>VDFB02373365.1:135745623-135829028 GCA_007258455.2 Sequoia sempervirens | reverse complement strand
AAGACTTTTTCATTCCATGACCTAAATAAATGAATGTAAATTTTGAGAAAAAGATGAAGTGATAGTATCACTACTAGAAGAGGTTAGAGAGAAATTTGGAGAAAGAATGAAGATGTTAGCCCCACAAAAGGAACAAGGCATTTGGAATTTGGTTGAATGCACAAATTAATCTAATTTGATTCCTTAGCGAGATTAATACAATGCTATTAGAGGGAATAAAAGAGACTATTGTGAGGAAGATCTAAAGAATATAGATGTTGAGGTAGAAGATGAGAAATGTGCTGAAAATGAAGGTGAAATCGTATCTTAAAACTTGTAAACCTATGAGAATGTAGATTTAATTAAGTGTTCTTTGTCACAATTATTTGTGTATGATTATCTATTTAGATCAATTTTACCAATTGTAGAAAGAGACAAAATATTGTAGAAGAATGAGACAAGAAGATAGAAGTGTCACAACATATACGTGGAGAAACCCTTTCAAGAAAACTCCACCACTAAAATCAATAGTTCTTGTATTATTTAGCCTTAGAACAAGATTACAATAATATTGTATCAATCCTTGATTGTTATGCTTCCTTGCCTTCAACAATCCTTCTTCACAACTTGCACAAAACTCACATGAAACTTTCTTCAACTTGCTACAATTAATAGACAATTAATGAGCCTGTAAACTCATAAGAGTTTCTAAATACAAGAGCATAAAGATCCTCACAAAAATCTATGCCTAGATTGGGCAAGTAGAGTTCCACCGTGTAATTTGAAGTCAAACTAAAGTCTTCCTCAATTTAGGCGACCCAAACTAAACACTTAATTGAACTCTGGTCAAGAAAATATCTTGCAAGCATCACCTCAAAGTTGGCACCCAAGAATGGGCCCACTTAATTGAGCCTTGTAAATATATTCTCATGCAAAAGGTGTTAACTCAAAGATTCCAACTTCAGTGCCCAAGGTGGGTCCAAGTCAATCTTAGTTAACTGAAACATATCTCTTCATTGGAATTCATGCAAACACTATGCATGATTGATCATTGCCACTTAACTAAATGTATCCACCTATTATCTTTCATGCAGCTGAAGTCATTAGTCATGCACCTCAAGTCAACTAGCATTCAACTCAAACTAACTACATGCAATTGAAGATAACTAAACCATAACTGAAGATAATTGAATTGAACTGAACTGAACTGATACTGAACTGAGCTCCACTCATGTAAATATCAATCCTTAATTTGTAGGATCTTTACATGCATTACTGAAGTGATATCAATCCTCCAAACAATTAACTTAGCAAGGTGGGTTCCACCTTCCATGTGGGTGCCCCATCTGCTCCTATTTTGTAGGAGCTATTCTTGGACATCCCCACATGTTCCTATCATTTAGGAATAATCACAAATTTCAATTTACATGTTCATTCATTCAAATTTAATCTCTTTCTAATCCTAGTGTTGGGGAACACTTTCCAAGGACTTAGGAGATACATGAAATATGTTTAGGATTGCAATTAAATGACATCCTATTCCCAACAAAAGGAAGGTAATAATATATAAAATGTAACCAAATCTAAATATTTTTACCAACCTGAAGAATAAAAGAAGAGAATATAGATCTAAAGGAGATCTTTGAATGGATAGAGTGGGAGACTATTCAAAGGAAAATGAGGTTATGTAGGTAGTAAAAAAATTAAGGGATTATGAGGATTTATTTCCTAGTACTTTCACTAATCTAAAGGGGATTAAAGAAGTGGGTGTGATTAAAATCCAATTAAAGGAGGGACCAATAATTAGAAGAGACCCTCTTGGTTAAATCCTAACGTCAATAGTAAGGTAAAGAAGAAAATAGATAAAGTGTTGGAAAGTGCAATAATTAAAGTAGTGGAAAACATAAACTATATTAAGACCTATGGTAGTCTAACACAAGAAAATAGGAGAAATAAAAAAATTATTGACTTGAGAGAACTCAATAAAGCCTACATAAATAACCCCTTCCCCACATCCTCTATAGAAGAGGTACTAGAATTAGTTGCTAGTAGGGAAGTATAGTACTTCATTAATGGGTTCTCTTAATATCATTAGTTTAGAATACAAAAGGAGCACCAAACCAAAATTACCTTTTCTATCAAATGGGGGCTTTTTATGTATATAGTGATGTCCTTCAGCTTAAAGAATTTTAAGGCAAAATATAGTATAATAATGCTTAATGCATTTAGAAAATTTATCCATGACTTTTTAGAAATGTACTTGGATGCTGAGAATGTATGGATTATTGAAAGATCATGTCCAAGTCTTGTAGCTAATTTTTTTAAAAAATTAGTTCAGTCTCCAATTATTAATTTATAATAAAAATGCATTTTTGTGGTACCTTTTGGAAAATTACTTGAGGTCATATTATATGCAAAGAAGGCGTGATTGTGGCCCAACATAATATACCACAGCAAAGATAATCACTAAAGTAAAAAATTTCTTGGGATACACTGGCTATCACTACAAATTCTTTAGGGGTTATGTAACCATTATAGGAACAATTTAGTAGCTAATAAAGAAAAAGAACAATACAAAATTTGAATGGACAAAGGAATGCCAGGAAGCATTTGATACACTAAAGAAAAAAGTTGTGGAGGCTCCAACTTTGATTTTCCTAGAATATAACCTCTCATTCCATGCCCATTTGGATGCCTTAGGTACCATAATATATGTGGTACTAGCACAACCTAGAGAGAATAAGGACTATCCTATAATATTCACTAGTAGGAAATTGACACAAGTTGTGAAAAATTATGCAAGTACAAAGAGGGAGAATATGATGATGGTGCATACCTTACAAAAGCTTACATATTACCATTTTTCCGCTCCAATTGTATTCTTTACAAATCATGAACCCCTCAAGTACTTAATGAACAAACTAGTTATCCAAGGGAGGATATGCTACTAGTAGTTACTATTCTAAGAGTCTAGCTTTAAAATCAAGATAAAACTAAGAAAATCCAATTAATGTCATAATTGTTTATCTAGAATTGATAATATAGAAGATCGAGGCTCAATTGATGATGAACTACCTACTGCAAACCTATTTAGGGTAGACATAGTACTATAGGAATTGAATTCATGTAGTGCGACTATTGTCAACAACAAAGTTTTGACAAGAAATTTCAAAAGAGGAATTAAATAGACTAATGTGGAAATTATTACCATACACATTGATTAAGGGATAATTATATATTGTATGAAGACACGAGGTTATATGAAGGGTGGTACTAGAACATGAAAATAATGATATTTTAATATAGGCTCACAAAAGAATATTAGGATATAACTCTAGAGATGGGACAACAATAAAAGTGATGTTGGTAGGAATATGGTGGCCCACTTTGTTTAAGGATGGAAATACATATGTGTGATCATGTGAATTTCGTTAAATGGTAGGGATACTTATCGCAAGGGATGAAATACCCTTGTGGTTGACTATGGTAGAGTCCCATTTGAAAAAAAGGCCAATATACTTCATTGGACCCATTTAACCTCCAACACATAAGTGCCATGTTAGATTTATTATAATAGGAATTGAATATCTCACCAAATGGGTAGAAGCCAAGGCTAACAAATTTTGTATTACAAAAATGTCAGTATATTCATGTATTGCATTACTAGAGACCAAAGGAAATATTTGGTTAATAAGAAAATTGTTGGGATTATTTTTAGTTTCATGATAACACACAATATAATCATCCCTTATCATCCTTAGAGTAATGGAGCCCATGAAATATTTAAGAAGATAGTGGGCATCTCACTAACAAAAATGTGTAATTAGGGCATAACATATTGGGATGTCAAGATTATAGTTATGTTATGGGCATACAATACCTTTTACAAAAGACTATTTTTTTTTTAAATCCCTTATAGTTAGTGTATGGGCTTGATACCACACTCCTTTAATCCGATATGTGATACCAAATCTAAGGCTAGCCAAAAAATTGAGAACTAGTGAAGAATAATCAATCAAGTAGAATTAGAAAATTTAGATGAGAAGAGAGTAATTGTCACATGTAATCAAAGTTAAAAAAAAGTGTTGGAAAGCTTAGCATGACATTAATTTATAAGGAGTAAAGAATTGAAAGTTGGAGATACAATGTTGTATGATATAAAATTTAAGAAACTAGGGAAATTGAAAATGTGATGGCTTGGACCTTACAATATTGAAGAAATAACATCATCTGGAGTACTAAAAGTAAGAACCCTATTATATGAACTATTGAATAGATATGTGAAAGGAGAGCTAGATTGAAACACTATCATGTAGCAGATTGATAGATGAAAGTATTGTGTAAACTACGTATACTAGCGTAATATAATGTATTTTAGATAAAAGACATTATTTTGTTCTATAAAATCATGGTTTATAGCTCTTCAAGTCACAAATAAAGGCTAACTATAGTTTTGGAGGGAAAGAGGTAGTTTAAGAATTAAAGAAGAAAATTTCCCGCTCAATTGCCACCCAAGGAGAAACAAGGAGAAAGTAGGGAAGAATCACCAATAAGGGAAACAATATAGACATTCCTACAAATGAGAGCGAAGAGGAAAAAAAGGAGAGGCGGGATCCTAAAAAGGAAAGACCAAAGAAAAAGGCCAAAAATAAATGTGCACACATTCCAAAAGAAGAAGAGGAAGATGAACCTATAGAAGTGATACAAAGATTGAATAAGTCACAATTAAGCAAGGTAAAGGTATTGGATTAAAAAGGAGTCAAAAGGAAGAAAAAGTTGATATCTCCACAACCCTAAATAGAACAAACACATGAGAAAGAAAAAGGAAATAATGGATATCTAGTTACTACATGTACACCATTATTTTTGCTTGACATGCCTTCATAGATAACACATTTGTATACCACAATTTCAAATAAGAACAAGAGATTTATCTTGGAAGTAATGTAATATTAAATTGTAGGGATTCCTCATCCTATGGTAGACATATTTAAGGTATTCCCTATAGAACTAGTAAAATATAAAGACAAAGAGAGAAGAGGCAACATAGTTAGAGGAGAAAATCATAAAATATGAACTAGGAGAGATAGTTGAAATATCTCTCCTAACAATAAAGGTAATTTGGTACAATTAGAAAGGAAGAGTTGAGATAAAAAAAAAATGGATACTCTCTTGTCACAATTAGAAGAATCCAAAGAGAAGGTAAAAAAAAAAACCTAAAGGCCACAAAGAAGGCCTATAATATATATTTTTTATTGGTAAACATTGCTAAGGGGCAACACCCTGAACGCTTTTGATTGGAGCTATGAACCAGTGAGACCACATTGTTGAGGGGCCTCATCCTCAAATATATACGATGCAAAACACCCTTACACCTTAAGTCGTCTTAACCTTATCACTCCAAGACCAACCTTGCAAAACCTCTAGGCATGAAAGACTCATGAGGTCCCGACACAAAACCGTTAGGCATGAGAGACTCATGAGGGTCCAACGCCAGTCCACGAGCAACACACACCACTAGGCATGAAAGACCCGTGTGGGTCCGACAACAGTCCATGAGCAACACACACCATCAGGAAACTAGATCCATGAGCAACACACACCTACAGGAACAAGCACGCTTAGTCACCACGTCTGCCAAGATCGCCTGTATGTCCTCCAAGATCAGCTACCACAATTCCTCTGAGCACAATGTGGTACTAGTAGTGGTAATTCCACTAGTAGGCCAGGCGGGGATTTGAACCTTGGTTGCATCGTAAACAGGAAACCATCTCACCATTACACCAACAGGTGATCCCCAAAAGGCCTATAATATTTTATTAATATAAAAATAAAAATAAAAATAAACTCAAATGGATTACACAAACTATAGGCAAAGAGGGAATAAGTTTAAAGGAATTTATTAGGTATGTATATGATCACACCACATACTTGAGAAAATAAGAACAAAAGGATAAGAGGTGGAAAAGAACAATAAAATTGATTAGGGATACCATAGGAGAAGGAAATGTAAAAAGGAGTAGAACAACTCTCTAAACAAAGGAAAGATAAGGGTAAAACTATATCAATAGAAAAACTACCCTATAGATACTCTCCTCATCACTCTAGGAACTTTACAAGTATTGGACCCCAAGGAAAAACGTAAAGGAATTCAATGCCCAATAAAAATAAAGTAACCTTGTTACCAACATTGTTTGCACCTACGATATTTGGTACATAGGAAAATATAATAAAAATATCTCTTATCTAATAATTCCAAATAGGAGATTTCATGCATAACATTGATAGGGAAAGACTCTTGATACAGTATTTGAATATCAACAAATCTATAAATAAAATTTTGGTAGAGGGTTTGTTCAAGATCATGGAGGTCCAAAAAGTGGCGATGTGAAAAAAAGGCATTTTTAACACATCCAAAAATGTGAAATTCATGCCTTTGAATTTTTGCAGGCCTAAGTACAATATCTATTTCAAAATAGATAGCTGATATGAAATAGATATCCATTTTGTTTAAGGTAGTCTTTACAATTGCGTCGGGTCCAACCCGAAAAATTATTATATTTTATGTAACGGATATCCGTTCTTTGTGTTATAATTAAAAAAAAAACCTTGAGAGGTCATATTATATAATTTATCCTTATAAAATCCTTATATATATATTCAGATAAACATTACACTAGTAGGTCTTAGTCTCTGATTTGTATTATAATCCTTCCTTATCTCTTATATCTATATCTCTATATATACTCTGTTATCTATTACATATATGTATTAGTTGTTAGTCTCTTATAGAGATGTGACCCTTATAGGGAACCCCTTACTCTATCTTCCTTGTTAGCCTAAGGTTTCACAAGTCTTATGTGGTAGGTTGTGATAACTTTTACTCTCTACCCTATACCATGCTAACATCATCTGCATTTCAAAATTATGTCTTATCCTCAAGACATGTTGCTCAATTACTTAGGAGAATATGTTTGTATACAACCTTCAACTACACAAGTGCAATATCCCATTTTTATTTTTCTTGATGGAGTACTTTGATGTATCCTTGTGTGTTTATCTATGTATCTTTTTCCTTCGCAAGATTCTTGGGAATTTGAATTTGTTATAGTGCAGTTTTGGCCTTTCCTAGTATTTTGTGCAAGTGAGCTAGCTTGATGCTAATGGTTTCTCTTAGTTTCTTTACTTGCATCTTTATTTTTTTTTCTCTTCTCTTGGATTTTTTGCAACTGAGTGTGTGTGTTCTCAGTGTTTAATCTTATTTCTCCATCCATGTCTTTTAATAAATCATAGGAGGATGCAACTTGCACTATTTGGCCTCTAGTTGTATGATATGATCTTTCAAATTATTTGTGAGGTTAGGCCATTAGTGATAAAATTGATACATTATATTAACCCTTTCAATACTTCCTTCTACATTCTTGATCTTTTTGTCCTATTGTGAGTGGGCTACTATACATCTTTTTGTGGTCTCCTTTGTGTTCTTCAAAATTTCTTGCTCGAATTTTTTCCTTATTTTATCCTTTTGTGCCTTTAGGTCTAACTGTAGCCCATCTACCAATTGTTTAAGTTGTTGTGGTAGGAGAAGAGAAGCATCCCTTTATTTATATGGAATTGAACTCTGCAATGTTTGTATTGCATCTTCTAGCTACTCTGCATTATCCACATGTTGTTGAAGTATTTCTTCTCTAGCGCTAGCATGAAAAATATCTCCCAATTAAATTTTTTGGAGTGGGGAGATGTTTTCTAAATTCACCTAGGAGCTCATCATTGGTAGCTAGATTAGTTGTGGTATAGGTGTTGGATGTAATCATTTTTATTGTGCTAAGAATTCCTTGATTGACTAGATTGGAGAAACTGATGCAAATGTTTCTCCAATATTTTGTTCTTGTTCTTCATCCCTTATTTCACTTGGTGGACTATTTTTTGGTGAAGGTTAAGGTGTTGGTTATTTCTTTTCTTTTTCCTCTTATATTATGGAATCCAAGATTTTATGTGATTTTTGTGGTTTCCTCATGTAGCTTAGAAATCTCCTTCTGTTGCCCCCCCATTAGCATATCTACTCTCTACTTTGTGTAGAGATCTTGTGCTTGAGCTCATATAATTTTTTTCCTTTTGATATGCAATAAGGCCAACCCCTATTTTTGTGATAGTTTTTTCTCTTATTTCCTCCTCTTTTTGGGCTTTTTCCCTTTTCTCCCAGATTACGACAATTATAGGTTGTGGGAAGTCCTTGATTAATTCCTCTAAATTTTTATCAAATTTCCTTATATATAATATTAGGCTGTGGATTATCCTATCCTTGCTACTAGTGTCTGCACCTTCATACATATATAAGACTTACAAAATCAAACCGTTATAGATTATGGTGTTTGTAGTTGCCATAACATTGATTGGTCATTGCAGTTTATTTGTTGCCTTTGGTTGTTGAATTTGAATTGTATGTGTTACCTGATTTTTAGCTTTCAGCTAAAATCAGGTAACTTAGCGTTTGCTCTTTTCAAGTTGTTTAAACATTTAAAAGACAAACCATTAAACTGGTAGTTTCAATATGCATGAAAGAGTGATTGTCAAATGAATCAGATTACATTTTTCCATTTCAATGGTGCATTACAACAAACGAGAAAGAGAATCATGCATTCAAATGTAATTTATTTTATTGATAATCATTAAGGTACATGTCCCTCACAAGCCAAGGGACTAACTCTCTTATTCAATGAACATATGAAGCAATTCATACATGAATAAGTAGACAGAAACAAGAGAATGTTCATGTAAGAATGGAACCAGTCATTGCCTGTGAATGACTAGTTACAAGTTGCCCTGTCATTGCCCTGAACCGCTTGTATCCCTCCCAGCTCCATAGTGCTCCTCACCCTGCATCTGAAGAAAAAATGGTGTTAGAGTGAGGCTCTAAGAAATGAATGATTCAATCCTTACATACACACCTACCTATGCATGTATAAACTGATCCATAAGTGCATTAAACCAAAACATTCAACATATGCATTTATTTTCTAACTGTTTGCTTCATATGCAAATTTAGGACAAGTCTGATTATTATTTCATTATTAGATCAAATATAGAATGTGGGGTAAATGTGGCTCCCACAAGGGTAGAGCTCAGCGTGCTTTGAAAGAAAAGGAAATTGAGCAACTTGATCAAAGATTTATCTCTTATCAATGCATTAAAGCAATATGGAATCATACAGTTGATCAACTTTCATTATCAAATTCAAAAGATGCATCAAGTTCAATTATGCATCAAGTGATTTTGAAGATGCATCAAGTTTAATTATGCATCTATTAAATAATTAGGAAGCATTTCAGGTTGTCGTCAAGCCCCTCTCATCTCAACCCTATTGGGAAATCACTCATCACATAGGAAAGTGAGCTGTTAGGTCACCCACATATGCAACATGTGGTTGTCCAATAAAGTAAACATGAGAAGACTGTGTGTATTTATTACACATAATAGAATATGGTTGAATCAAGGTCATAATACAAGTACAAGGACAAAACCTTTGCAAAAGCTATAGGAGGCAAAGGGGATTAATAATGTTCATTCATAGGTGTACTTGTGAAAATGAATTTAAAGTGAAGGTCATTGTCATTGAGAAGGGGTAGTTCACAATTATCTCATGCAATAGGACAACAACAATGATATTATAGAGCCACAAGATCATTTGTCCAGATAGGAGTATCAATCTAGAGGTTGATGTAAGTATTCATCTTAATCAGGTCACCAAGCTTTGAATCAATCAACCAACTAACAAGTCATGAAGGGGCAGCAATGTTAAAGCATGTAATCAAGCAACATGGACTAACTTTTCGCGAGGAATCATATGATAGAAATGAAAGGAAAGGTAAGTACATTCAGTTCATTTTGTACTTATGAAGCATAGTAGGTCCATTTACATTAAAAACAGTGACTTCAATACATGAAAAAATCATTGAATTCTCAAAATATAATGAAGTAAACATTAAACAAGATGTGCTCTTGTATTCTTGACGTGTCAATTAGTTGAAAACATGGTCACCACAGCAGTCCCTGCATGTCCAAGATTGCATTAAAATGAGACAGCCATCTACAATAGTTTATAGTCACCTGATAATTGCATGAGAACTCACTAAGAAAGCAACAATGTATGAAGACATGTTTTGTAGTGGAAGGTCATGTGCATACAATAGCAACTCGAAAGTACAATCCATGATATGTCACTAGAGTAGTCCTTTTGGATGCAATCTCATGGTAGGGACAAATCCTTCATGATTATGTCTTAGTAGCCTGAGTGGTGTGCTTGTCATAAGGTGTTTGGGGTGTAGGTGAGTTTGTGTCATTATTGCTCATGGTAGAGTTGATAAGGAATAAGCAAAATCCAATGTGACATTGTCAATATATTTGGAAGAGACATCAATCATAGATGTCTTGAAGAACCACGACAAGGAGAAGAGTTATGAAGTGTGCAATATCATTGGAGGAGGAAATTTCTTATGAAATGTTGATGACAAAAGGATTCACAAATTTGAAAGTCTTGAAATTGAGAAGAAACAGGGGTCCTCTACTCTCTATACTGGGCCATCATATTATGTTAGTGAGTGAGATCAAGGTTGCCAATAGTCTCAAGGACTGTACTATGCCCAAGTCACAATGTTAATGACTGTGCAAGACTGTGAGAAAAGTCTAAATAGCCATCAAGGAAATCATGAACAGTCATAAATTCACAAAGAATTGGGAACACACATGATAGAACATAGTACAATAAGCAAGTGGAAGAAAGTTATGAAATCATAAAAACCTAGGTCAACCTCATGAGAAGACCACAATGATATGACTGCTATCATATGAGTAGTTGCTTTCAAAAGGAGGGTAGTGTGATTTATTACCAAGTGAATAGATGTTGTGGTGGTCATATGGAATGAAAAGCACAGTCATGGTAATCAAATGGGAAATCCACAATGATATCATCCTATAGGGCAGCTAGAGGACAGTCAACTCTAAAGGGAAAAAATTATGATGGAAACCATGTAGTCTTGAAGAATGCACTCATGCTAGGAGAGCACTAAAGGGAAAGTTCACCTACTTACCTCTGCACATAAAGATAGTCAATCAATTCATAAAAGAAAGTGTAAATTCATTCAAGATGCTGGCATTTCTCGAGAATCAATTTCTGCTATGAGATACAAAGAAGATTGTTTAGCTGAGGCAGTAGATATCTCTATGACAAAGGGTTATGGTACCACTCTGGATTCTTCCGAGTAGGAGCATGAATTATGTGATATGCCAGGTAAAACAAGGCGGTGGCTACACAATCTGATTAAGTCCATTGTGGTAACAAACCTTATACAACATCAAGTAGAAAATTTTGTGATCACAACCGTTTTAGACATGTCATCAAAGGTCATCATCATAAGCTTGCCCATTTGAGCAAAGTCTCACATATGAATTCCAATCGTTGGTTTTCCAATCATTCCCAAATGGATAGCTATGGTGGTAGCCCAACTCTTACTTTCCAGGAAGATAGTTCCAAGCAAGTAGGGGGCACAAAAAAAAATAGTGTCAATACTAGTATCCAGACACAGGTAGCAGAGGCTGACATTCATACTAGCAATGAAATCTATGATGGAAATTGTTGTTCATACAAACCTTCCTCCAGCAAGAAGCATGGTGAGGTTAATGAGATGGTGGACAGTCATCATGAGCTAATGCAAATGAACAATGGAGCAGTCATTGGTAGACCCTTTGTTATACCCAACTTTGCAATGGCATTGAGTCATTTTGCAGACCAATTTCTTCAGGGCGACATTCTTATGGTGGAGCAATTGACAGAGAAAACCCAGAATGACCATAAGGATAGCAAATGTATAGGCTATGACCAACATTATACATAAAATACAGTAAAATAGAAAGAAACAGGAGATCGAGCCATGGCCGTTTTTAGAAATTTCATGAAAGAATACAAAGGTCGTGCAAAATGGAAACCAAATAAGGGTATTTATCATCATTTTCAATGAATACAAAAAATAAGAAGGCACACAAAAAATTCAAACATATTTACCTTTTTCTTCTAGAATGAACTCAAATTGAGCTTATATTTACAGAGAATTGGAAAAGAGTGCAAGATTTTGTGCACAGAAGCTTACCCAGCCTGTGACTCTACTAAAAACCTCCATGAAAGCTTCAAACAAACTTCATTGATGGTAGCTGAAGACAAAAAAATATCCACAAAAAATAGAAGTAATAGAAAATCATTAGAAATATGTCTATAGCCATGACCTTAACTCATGAAATAGCCTCTAAAAGATGGAGAAAATGTAGATTTTGTTAAAAAAAAACACAGATACCTACTGTTATCAGTGGGATTCACAAAATTTCATCATGAAATTGGCCAAGAAACCAGTTTGAAAACCATTTGCAAAGCTCAACACTAAAACCCTATTATGGCAGCAGAGTCAATTCTTCATGATGGTTCGACCAAATGATGAGGTTTTCTCTTTGTTGGCATGTTTTAATATTAGGGTTTGACCCCTATTTTCCATTCAATGGGATTTTTTTCCCTTGTTTTAAAAATCAAACACATGGTAAATGTGATGGGGGTTGAAACATACATGTGTTCTCCCTTAGGCATTTTATGCCTTAAGAACTTTTTCCCTTTTTTTCCAAAACTTTGCTAAGTCATCAAATTGCCATGGAGTGTGCAATGCAATATGGAGTATCCCATATGTGATACATCATGTGACTTGGAATATTCTTTCCAAGAGTCTTGGAGGTCAGCCTTATTAGCCAGGTAATATTGATACTATGTACCTTTGCAAACCATGTGATTATGACATATGTGTGTGAAATGCAAAATATGGTGAGTTGATAGTCAAGGCCTTTGAAGCTTTTGAAGGCTTTTAGATATAACACTACATGTTATATTTGATTCTAATATTTGAGATATCATGTAAGTGATTTGAAAATAACTTTATCATGCCTTTTAATATAAATGTAACACAAGGAGATGGTGGGGCCCTTATTCTTGTTTTGAATTGTAAAATGACTTGATTAAGTGATGTTTTATAAATCACTTAATCCAAGTTATTATCTTTAATTCTTTTTGAGTCTTGTGACTCAAAACACACATATTGTGTGACTTATGTGTGGGTCAGAACAACTTAAGAAACATGTGACCGATTTGGTGATGACTAGTCAACATGGAGAAAGTGTGGAGGGCAGTGTTTGACTGTTTTGGAGAGACATGTGCCATTTTGGAGGCTATTTTATCACACTTTCAGTGTGATCTTGGATTGAGATTGACTTTAGACCACTTGGAGGACCTTTTGGAGTGTTTTTAGAAGCTTCTACTTTGGCCTTTGTGTTTCATCCGACTTAGGTTTTCTAGAAACACTTGTGTGGGTTTTTGGTTTTAGTTTTGCTAAAGTATCTTAATACTAGAGTTTTGTGGGGGTTCTTTTTTTCCTTCTTGCAAGAATTGTGGCTTTTGGAGCCTTTTCATGGCAGAGGACAATATTGTAACTCAGATTGGTAGATTTATGTAGCAGTGTAACACCTTTTGATGAATAAGTTAATATACTTTACCTTCTCATTATGCTATTTATTGTGAAAGCTTATAAATGTTTGATAAAATCTATGGTAGAATTGTTTTTTCCCTTTGATTTTGTCTTTTTTTTCTTTTCCTTTATGCAGTTAGTATGAATTTGTAGGTCATAACATGTGTTGAGTTAGTTTAGGATAAAGTTTGAATTGTGAGGATGCAATTTTCTTCCTTCTAGATGTTGTCCATGGCATTTTCAGCCTTGTTATGAAACACTGATGCAAAGGCATATGGATTTTTGAGTTGTGTAAACCATTGTTAAGTTATTGACCACTCTTGTGTGTGGAAGCAACTATATTGGTCTGGGAAATATCATTAGGTGTATCACCATGGGGGTTAGTTTTCTTTTCATGCTTCTTTTTCCCCTTTTCCTAGCAAGGAGTAGTTTAGGTGACACCATCAAAAGGGGAAGCTAGCCCATAATCTAGAGGTCTACTTTCGAATAGGTTACCCACAACCTGAGAGTAGTCCCATGTTGGCCCAAATCTGTTGAGTTCTCATTGAAGGCTTAGCAAAAAGGGTGCAGATTTGGTGAACTAACAGTATAATCCTTTTTTTTCTTCTTCTACGGATGCTTCTAAACCTCTTGGATCTATTCTTCTTCCTCCTCTTCCCTAAAAGTTTGAATTATGTTCCATCAAGATGGTTGGTCAACTATGTCAATCTCTAGTGAGTCAAGAAAGAACAAAGTAGTGGCGAACATGGTGTCAGTTCCCACAGCAAAAATTTTTGCAAGTCAAAATAGAATATTCACAAAATTATCTAAAAATTATACTAATGTATTGCAAAATCTATTAAAAGATGGTATAATAACTTTCCTAGAGATTAGACCCCTTTATGAGCTATATCCTCAATAGTATGATGCACATAAGTTTTGCTAATATCATTGGGTCTTGTGTCATGATACTGAGTGGTGTGTGTGTCTTCATCACATGATACAAGACCACATTGACAATGATACCATTTGGCTCTATGTTAAAAATAAGAAATCAAAAAAATCTATAGTGAAGCCAAACAACCAACTATAGATTTACACAAATCCCTTTCTGTCTCATTCCACCAACCTTATCACCCTTGCTTCTTCTTCTTCTTCTGATTTGATTCCATTTGAGTATGCGAATGTAGTTTCATTTAATCATATTCCTCCTCTGGATAATGTGAATAAAAATCTTGATATTGCATTCACCTCATTGATCTTCCTTTGAATAAAGAGCCCTCTTCGCTTTATATCCCTGATCGTATCAATGATAACATTATAACAGGCATTATGGTTGACCCCACGATTCGACTGGATGTTATCACAGAAGGGACTCTTTTTATGAACAATATTATATATATAAATACATTAAAATATATGAGTTTTAAAATATATCCATCATAATATATATATACAATCGTATTTTGATAATATTATTTGTACATATATATATGTCAGCTATATAATAGTATATATTTATATATACGACATACTATATTCATCAATCATATACATTTATATGCAATAATCATTAAATATGATAATATATACACACAAATCAATCTCATAATTACTACTATACATATTATTAATAATCATTTAAATTATGTAAGCATATATTTATATATTATTATATATATTTGGCTATTATATGTACTAGTATATAATGAAAATATAATCACAACAATCATTAATAATAATACATATAACAATATTTATGAAAATCAACTAAACAATCATAGAGAATCAAAGAAAATTCACCCATACATTCCTATCAACCCAAAAAGCTATCACCAATGGTTTACTTACCGATACATAGCCCAAACTGACTTGGTAAAGGTTTTGTAGCCTAGGCAATGAGTGTGTGCATTAACTCAAGTAGGTACATTAGTGGTTTCCATACCAACTTCCTCTCTTGGGTGATACTCCCCCTCTCCTCACTAGAGGGCTTGATTATTTCCTACATCCAACTTAGTGCATCATGAACGTAGTTAGTTGGTAACATGAAAAGCATATCCATAATTTATCAATTGCATCATTAAAGCGTTTAAAATCAATCACATCATAATGCATATTCATACATTTCATTCATCCATTGAACTTATTAAAGTCATAATCTTGTATTTAAAATCATATTTACTCATAAAAGTAAAAGTGACTAATAAATACACAATGCACTAGTACAAAAACAACAATATATAACTAAATAAACTACTAAAAATTGCATATAAATGACTAATTTTGGTCACATGACCATTAGTAGTTTATTGCCGGTCATTTATAACGCGACCAAATTTATGACTAAACTATTTTAGTCATTTATCTAGTCATTGATTTGGTCATTGATTTGGTCATTAATTCAGTCATTGATTTAGTCATTGATTTAGTCATTAATTTAGTCATTAATTGTTGTTAATTGGTCATTTATTTAGTCATATATTTAGTCACATATTTATTCATATATTTAGTCATTATTTTAGTCATGGTAGTCATATATTTAGTCATTGTAGTCATATATTTAGTCAATGTAGTTATATGTTTGGTCATTGTATTCATTTATTTTAGTCATAGTAGTCATTTATTTAGTCATGGTTTAGTCATTTATTTGAGTCAATCAATGATTCAAGTTATAAATCAAATCTAACTTAATTAATTCTCACAAATTTATGCATATAAACTTCAAATATCATAGATATTCAAATGTTTTTTTTGTATTGGATTAACATGAAAAAAAAATATAATCAACAAACAACTTTATGCATATAAAGCTCAAATATCATAGATATTCAAATGTTTTTTTTGTATTGCATGAAAAAAAAAAGAATATACAAACAACAAATAGCTACATAACCAAAGGAATTACAAACAACATACAACTGCATAAACAAAGATCCAAGAAATACATCATTCACTACACTCTTTGGTTGCCATGGAAGACAAATCCAAGATACAGTACAAATGCTACAAACATTGAAGGGAGAAAAGACATGAAAATATATAGTAAATGTAGTTATATTATTTGTGGTGCATATATTGTCCAATTCAGAGTAGCCTTTCCCTCCCATTCTAGCTGGACAACCCTTGAGAGAAGTTTGGAAGGATTCAATTGAGAAGGATGACAATTTCCTATCTAGAAATCTCATTGCTCATGGTCGGATGAAAGTAAAGAGTGCATGTTCACATCTCCAATTTGACGAGCTTCAACCTAAAAATAAGATTTCAATGAGGGTTTTAGAATATGTTTATTAAAATGAAAATATATAGCCAAGATCTAATGATAAGCACATTTATATTTTTACAATATGGCAATATCCTTTACCTGTTTCAATGATTATGTGAGATTTCCCATTACAGTGACTATGGTAGAACACTAATCTACAATATGACTGTGAGCTTGCTCAGTAATGGATTCAATGGTGATAAGACTAAAAGGTGCAACATCAACAACACTACCACTTGATACAATTATATTTGATAAGGCACATTCAAAAGCTATCTCAATGTTTATCTAGGAGGAAATGCATGTGGACTTATGATAAAACTAGAACAATGCCTTCAACTGTCATTTCTCCATTATACAACTCTGGCCATGTGAAACAAAGAGCTTCTAACAACCACATTTTATCCTTTGTGATCCTCCATAGCTTGCAATGATATTGTCTGACAACGCATAATTCTTACAACTAGAACAAAATACCAAGGTTCATATGCTTGCAATGATATTCTATTTGTTCCTTCTTTGATGCATGTTCTAATCTACAATAGGTTAAAACAAAATGATATTCTATTTGTTCCTTCTTTGTTACAAATTAAAAAAAAAATTGATATGAAAATAAAACAGTAAGGCACTAGGCATTTCAAGAATTATGCTAAGAATGGACACAAAATGACTACAAAGAATAAGGTAGTGCACCACTACGAAGAGTATGAAAAATGGATAGAAACTGCTCAAAGCTTTAGTTGCTAAGAGTGTTAGAAAATTAGATGAGCAAAAAACAATTAGTACAATCTAGCATCTTAAGATGTTAAAAGGAACCCACCCTAGGACCATCGTCATGACCATTGGCTCTCAGTAATCGAGCACTCACTTTGTTTGTAACCTTAATTGATATTCCTGTACCAAAAGACAAAACTCATATAAGACTTTGGCATGGCCATATAAGAACATAATTTAACAAAAAAAATATATCATAACTCTGCATCTTCTCTTTCATGCCCATGTTACAATTTCTCTATTTTTTTTTAGTTTTTACCTAAACCTCTAGATACTACAAAGTACAAACAACCCTTTAAAAGAAAATACAACAAACATTCAAGTGGCTTGAGAATTGAAAAAAAAGATCAGTTGGTGACTTCTTCCTATATTTTAGATTCTTTTTGCTTCCTTAAATTGAACATCATATACAACAACAAACAACATCAGACAATAGATTATGCACCATAAACATATAATCCTTTAATACAATAGAAATTCAGAGGGTTTTTCAATATATTCAAAAGAAAAATATTAAAATCAACTTTGTACAACACAATTGCATGTATCACAACCATTGAGCAGAGAGATAATGAAGCATTCTCCAACTCTTATTACAACGAGAGATCATAACCTACCAGATCCTCCAACAGCTATAAATGCAAGGCCACACCCAACTAATGCAAGGCCACACCCAACTAACTTCTACCTCAAGATGCCCTAGCATTACAGAAGCATTGTTAAGTAACATACAAAAACAATAGGTTGAAAGTTCATATCTCTAAGAAGAAATCAATATAAGAAAATCAGTCATGACATATAATGCATGAGTGTGAATAATCAACACCGGATTACCTCGCCACCAAATATCCCAAGACGAGATCTCCTATATACCATAGTTGTTACCATCACATCATTAAGTGAGCATGATACTTGAGAAAATGTAGATAAGGCAATAAATATTTGGCCTTCTAAGGATCCAATAATGTGAAAAAGCTACCAAAGACAAAAAACCGAATTACAATGTCTACTTTTCAAGCTCTTGATGAAGCCAATGTCTTACCTTACCAAGTTCTTGATGTACTCACTGTCTCACAATTGTGGTTTGTTGGAAAATCCTTTCCAAGGATGTGTAGCTAGGAAGATTGGCATGTGTTGTCATAATCACAAGCAAGATGTTAGAAAAGATACATATAGCATACTTTTGTTTTTCCATGAGTAGTTCAATAACTTAATATCCAAAACAAAGGAAATAAATTCATATGAGAAAGTGATACTATCTTTAACATCCTCAACATGTTTTTCCATGAGTAGTTCAATAACTTAATATCCAAAACAAAGGAAATAAATCCATATGAGAAAGTGATACTATCTTTAACACCCTCAACGTGAGAGATTAAAAACAGAAACTTAGTAACTAAAGCCAAAATAAGTATACTAACCCAAGATTGCCTGATTTAGTGAATCAACAACATTTTGATGACATTCTATGCTTAAGAGATGAAACATGGGTGACTTTTTAGGCTCCTCATAAGCAATAAGTTCCATGCAATCTTGCAAAACTAGGAAAAATACGCTAACAAGTAAGCAACAACTACTTGTGCTTTGAAGTACAAGTCGGTTAAACAATTTCAACACTACAATATATGAGCTATCACCAAACAAATTCTTCAACCCTCATTTCCTAAATCATGCCAGAAAGTCCAAGAAATTACATGTGAGTGTACTAAGATGCTTTCTTATTTATTTCTGGTAATACCTCCCAAACATCATCACTCAACAATTATGAAGGTTCCATAAAATGGCATCATTAAGTGCATTTGCAACCTTTCAATCCAACTTGTGAACCTTAAGTAGGCAAGGAAAAATAAAGAATAAAGAAATAATAACTAGCCTAATGCTATAAAAAATCAGCTAAATTATATGTTCAATTGTCTAAAAAAATTTATATGTAAAATTCACAACCCTGCTTCTAAATATTTTTTAAAGAAACCCTATTTTTTTAGATTTTCCTATTTTTGATAGTTTCAAAATGTCCATTTCAGAAACTAAACACACTTTCAGTTTCAGATATCTTTTGTATTTAACAACAAAACCCACCCAAGCCCTATATGTTACAAATCTATACTAGTACAATTTTAACCATAATGATTATACTCCTATCTTACCATATCAACTAGGGGGTTCAACAATGTTGGATGATAACATATGTATTCAATTTTAACTATTTATGCAAGCTACTTTTGAAATATAGCCAAAATTTTACTTTAGATAAATTTGATCATGTTTGAAAGAAATAAATGAATGAAGATGTTTTAACAGTATTGATCACAAAGTGATGTTAGATTATGTGAAACTATTGAATATGTCATAGGAGAATTTATCTTCAAAAAAATCAACATAAAGCAAGAATTTACTAGACATACGTGTTGTCTTAATTTCAAAATGTAGAATAAAAAATTAAATAACATAGATAATCATATCTTTCACTATCAATGAACTTAAGCAATAATAATAAAAATTTCTATCATTTTCATTTTAAAAATAAATAAAGATAGCAATACATTTAGAAAGCATTCCTATTAGATAGAAAAAATCCTTGTGGGTGATATAAAATCCTCCCAAAGTTCCATAGAAATAAGGTCAAATGGGACTCTCATTATTTGTAATTTAGCATATACATAATTGAAAAGAAAGACAACTTAGCAAACACAGGTTTATACAGATTGAAAAGGAAAACAACTTTTCAAGCAGGGAACTTGTAACAAACAATGACTTGATTAAATCATATCTTCTAAACCCCAAAATTCAAATCACGCATAGATCTTGACAAAGAATGTAGCATATACTTAATTGAAAAGGAAGAAAACTTAGCAAACACAGGGTTATGAAGATTGAAAGGAAAAAAACTTTTCAAATAGAGGAAAAGACCATGAAAATAAACAACTTATACCAAACTATATGACTTAATTAAAACCTATCTTCTAAACCCCAAAATTCAAATCATGCATAGATCTTGAAAAAGAATGTAGCATTTACTTAATTGAAAAGAAAGACAACTTAGAAAACACATGCACATGCAGATTGAAAGGAAAGTAACTTTTCAAACAAAGGAAAAGACCATGAAAATAAACAACTTATTCCAAACTATATGACTTAATTAAAACCTATCTTCTAAACCCCCAAATTCAAGTTTTGCATCGATCTTTGCAAAGGGGAGTTTAATTCCCAATCTAGGTCTTGTAGTTGAAATTATTTGTATTTTTTCCACCATATCATGAAGCTGCTCTCTTCCATGAAAACCTCCTTGGAAATACTTTTCTCCTCGATCATCCTCGACACATAAACTTCAAAAAAAATTAGGCTTTCCATGAGATGGGCATTTATAACTTGATGTCCCTCTTGCTCTTACTGGAGACTTGTCAAGTCTTTAGCAACTTCTTCTACGTGAGCCCAAAAACAAGAGTCCTCAGTTAAGGATACAAAATTTGTGTGAAGCTTCCTATCTCTACTTGTGTGAGTTTGGTTTTATCATCCAGCCATTTTTCTAGAACCCTATGACGAACCGGCCTATTATCAAGAGGCTCTAGGCTCTACCAAACTTTTGTATGCAGCTCCAGCATTGATCCATTTATTCCTGGTTCTAAAGTCATTGGGAAATTTATGATTCTTCACCATACCAATAATGTCATCCTAGAATTTTTGTAGAGATATCTTAATCAAATTAATCTAAGACTCTCTCTTTTCGTCTAGGCCTCTGAAAGCATTATAGTAGCCACATATTGTTTTATAGTTGCCCTCATAGAGTCTCTTAATGTACCATTCTAGTTGTGCCATCTTACTTTGGTTTTAAGCTATGGAGGGTTGCTGATGAGAATTGGGTTTTTTATCTTATTATTTTTGAAAGATCACCAAAGTACATATTTTAGAAAGATCAGCAAAAAACTCATAAACTCTCTTCAATACACTATTAACTAGCTAATGTCAACAACACGCTCCCACCTTTGGCACTACTCCTGGCTGAACCTTATTGATTAAGCTACATAAAATAAGTCCATTTCTCTGACACAAAGGAAACTCCTCCTCAAAGGGTTCACATGGCATGTCTAAAGGCTCTGCCATGCTCATAATCCATGCTACAGCTAGAAACCTTTTGCTTGTTGTGAAATGGTATACAGAAAAAGAACTCATAACAGACACAAAACCAGTTTATGGTAGGGGATATTACTTATATTCATCTAAATGGCATTCACCTGCCAATACATATATTATGTGGAGGGCTAGATTTCGTCATCAATATTTAACATAATAAAAAGAAAAAATGATAGACAAGAAAAGTGGTATAAATGATACAAATACAATAGTTAATGTTTGAATTAAAACTAACAGTTGATCTCATATCCCATTTCCAGATATCAAAAAAATTAATCATAAAAAAGTTTATCTTGGACAAGAAAGTTTATATGTACAATAGGAGAGGATATGAGGATATTATTTCTTTAAGTTCCATATAGGGCTCATTTTATTTTCATTTTAAGATGTTCTATTATGTGCTAGATTTTTGCTACCTATTCCCTTTCAAACATGTTCAAAGGTTGTTAGTGGCAATTAGTGTTTCTAAAACATTTGAGTATTTGAGTAATGCTTGTCTTAGATGCAAACATGAACTTTGATACATATTGTAATAATATGTTTAGATGAGACCACATATGTCCAAATTTTTTTCCAGGTTTAATACTATCTTTTTTATTATGATAAAAAAAATGTCGGGGTAGACTTTCAAAAGGTTGTTTACAAGCTTTGGGCTTGAACTTTGTGTTTCTTTGAGATAATTTGGAAGGGCTATTGACTAATACCCATGCAACTTCTCTTCTCCATATTCACTTCCATGATAGTTAGAATTTTTGTTCATTTTGTGGCACACCCATTATCATACAGTTGTATCTAAAATCTAGAAAGGAAAATTGGTGAAATTGGAGAACCAATACTATTCCATTTCAACAGACCATCAGATTTTGATTGCATTTTATTTTCAGGATTTCATGGGAAACTCTCAGCATAGCATGGTCTCCTTGGAAAACAGGGTGTGAGATCTTGAGAGGGTTGTTGATGATATGGCTCGAGATTTGGCCTTTTCAACAGGAAGGCGAGTAGGTAGTCACATGATGGGATATGAAGGTCCAACCAATAGAAATGTGAAAATTATATTGAATTATTTTTTCTTTCACACGTTGAATAAAAAGGAAAAATTGAAAATTACAAAAAAATTATCAAGTAAAAAGGCCCTAATGTATTGATTCTGAAAACAAATTTAAAAAAAAAAACTGAATATTTGTTTCTAGCAAGGCCACAAAAAAGTAGGACTATAAAATGGGATATTATCTTCTCTGAACTAAGGTATTATTATAGGCAACATAAGGTTTGAATTTGTAGCCTTCTTTGCCAGTCAATTGATGATGACCAAGCAAAGTACTCCATGGAGGGTCTCTCCACATTAATGTCATCTCTTGGAATGTTAGAGGCCTTATAAAATCTACTCATAAGTTCTCAATTATTGTTATGTATTAATATTTGGGCCCATTTTACATCATTTGTTTACGAGAAATCAAAGATGATATTTTTTTAAGTTGCCTTTAAGACTATTTGGCCTTAAAGCTTTTCAAATTATCAGCTCTCAATAGTATGGATGTTATCATGCTTGCATGTTAATTTCTCCAAATTTACAGTTGACTATCATTGCTTCTAGGTTAGAGTTTAAACAATATATTGTTTGGGTGACCTTTGTCATTAATGATGAACAATGTCGATTGTCACTATTTATACCCCTAACAATGGTCCTAAAGCTATTAACAGAGGTAAAGGATAGAAAAACGTGGTGTCAAATGCATCAGTGTGAACAGTGTCATGCTTCCTTTTGAATGCACAGATCCAGGCTTCCTCTTGAGAGTAATAAGCAAAGTGACAATACAGTGAGCAAAAGCATGCACTACTACAGATCTGTAAAAGAGATGTATATTGCTACACAGGGAGGGTTGTTAATAAAGCAAACAGTGTTGAGTAAACATAGTTACAGTCCTATTCCATATCAAACAAAGACAACAAGAAGGTTGCATTATGGTGTTCTTGATTTATAGGCAAAGAAGAGTATAAGTGAAAAGGCCTTTTGAAGGTTTTCACATGAAATATGACAACAAAAATAGACCTGCTAAAGAGCAGCAAAAAATGATGACAGTCTAGCCTTTGATTTTTTTAGAAATCACAATAAGTAGCAGTAAGAATGGACAGTGGCAAGGGAAAATGACTATCACAGTGAGGAGGGATTACATGAGAAGATCTCAGTAATATGAAGACAAGCACCCAAGAGGACAATAATAGGGATGCATGATAAAATGAAGCATAGTAAAATTAAGAACAAGATTAGTTTTGGATGTGTTAAAGAGTTATCATCAGCATGAGCTTAGCCTCTTAAAAAGACAGTCACCATAGTGCATGACAGTGAGCTTGATAACACATAGTGAGCAATGTCATACTGAATGGGAAAATCATTGATTAGAAGGGTAGAAAATCATTGATAATAGGACCATTAATATCATGCTAAAGAGAAGCAATGTTAACTTTTCATGTACAACAATATCAATTTCAATGTGCAACAATATACTGTGTTTAAAAAGAGAAGAAAAAGATGAGAGTTAATATGAGAAAAAGATGACAGTTTATATGAGAGTTAATATGAGATAATTAATATGAGAAATAGATGACAGTTTATATGGGGAAATGATTTCCAGATTAGTGCAACATATATCTAGTTAGTGAGCTGCAAATAATAAGTCAAAATTGCTGCAAAAATGACTTCATAAGGTACATAAAATATGACATAAAGGAGCAGCAAATGTCAAAGTTAAAAAACAATTTTATTGGTGGAAAAATGCAGCAAATGATGCAAATTAATGAGCAGCATTCTTATAAGAGAAGAGCAGAAATTCTCAGAAGAAAAGAGCAACAAAGTCATGATAAAAGAGCAAAAAAATAATTGTCATGTTTACATGGGAAGTTATGAGAAACAGATAGAAACCATACTTGACAATTATAATCAAATGCACAGTTCAAACATGAGGACATTGACCAATGGAAGAAAAAGCAATGGTTCACATAACCATACAACCACCAAGGATGAAATAACAATCATATAACAGTAAATAGAATGGGTTGCAAAGGTTTTTGTGTGAATACCATTGTCCTGTGCTTGATCCTTGGCTCAAATATATTTTATACCCTACATATAAGGAAAAGGTTGTACCAATCCTTATAGAAAATTGACCGAAAATATGAGAGCTTTGTCTTCAATATTTTTGAGTATACTCCTTCGATAAATTGGCAATTGCATGAATAAAAAATTGTAATTTTTTATTTGATATTGATATTATTTGTAAAAGTATAAACCTCTAAAATATTATTATTATTGTTTGGATGTGATCTTCCATTACTTTGTACATGGTTCAATCATCTAATTATACATATAGATAAACTGTAAATAGTAAGTAATGTTGTTATTTTAAATGCAAGCTAGGGTGGTGTTGTCAAGCAGTCAAAAAAGTGTATTAACACATGTACACAATCAAATACTTTGTGGCATATTAACATACATATAATGAATGAAACAATCAATGTTGATATTTTCATAAGTAAAATCAATATTTACGGCTGTCCTAATGATGGACTAAAGTGCATTTGTGGAGCAATAATGACTTTAACTGGGTTTGCCTTTTGGGTATGTGCAGGATCATCGTGCAAAAAATAGGCCCTTAAGTGGCAAAAAATTCAAAAAAATCAGTGTTAGGCAACTTGACGTAAATATTTGAATAAGTTATCTATATTATTTCAAAAATATGTAAGAAAAGAATTTGTAGAAAATTGAATTTAGTTTCTAAAATACTAGGTTTATTTAAAATAAATAAAATCTATTTAGTGAAAATTTGAAATTTCAATGGTAGCACTTAAATTTCAGGAAAAAAATAAGAAGTAGGTGTAATGGACCATCCTAACCATAATAAAATGATAATATTTTTTGCAAGATTTTATATATAAGTATAGGACTCATGTCGGATGTGATGCATATTTTTTGTAATTTTTTCTAAGTAAATAATTAATTATGAAATTTTTATTACAACTTTTAGAAAATATAAAAACTTCGTGTCGACCACCTTAACTTGGTCAAAACTTCATGAAATTTAATTTTTCTTTTTTAATCCTATAGTATGTGAAGCATAGAATGTGATGCATGTTTTGGATTCAAAAATATGATACCGTTTGAAGTTATAGATGTTTTCAATCACCTATCGATCGGGACTTTAGTTGTAATTCTAATAGAAAATGAATAATAATTATTTATTAAATTCAAATTAAATCATAATTTATATTTTTGGAAAGCTGAGAATCTCCTCTAAAAACCCTTTTCGTTTCATTAATTTTGGGTGAAAAAAAGTCGTCAGCCACATACCCTACAAATACCCATAATATTGCCACTTTTTGGCGCACCATGATCCTGCACATACCCTTTTACACTTATCAGAATTTGCATAATGTTATGAAAAGTTATTAATTTTTCTCTTTAAATTTAAAAATATTTAAGTCTACAGGGTTTTGTTTAAGTAGGAAAATATGGTACAATTTTTTTTTTGTGTAATAGTTATAATATGTAAAACATTTTTATTAATCAGGATTTTTTTTTTCACAACAATATAGAAAAAGAATAGAAGTTAAAGAACATATTTTATTCTATATATGTAGCAAATGTAGATTTTAGATTAGTAAACCTGTATATGTTAAAACAGTAAGGTTTAGGCATGAATAATAATTCAAACAACCTAATTTGTTTGTTTCACAACAATACACAATATGAACACAAGGTAAATAACAGATTCTATTTGTTTTAATTTATAATTCAAACAACTAGATTTGTTTGTTTCACAACAATACACAATATGAACACTAGATACATAACAAATTATATTTTTATATGCATAGCAACTAAAGATTTCAAATCAGTAAACTGTAGATGTAAACACAGTAAGATATAGCCTTAAATAATAATTCAAATACCTGTTTATAAAATAGGCTGAAACATTTTTTATTCAATCTTGTAATTTTGTGAATATTTACAAATACAACAATATACACATTGTATCATATAAAATAAGGAATGTATTTTTACTTGTTTGTATCATTCCACATTTCATTGATTTTTGAAAGCAAGAAATTGCTCTTTGCAATAAACTCTATCTTCTCAACTTTGATGATTGTTGCTTTCAAGCGTTCTTCATTATTGTATGTTTCATTTTTGCATGATAGTGTGAATAAGAATTACGTAAGAATCACTTTTTATTACATCTTTAGTATTTGTTTCTGCCTCATGATTGAATTGCAGGGTATATAGTGTTTGTGCTGACATACCCATGATTTCTGTTGTTATCTCATCAAAAGAAATTGCCCATATTATATCTGTATGATCCTCCAGTTTGACTTGAAGTATGTACCTATAATTGCATTCTGCAATGATGGTTGCACACTTTGAGCAATACCAATTATCCTCTTCATTTTGAATAACCTTTTTCTTACATTGTTTTCCTTTTGATTGTAGGGGACAAGCTAGATAACAAAAGGAGTCGGATTTGATGAATTGTATTGTTGCCTTTGCACTGAATTGGACTAGTTCAACTATTTTTGTTGATTGCTCTCGAATATTGGTAATTGTCTTTCTTGTAATAATAGCAGATATATCATCAGGCTTTGTGGAAGGTGGTACAACATTAGCCGCATTCTCTGTAAACCATGTTTTAAGTTGTGTTTCTTCTTCTATTTCAAGGTCTATAGATAGGTGCGTAGTGCCCAATGTGCTTATTACTTTTCCATTATAGTCACATACACATCCATTTTTTATAGCTAGAACAATGGTTTGTTCTATGTGGTACATGTTGTGAAGGCTTTGTGGAAGGTGGTACAACATTAGCCGCATTCTCTGTAAACCATGTTTTAAGTTGTGTTGCTTCTTCTATTTCAAGGTCTATAGAAAAGTGCATAGTGCCCAATGTGCTTATTACTTTTCCATTATAGTCACATACACATCTATTTTTAATAGCTAGAACAATGGTTTGTTCTATGTGGTACATGTTTTGAAGTTGTCTTCCTTCTTTTTGAGTTGTTGGTCCCCATAATGTTACATCTATTAGATGTTGACATATCTAATAGCTTGATGCTCCTCCTCAAAACCTCTATACCATCCCTCCTCCTTATTGTAGAGCTTGGGTCTACGTATACAACAATTCCAATTACATCAACAAGGGAATTATTTTTTTAATTCATAATTTCCTTGATAGGTGTGAAAGTGAATTGATGTTTTGGAATAGTTATTTCATCTTCACAGAGACACACCTTTGATTCAACCATTAAGGTGATTTCTATTCCACTATTTGGCTTGTTGTAAAGCTTATTAGCAGATTACAACAAGCTTATTAGTAGATTTAATGGTCCCACCAGAAATTGTATATATAGATCCAATATTAATCTTTGGATAATGAAAATCTATAGCTTCATTAAAGCAAGTGACATGTGTTTCTATGTGCTCATTGTCTATAATATCAAAGCTAAAAACTTGTCCATTTCCTTTTTGATTGGTGTATTGATGGATTTATTTTTTCATTGTTACTCATCCTTTGATAGTCCACCTTGTTTGAAATGGATTCAAACTTTTGATAGGACTGAAGCTAGTAGTTATTTCCTTCCTAGATTGTGATGGGTCTATGCCAAACAACATTCTTTTTGAATTTGGAGTTGTGGGTGATTCTGCTGCATCAGTTGTATCTGTAGCATTATTTTGTTATTGTTCTTCTTGCTCTGGAAATAGGAAGATAGATTCACCAATGATAGTATGATCCATACATGTAAGCTCTAATTGTGAAATGACAATCCACCTATGTAATAGTAAGTAAAAATTTCAGATTCACCAATGATAGTATGATTCATACATGTAAGCTCTAATTGTGAAATGACAATCCACCTATACAATAGTAAGTAAAAATTTCATTAGTAATATATCATAATAGATGAAAAGTTAATAATAAGTTAATAATTTCATTAGTAATATATCATAATAGATGAAAAGTTAATAATAAGTTAATAAATAGTATTGAGCTTTCATATTGACCTTGAAGCAGAAATGATGGGGTGACTATATTCTTTTAATTGTATTATAGTTCCCTCATGAATTTGCTTAGATGTTATATAGTGGTTGTACTTTTTTGGCAATGATGCTCTTTGTTTATGTTCTCCATAAGAAAGATCGATTCTATATCGATTTTTTTTCTCAAGACCACGGCCAAAGTTTGACGACAAAAGTTTAAAGTAGCTATTACTTGCCAAACTTTGAAGTAGCTATTACTTGAAGATGGGGCTCCAAGCCTAGATTTCCATCATTAATAAGCTTGATTGCATTTGTTTTTAATAATGAAGACGTAGCTACAATTCACCTATAAAAGTATATTGGATTAGATGTATATATTTTGTAACAATTGGAAGTATATTTTATTATTTTTTAAACAACAACGAATGAATGTATAAATTGGATTCAAATTACAGCATTTAGTTAATCATTATTTGTATCAAAAGTATATACTGGCTTTCAATTACAACAATATTTCAAAATGGTTTTCAATTATAAAAATTGGAAGTATATTTTATTATTTTTTAAACAGCAACAAATGAATATATAAATTGGATTCAAATTACAGTATAATTTAGTTAATCATTATTTGTATCAAAAGTATATACTGGCTTTCAGTTACAACTATATTTCAAAATGGTTTTCAATTATAAAAATTGGATGTATATTTTTTTATTTTTTAAACAACAACGAATGAATGTATAAATTGGATTCAAATTACAGTATTTAGTTAATCATTATTTGTATCAAAAGTATATATTGGATTTTAGTTACAACTATATTTCAAAATGGCTTTCAATTATAAAAATTGGAAGTATATTTTATTATTTTTTAAACAGCAACGAATGAATGTATAAATTGGATTTAAATTACAGTATTTAGTTAATAATTATTTGTATCAAAAGTATATACTAGCTTTCAGTTATAACTATATTTCAAAATGGTTTTCAATTATAAAAATTGGATGTATATTTTTTTATTGTTTAAACAACAACGAATGAATGTATAAATTGGATTCAAATTATAGTATTTAGTTAATCATTATTTGTATCAAAAGTATATACTAGCTTTCAGTTACAACTATATTTCAAAATGGCTTTCAATTATAAAAATTGGAAGTATATTTTATTATTTTTTAAACAGCAACGAATGAATGTATAAATTGGATTTAAATTACAGTATTTAGTTAATCATTATTTGTATCAAAAGTATATACTGGCTTTCAGTTACAACTATATTTCAAAATGGTTTTCAATTATAATTTTTTTCGTTAAATTTCCAAACACTAATGAATGGATAGTAAAACGAATCAATAAGTAGATCAGATAGTAAAACAGGCTAAAATTTTGTGGCGGGGTAGGATGATTTGTCTGCTCGAGTATGTAGAGTTGGGCAGTTAACTGACAAATTGATCACTCAAATTTAGGCAGTTCCAAACAGTTCATTGCCCACACAGCCACGAAAATTCTAGTTCACTACAATCCTAACTAACCACACACCCTCCTTTTTACAGTCCTAACTGACTAAAATTAACTACTATTCTAACTATGTTAATCCTATGTTGACAGAACAATCACTAAACAATTGCAGATTAAAAAAGAGCTCTACTCAGTTGCCTTAACCAATTATTCAGTCCTATCTAACTACTGAGAGAACATTCACTTCCTACCTAACTACTAACATAACACTCCAAACACTCACAAAGTACAACAGAACAAATGGGGGCATTACAAAACCTATATTGAAGTCTAATGTGCAATCAATACTTTAGCAGAAACAAATTGTAATCTGTAGCGCTAGTGACATTTGCATACAAAGTTAACAAACATTTTGTTGCCAATCTAATACCTCCATATCTGCTTGGAGAGAGATTGTACTTGAAACATTGGAAGGAAATTATCAACAAAACAAAAGATATTATTGCATTAGACAAACAGATTCTGGTTCAGATTTGTGGATCTGGCATAAACTTAAAATTGGGTTGGGTTTGTTTTGGGTTTTTCCTTAGAAAAGAAATGTAAAATATTTATACAAGCTAATGCAAACACCCAAAAGTCTAGAGAACTTGTTTACAATGGCCAAGAAAAGTCAAAGGCAAACCAAGATCCCAACAAAAAAATTTGACATAGTTGTGGCCCTCCCTCAGATCCCTTGCTTCATATCCATTATGAGGCGATGGTGGGATTTGAGTTGAGGTAGAGATTGTACTTGAAACATTGGGAGAAAATTATCAACAAAACAAAAGATATTATTGCATTGGACAAACAGATTCTGGTTCAGGTTTGTGGATCTGGCATAAACTTAAAATTGGGTTGGATTTGTTTTGGGTTTTTCCTTAGAAAAGAAATGTAAAACATTTATACAAGCTAATGCAAACACCCAAAAGACTAGAGAGCTTGATACAAGAGAACTTGTTTACAATGGCCAAGAAAAGTCACAGACAAACCAAGATCCCAGCAAAAAAATTTGACATAGTTGCGGCCCTCCCTCAGATCCCTTGCTTCATATCCATTATGAGGTGATGGTGGGATTTTAGTTGAGGTATATTTAGAGTGGAATTTCTAATTTTTATATACATACTGTTATTATTTGTAGTGCTGAGAATTTTGTTTCAAGGTAGTTTTAGGTTATGGTATTCCTATGTAGTTGGGGCCATATAACTGTGAGCTACGATGTGCCCATTACAAGTTGGGGTAATCGCTTGAGGTGGTGGATTGTATGATACAATGGGTAATATACAGTTCTAATGTTCTTTGAACAATTTAGTTGTGAACTACAATGTAGCTAATGTAAAAGGACGTATTCACATGCGATGTTGGTGTTTGTGGAAAAATGGGTAATAGTAAGTTTTTTATATATATAAGCCCAACATGTGAACAATAAAAAGATATAAAAATGCCTACAGCAGTAGGAGCTCCTATTACCCATTATCCTCCTTGCTTAGTACAATAATATCATGTGAATTTCGAATGGAAGTGCTTTCTTATAGCTTCTCTAAATTGGGAATCGAGTTGGCTTCCCCGCTGTGTGAAGCACTACTAATAGCTGAATATAGTTTTATATGTGATTTAATTCATTTCTACAATGGCTTGAATAAATTCAGTTTTATATATGAATATTTAGAAGCTGCATTTACATATATACCAAGATCTGTTGAAAAAAATGAGTTTTAAGTCTTATAGTCCCAAGCCATAATTTTATATATCATCCATAATTTTATATATCATTGAGCTTTTTTGACAGTACTTTTTGTTTGGTGTCAAATGTAATTTTGAATCTTGCACACTTGTATAAAAAGGTTTTCTTTTTCTACTGCAGGGACTAACAGCGGCATGAAGACTCTAAATGTTGAGATAATTAGAACAAGAATTGTTGAGCATTACAATAGTGCTACAAGAAGGATAGAAGGTTGTTGGATATACAAATTTACATATTGGCATGTATATGTAGCATGATGATAGTAGAAACAATGAGGCACAAGCCTATTCTTCTATTTATTAGATTGGTTTGTTGATGAGAAAATTTAGGAATCACCTTTCCTTGGGACTACTGAGTTGTTGGTTGTATCTAGGTAAAGTGGTTGTAGGAGAGAGCAGGGAGGAGCATACAGAAAAGAAAGCATAAAACAAACAAACAAACAAAGAGTATGCAACATTTTTTTGGTAGAGATAATGCATGTAGTATAAGAATGAGGGGCAGTATAAGGAGAAGTTAAGGAACATAGAGAAGACAACATTTATGCAGAATGATTTAAAACAGGGGATGGCTTGATGGTGTATGATGAGTTAAATTAAAAAATTCAATTACCTTGCTAAAAATCCTTAAGCAAATAAAAAAATAAATTAATACCTAGATTGCTCTTAATTTTAGGTAGTCATTAATTTAACATTTTTTTTGCATTTCAATTTACCACCCAGTATATCATCACGCATGATTTTCCTAAAATGGAGTTTAGAATCTATAAACCACATGGCAAAATTTTGAACTATTTGAAAGCTCAACTAACCTAGGACATGAGGCTTTAGAGAACCCTATTGAATCTACAATACTATTTTGGCAGACAAAGACAGGTATTGAATTTGTACATATTGTAATAAAGTTACTATAATCAACATAATGACATTTGCCTAAGTCATGTCATACTGTTTACTTTGATGTGGTCAGGTATTGTTATGTGACTCAAACTTAAGAACGACTTAACAAGCTGAAGCCTAATAATATAGTTAGCTCAAAGTGTCTAAATAGAAAATTGGGAATAACTAACAAAATTTGAATTTGCTAGACACCATACACAACGAAACGCAATGCAAATCCAGCTCAAATCTTTTGTAAGATTTATCTTCCCTACTATACAAATTTTGCAAGGAAATATTTTAATTCATAATATTTGAAGTTGGGTACCTGAAAACAACAACAACTTTCTGATTAGGAAGCTCTAATCTGGATGACTTAGCCTCAAGTATGTTTGCTTTTGAGAAAGGCTAGAGGTGTTTTCTGCCTAGAATCTGCTTCAACACCACAAAATTGCATTGAACCATTTATAACCAAAATAGATTAATAAGTCTTGATTATAAGAGGTTCTAGTTCATATCTAATGTAAGAAAAACTCAAATTCATAAAATTTTGAGTTGGGTACCTAAAAACCCCAACAGGTTTCTGATTAGAAAGCTTCAATCTGGATGACTTAGCCTCAAGCATGTTTAATTCAGAGAAAGGCCAGAAGCGTTTTCTGCCTGGAATCTACTTCAACAACAAGAAATTGCATTGAACCATTAATAACCAAAACTAATCAATAAGTTTCGAGTATAAGAAGTTCTAGTCCATATTCAATTGTGAGAAATTTCATTACATATCTAAAATAGGTCAATATGCTTCGCAAAGGTGGATTTTTTGGCCTAACCAAAGGCACATGAGTCAAATTCACAAATATTTTGGCATCCTGTAAGTTACAGATTAACAGGCAGTATTACAAATTCTAACACATAAATCCAATAATAGTATGTACAGTTTGCTTTCAGTACTGAACAATACTACAACTTGTCTGCAATTAGAGGGAATTAAGATAAATAATAGAACGTAATCCTTCCATATCCTAAGTACTTGCTCATTCACATTATCATCAATCCACCATATTAGACTAAATTCTCACAGAGAAATAAATTGAAATGCAATCTGCAACAAAAGCATTTCATACAATAGCATACTACTCTCCAAACAAAAAATTCACAAGGAAAGTCCTTTGTGGTTGATAAGAAAATATAGAATAGCATTAGATATCCTCACAGCTACAGGAAACTTTTCCAAACAAAAATTATTACATGAAAGCAGACAATTGGAAGTCACTTGACTTTTGTTGACACCATCTATAGCATACATTTACATTTTTGTTTCATATATGTTTATTTGTTATTCTTTTGTTGTTTGATACTCATCAGGCACTCACTTGAGGTATTGTATATGACGATGAAAAGTTATGTCATAAATGTTAGTCAAGATGGAAATTATAAATTAAAATGATGTTTCTTGTAGTGCAATCACATATATTGCCACTAGTGAGCTTCATAATTTACTTTCAACATAGCTAACCATTCACATTACAACTCAGATTGAAATATATATGCCATAAAGATCAAATGTCCAAAGCACAGAATCTTATACAGTCATATCATATTAAATTAATATTTTTAGTTTGGTTAGGCAGTCTATATATTGGATAGTTTACTTTTAACTCAACTTTACAATAGAGAGTATTCCAGTTTAAGAGGTTGCACTTAATTGGTTAAAACATTGAGTTCTCATTGTGGAGACCCAAGTTGAAATCTCAAAAAGATGTCTAACATTGAATTCTAAGTTGTGACTCTTGGTCTTCCATAGTTGGCTTCTTGTGTTGAGGTGGTTTTTAGATAAATCAATTTCTAAATTGAGACTCACATAAAGATCAAATGTCCAAAGCACAGAATCTTATACAGTCATATCATATTAAATTAACATTTTTAGTTTGGTTAGGCAGTCTATATATTGGATAGTTTACTTTTAACTCAACTTTGCAATAGAGAGTATTCCAGTTTAAGAGGTTGCACTTAATTGGTTAAAACATTGAGTTCTCATTGTGGAGACCCAAGTTGAAATCTCAAAAAGATGTCTAACATTGAATTCTAAGTTGTGACTCTTGGTCTTCCATAGTTGGCTTCTTGTGTTGAGGTGGTTTTTAGATAAATTAATTTCTAAATTGAGACTCTTGGTCTTCCATAGGTGGTTTCTACCATGGTTGCTTGAAGGGAACTTTCCTTGTATTAGTCTCATGGTTGTCCTTACAAGAACTTGCAATTAGTTTCATGTTGATGCTCATATGAGAAGAATAATTGTAAACAATTATCAATATAAAATATAAGGTATTCCTATTGGTTGCTTCCATACATGTATTTAGGTATAGTTTTTGGATGTACCCAATCTCATCCCTAACCATAAACCTGTTAAAAATTAATGATTAAAGAAAATAAAAAACCTAACTATGCAAACCTGTGTAATCATTTTTGAGAACTTTTGTTGCTACCAAATATTATGCCAATGAAAACCTAGAACAAAATTGCACGACTGTTTCATACTATAATGAATAATTTTTTTGGAGATGAGTTCCATTGTTTCACTCTAAAGGTGGAAACCACCAAAACATATCTATACACATAGTGGCTTATGTTACAAATCCAGGGCAGAAAGATGGCACTATTCAAAGATGAAAATGTAGTACATTGTTGTATATAGATTATAAGCTATTTGTACGTGAAGAATAATCAATAACAATATGCATGATCATGATATTTTTAAGGCACTTTTCCTAACAATTCACCTCCATCCAACTAACGAATTAGATCTACTGAAAAGGGATGGTGTTTTTATCTTGAACAATTTATTGACAAAAGCATAAAGGAGATGGGATGGTCAAGCTACGAGCAGCAGCTTGATGTGGCAAAGTATTGATTAGGAATTGTTCTACCAAGACAAAAGGTGATAGCAAGAGTGGTAATTGAATGAGGAATCACCTTGGAGATAGCATGCCAACTTTTGATGTCAAATACAAAGGTGTGTTGTTTAACATCAAGGATCAATTACTTAAAATGTAGAAGTTATTGGACAGTGCAAAGAACCTAAGAATTATGCCTTGAGGACTCTTACGAAGCCAATCATTCAAGATCCTATTATGGAATCACAAGAAAGCAATTTTTGCATTTATTACGTTTTTGGGTAAATCTGAATGGATTATATAGCTTTTGTTACTACTTGCTAGTTTGATTGTTGCTATGTTAATGGAAACATTTGGTCTGAATTACAAACTTGCTACTTTTGTAATGAATAAGTTTGGATATATATCTGATTATAACATGTTACTGCTAATGTCAATGTCTATTTGATTTAACATTGCTTTAACTTGATATGAAATTTTTTCTATGCATGATACTAAAATTGCTACCTTTTGAACAACAAATATGGATATTGTCTGAGAGGAAATGTTATCACTAATGTCAATACCTGTCTAATCAAAATTTGGTTTTTCTTAGGAAAATTGTAGGTTTTACTATTAGAAAACATGGAGATATTAAATGAGCACAATTGATTCAGAAGTTTAATGTTGACATGGGTGTTGATTTTGTTTTTAATTGATTGGTGTGAATAAAGAAAAATTGGGGAAATTATTGAAAGAAATTTCAGTATATTTTCCCCTTAAATATTGAATCGATGACAAGATGGAAGAAATTGATAAATAAAATCTCATTTACAGTATACCCTACAAAATACTGTATAGTAATTTTGTGGAAAATATCATAGGAATTTTTAGTTTCCAGTTGTTATTCTTCTTATTTCTTAAGAAATGTTTGATTGAAAATCTATAATCTACTTTCTGTGATAACAAACTTTAGTTATTCTAAATAGAGATGCGGAGGCAAGAACTGATAATAATTAGCTAAGCCATTGATTTTCAGAAGTCAAATAATGAAACAGTATTGTTTATGTAGGCGAGGAGATTTAAAAAATTGAAAATTACAGAAACTGTGCCAAGTGACATACCTGGAAAATCTGGTCAAATTTTGTCATGAAAAGAATGTTGCCAATGAAATTTTGTACCCTTCAATTGTTGAAATGAGTATCGATTTGAATAGTTCCACAAAGGTCGAACCAGTCCTCACACGGGTGAAAAAATATTGAGAAATGAAAATATCAGACTCAAAAACAACAATACCCAACACAAATTTGGAAATCTAAAAAGGGAAATGTTCACAAAAGAAGAGAAAACATAGTAAGTGTTTTACCTCCAAATAGTGGTTTGTGATGTTCGGTTTTATGAGGATTTTTCACCAAAGGTTGTGGCACAAGTATGTTGCGGCTTTATTGCCAGCACAAATAGATCCTACACCTGTTGAAGCCCTCCCAATAGAACTGCCCTCGAAGGACCACCATTTGGCATGTCGGAGCTCAACAACTGGAGCCCATGCATTCCTCAACTTCCAGTGCATCGACCAAAGACTTGGTTAATCACAATTGAGGAGATCCATTGAGTAAACACTTTTGCAAGTGGCCAAATTAATTTCTAGGTAGATTTATTCCGACATGAGAGAAACGTGAGAGAAAATGAGGGTAGATTTATTCTGACGTGAGACAAAATGAGTGGGTTGTGCCCACAATTAATAGCCTATCGGCTAAAAATGAGGGAAAAAGGAAAATGCATGTCGAATGAGGGAGGGGAAATGAAAGGAGGGGGGAAAATAAGGAGAAGAGGGAAATAAACTGGGTATTGCACTTTAGGTGTGCAATTGGGTACGCCGAATATTTGTGTGCCATTTTTATAAATTATTTTTTTAAGTTAAAAAAAATATATATAATAAGTAAAATCATTCAATGTATAAACTTTATAAAATATTTTCAATTTTTCACTTTTAAATTCTTTCTATTTTTATAAATAATTATTTAAAAGTTAAAAAAATATCTACTACAAAATATAAATATGAAAGATAATATAACTTTTTATCTTGTAACCCTTATTTAATTAAGAAAATTTAAGAATTTTTATAAACATATTTTTTTTAAACTTAAAGTATATATTAAATTATACTATATCAATATAAACTGCTAACCAAGAAACATAGATGTTTTTATTTCCTCATGAGTGAAATTGTATTTGCATTTATGTTTATTTGTTAACGAGGGAAGAGAAGATATTTTAGGGTTTTGTTCTACTCTACTCTACTCTGTTAACCACATGAAGATGGAGATGAAGATGATGCACAACTTTAAATGTATACGCCCCCTCTTTAAATAGGTAACTTCTCTTCATTCTACAAAACAATACAAAACCTCATCTCACCACACACACAAATAGGAGAAATCCCCTCCTCGCATCACACACAAATTTAATGTTTTGTACTTCACTCAGTACATTAATGTCGTATGTAAATCAGGAGACACAAAAAAGGCCTGGGACCTTTTACATTCAACCATAATTGAATGCCTTCCTCTTGATGTCGTAGCCTTCGCCACACTTTTAAATTGCCTTGGTAACTCTGTTGATCTACATAGAATCAACTCCCTTCTTGTTGAAATGAAAGAGATGGAAATACATTCAAATGTTATCACTTATAACACTCTCATAAAGACTATGTAAAGGGGATCATATTGAGGGAGAACTTGGTATTTTGCACAAAATGGGGCACACACATTGTTTTCCTGATATTGTTACATATATATAGCACCCTAGTTGATGGGATTTAAAAAAGAGGCAGAGTAGATGAAGCTCTTGTTTTATTTGCTAAGATGATACAATCTAGCATTTCGCCTAATATTACTACATGCAATACACTAATTAATGGTCTCTGGAAGGTGGGAAGGGAAGATAAGCTCTAAGGTTGGTAGTTGGAATGAAACATAGTTACTGCTCTCCAAATATTGTCACATACAACACTCTAATTGATGGTCTAAATCACTAACTCGATATGTAACTTGCAGTTTTACCATGGCTATGCCAGCAACTATGCTTTTATGACAAAAAATAGGACCTTGATAACTTCAAGGAGGAACATTGACAAATAACACAATGAAGGAAATTCAAATAGGTGTTATGTTTGACCGGAAATAGTCTCATGCTAGCATATGGACTTTTTTACACAGTTATGTTTAAAAGGCTCAAAAAATCATGTCTCCAGCTCAAATATCTTCTATCTCTAAAACCTGTCGATCTTCAATGTGGCACCATTATGACCAGACAGTCAGAACATAAAGATTCATTATGGCAACTAGCCTACATACATCCCCTAACCACAACGAACTACATTTAATATTTAATCTGACCAGACAAACCAACAAGAAGGATCAATTTTCTTATCAATGAAGACTTCTTAGAAAATCTATACCATTGAATGCAAAATGCAAGTTGGGGCCTTTCAAATTGGATACGCCTTCAGTGTAAACAAATTATTTTAAAAAAGTATTTTTTGTATTGTCTTAATGTAAGACAATTAGAAAATTAAAAATATAATTTAAACATAAAATATATATTTAAGATAAAATTAATATTTTGTCTTAAATTAATGTCTTAAAATCCCCTTCTGTGTAGTAGTGGTAGGAAGGAGTTGTAGTTTGATATTAAAGATGATGCAATTTGTCACAAAACTTACCTGAAGATTCTGCCCAAATTGTGTTATATTGTTAGTAGTTTTTTTCTACTTTCTGCTCACTATTGGTTTCCACTCCTCCAAACTCTTCCTCGCTGGTATTGACCTTTCACTTGTCCAATTTTGTGAGTTGTAGCCTAAAAATAAAATATTGATAGGGTATTAGGGTATGCTTACTAAAACTCAATAAACCATAAAAAGAGGGGAAAAATAAAGCCCTTGTTTGAAAAATGTTTTAGCAGATGATAAGCCCTGGTTTCAAGTTTACGCAATAGGTATTTTTGGTGCACCAAGCAACCTAAGCGGTGAAATGTCCCACTTAGGTAAAGGTCCCATGAGGGGGGCTTAAGCTCTATGGATTATGATCAAATTCAAAAGAAAAAAGAATAGATGAGTAATAGTCATTTTTATTTGTCTGATATTAGTCATTTATTTAGTAATTTTTATTTTTCTGATATTACTCATTTATTTAGCCATTTATTTAGTCATTTATTTAGTCATTTAGTTGTGATTTTACCCAATGACCAAATTAGTCACTTATAAATGACAAAATTAGTCATTTATTTTCTAAATACTACTAGTGTTAGTCATGTGGCTAAAATTTTTAGTCGTGTGACTAAAAGTTTTAGTCACGTAGTCATTTATTTTCCAAATTCTACTAGTGATGGGGTGTAACAATGTTTTTTTTTTTACTTTGTCTTCATGTGCTCTTCTTCCCATTATGATATATTTGGGGGTTAATACCAATTCATACATATATTATACTATATCTATCTATATCTATGAGTACTTCTAACCCCAAATAATCAAATCCTCTTGTGATCTTGATTTCTTCGTCTTTGCTTTTCTCTTTCATGCTATTGTGGATTCTATGTGTTGTCTCTCATGTGACAACATTCCACAAATTCGCTATGTACCTCATATCACAAAATCTCTTGTATTTTTATTCTCCTTACAATGACATATGCTCCTCTATGTAGCACACATCATTCTAAGGGGGGTTATCATATATGCTTAATTTTCAAAAAGTTTCAAAAGGATTTCTTGATGTCTTACATCTCATTGTCTAAGCTTGGGGGTGTAGAGAAGGGGGATTCGTCAGGAAAATAACTTCCCTAAAGTACCTTAGAATACTTAATAAGTTAAAGAAGAAAGGACATGCTGAAAAGGAAGGGCAAATAGGACTTTGTTTCCCTTCTGCTTACGACAGGCATTTTTTGGAATCAGGTGAGTTGACCACAAAGGTCTTGGACTCCAGACCAGATGACTCTCTGCTAGAGGATGATAGCGTGAGATTCAGACTTCAACATGCCACGTTGAAATATCAAAGACGCGTTCACATCCTGTATGGACAAAGGGTCAAGTAGCCAAAAACACACAGGGTCTACTGGCAACCCAAATGCTCTGGTTTCACAGTTTGATAAAAATGTACAAAAATAAAAGTACAACAAGAAGAATAATAGGAAATCTACTCTAATAGCGAAATGAAAAAGAGAGAAGAAGAATTCCAACTTACTCAAGGTCCAGTTCTCTAGCTAGCTCCAAGCAAATGAACAACACCTACACACATAGTAACAAGAAAATTTGTGTGGCTATGTTTTGAGGTTTACCTCAGTCAAATCAATATTTTGGTGTCCCCACCTCTATGAACATCCAATAGACAAAAAGATTGAGAAAAATGATAGAGAAGTAGATAGAAAAGACACAATATAGTAGAGAGAAATGACAACCTGGATGCTACTCTACAAGAACAATAATGCAAGCAAATGAAAAGACACAATATCACCTCCTTTTTTATGAGCACTCAAGGTTGAGAGAGGAAGAAGAAGATAGATGACACAATTCCAAGGAGATAGAGCTTCATAAACCTACAATGACAATGGTGTTGGAACAAAAAGGTTCTGTAGAAGCCAAGAAAGAAGTTGGTAGTAGCAAGAAAGAGTGAGAATATAGCAAGAATGATCAAGAAGTGTTGCAAGAATGAGAGAGAAGTTGCATGAGAGTGATAAAATTGCCTGAGAGAGTGAAAGAATGAAGTTTGAATGGGCCAATGGAGGTAAACAATCAATTTTCATCGATCAAGAGTTGATAGGGAACGTTACATTTATAGGAACCCATGAATTGTAACACTTCTATAGATTCTAGATGCAAGAATCTTTTTTAGGCCAGCAATGAAACGCGTGAATGTCCACGTAGTGCATGCACATCCTCAATAGAAATTCCCTTCATCGACGCTAAACGACAAGGACACATGGGAGAAGAGGAGAAAAAGTGTTGGGTTTTTACATTATCAAACTTGTAAGGCTAAAATGAAGGTAAATTAATGGGAAATTGTATGGGGTGTAAATTTATGCCATTATAGGGGGCAACCTGACTAAACTTGTCTTGTCTTTTTTGTGACTATCTTGCAACACAGTTTGCAATAGCCACATGCCTATTTTCTTAGTGTTTGGTCTCTAGCCATGCTAGCCATACCTATCAAAGCCATCATTTACCTAATTAGATTATGTCTTGTCATGTCTATGGAATTTTATCATATCTATTTTTCACTTTTTCACCTAACATGTTTGTCTGCAACTAACATGTTTGTGGTGAGATTGTAGCCAGCTTCACAAGATTGAAGATCTATGCCATTACAGGGGGCAACCTGACTAAACTTGTCTTGTCTTTTTTGTGACTATCTTGCAACACAGTTTGCAATAGCCACATGCCTATTTTCTTAGTGTTTGGTCTCTAGACATGCTAGCCATACCTATCAAAGCCATCATTTACCTAATCAGATTATGTCTTGTCATGTCTATGGAATTTTATCATATCTATTTTTCACTTTTTCACCTAACATGTTTGTGTGCAACTAACATGTTTGTGGTGAGATTGTAGCCAGCTTCACAGGATCGAAGACCTATGCCATTACAGGGGGCAACCTAACTAAACTTGTCTTGTCTTTTTTGTGACTATCTTGCAACACAATTTGCAATAGCCACATGCCTATTTTCTTAGTGTTCGGTCTCTAGCCATGCTAGCCATACCTATCAAAGCCATCATTTACCTAATCAGATTATGTCTTGTCATGTCTATGGAATTTTATCATATCTATTTTTCACTTTTTCACCTAACATGTTTGTCTGCAACTAACATGTTTGTGGTGAGATTGTAGCCAGCTTCACAGGATCGAAGACCCATGTCCTCTTTGTGTCTTGGCTTAGCTTCTCTACATCGCATATACTGGATTGAAGGTCTGCTTCCTCTTCATCCTAGGTATATTCTCTTCAACCTCTTTATACTTTAGCTCACACATGTTCATATACATATTCTCCCTAAAGTGGGGGGGAAATTTAATGTCGTAAATTGCACCCTTAATGCAATTTCACATTACATCAATCTTCGCTTTAGCCTAATGAGATGATAACGTGAATACTCTTGCTCCTCACCTTCATTTTCATCCTTGACCCTATCATTTTCTATAGGTGGGGGAATTTTTGTTGGGGACGCTTTTTTGTCATGTAGACATCTACATGCCACACAAACGTCCTAACAAGATTCATGATCTTGTGGCCATTGGGACATTACACTTTCACTTTCTTGCAAAGTGTAACACCTCCACAATCATAGACATGCTAAAAAATGACCCTCTTGTATGCAATTCTTCATTTGAACTCATATTATTCCCTCTCATTCATTCAATTCATTGATTTTCACTTATAGCAACTCAATATCTCATTCTTGCAAGTCCATTCTCTCAACCTTCATTCTTTTCTTGCTCTCTTGCTTACTCAAGCTCTCTCAAGGCATTGCACTTCCTCTCGGCTTCACAAGCTCATTGGATGGAGGGTAACATTTCCTTGTGTTGCAATATTGTTCTTATTGAAGTAGCATATTGATATCTTGCATGTTCTATTTCTTTATCTTGTCATTTCACATCATCTATTGTCTATTTATCTATCTTGTTGTCTCTTTGGCTGTTCGTGGAGGTGGAAATAGCAAAATAGGGATTTGACCAAGGCAAGTCCCAAAACAACCCCAACACTTTTACTATTTCTATGTGTGCAAGTTATCCATGTGGAGCTTTGTAGGAGGCTTCATAGCTGGACCACCCGTGAGTTCATCCCTTTCCTTCACTCTTTGTTATTTCGTTTAATAGTTTGATTACTCATTCATTTATTATTCTTCTTGTCGTGCTTTCCCTTTATTTTCAACATTCTATTAGATTAGTCAAAACTATTAAACTCCAGTTCCCGAGTAGTTAGCAGATCCTGTGTGTTTTTGGTGGCTGACTGTGTCTCTGGTCCGTACAAGACATCAACACCCCATTGAGATGCTAGCGTGTCACATTGTTGTCCTTAGCTTGTGCTTCTGTCTTCTGATCGAGAGCTAGTTTGTCTATCTCCTGAGACCTTTGAGGCTTGCTCACTCGGTTTTTGAAGTTCTTTTTCCATAAACAATTATAAAATATAAAAACATATCAGAAACTCTCCCTTAGTTGTCTCTCGTCACTTGAGCTTGTTTCCTTGAGGTAGTTGAGGATAAATCGCTCCCTGTAGACTCTTCCCTATCCTAGAGACTCGAGAGTAGCGAATCTCCTCCTCTACAATTAGTAAACAAAACTACTATTCTTATAAAAGAAAAGTTCTTAAATGACCCACAACAATAATTATAAACCCTACACTTGTAAAAAAAACATGTTAAACATTACTAAAGCCAATAATCCTAAACCAATTTGACAATATTATTGGAAAACAATAAAACTATTGAAAACCCATTTGCATAACTAATTCATAGAGTCGTAAACTTAAATTTATAACTTAAATGGTATGTTGCATTGATGCTCTAATATAAAACTAGAATTCCCATGAATAATTAATGTGTTTATGAACACATAATACAACCATGTTCATAAACACCTTCAAACAACACCTTTCAATATTTTTTGTGCAAAGTTAAAGAAACAAAAAACCTCACTCATTCAACTTCAAACTAGAGAATGTCAAAGAAAAAAAAGAAGCAAAGAACCATTATTGAAAGAAACACCCATAAAACAACATAATATTCAAGCTAGCAAATACATAGTAGAGGTGATAAAAAAAGTAGAAAACGATAAATGAAAGAAGCACCCACAATAGACAACTTATGGTTCATTACCTTAGTGAGGAAAATAAACCTCACTTGGGTAGAAAACCACTCGAGAATGCTTGGAAGAGCCACATTGATCGACATAGAGTTGGTGACTATTTCATTCTCTAAAACCTACAAGAAATGATAAATGAAGAGGAAAATGTTATAGAAAAATAGAAAACCCGCCTTAACACATAACATTATTGTGAAGAGGAAGCAAAAGTTGTACAGTCAAATTCATTTACCTTTGCAAACACCATCATTGTGAAGAGGAGCAACAACCACGAACCCGCCTTTTTTGAGCATTCCTTTCGAAGAAGACCTATGGAATACAAAGCACAACCAAAAATGTTTTGTTCCCTATTCAAACAAACACTCCAGAAGAAATGTCTCAATTGTGATATGGTGGTGAACATGATAAGTGAGGTTGTGCAACATTCATGCACAAATGCATTGAAAGTTGTTGCCATTTGAAACAAGTAAATGGGGAGGGACACAGTTAATGTGGCTTGTCTAGAGGGAAAGAAGAGATGACACACCTTAAATGTGAGGAAGTGTATATTTATGGTGGCGCTCTCCATGTTCTGCATGTGACATGTTGAACATGTACTATTCCCCTACCATGCAATCACTAGGGGTTGTTTTGACCCACAATCAATTACCCATCCAAATAGGAAATTAATTTGATCGCTCAACTTGTCATCAGCTACACAAGGTAAATTGAATCCACATAAGCGAAAATGATTTTTTGAATCCATCTTGAAATTGCTGAATCAGGAAATGATTTTTTATAAAAAAATAATCCACGTGACACTCCACATGGACCCCCAAAAATAGACTAGGGGAAAACCCCTAGTAGCCATCAGGGCTAACTTTGTGCATTTGTGTAGAGTGCAAAATAGGTCTGATTTCAATTTTTTTTTTTTGGGCTTCTTCATAACCAAGTTATGACCTTAAAAAGAAAAAATTGGCTTCTAGGTATTTCAAGCACGCCTTGTGGAACTCGTAAAGTGAAAGGTGTCAAAAAGGGGGTTTTTTTTACCTTCATCCCCTACATCTTCATTATTTCGCCCATACCTATTCATTACAAATCCAATTTTTTTTTTAAATACCTATTTACAATTATCATTTCACCTATTTCAATTTACGTTTGTATGCGAGCCCCATCAAAATATCACGTGGGTCCGCTAGGAGGTGGTCCCTTTACTCTCAACCTCATCACATTAAAATGAGAACCACGTGCCCTATATTCCTCCATCAAACCATGTGTATGAGTTAACCACGTACCCCATAAGCCTTCATCAAACCATGTGTACATGTCAACCTTATCGCGGGTTGCTGGGCAGCTTTAAGCCCTAAACTCATCATCTCTCATATTTATTTGTAGATTTTTCGTTGCTGCATCCTCTCTCCTGCTGTCGACTCTTGCTTTGGGATCATGACAATGACCTTTGGCTTCATTCAATTGTAGGTTATGTCTCCACCTCTCTTCACCTACAAGATTGCTTGTTCAAAAGTGGAATTTTGTTGGGGTCGACAGTGTTTGAGTGCATTTTGGCATCTTTAAAAATCATTGTTGTGTATGGCATTAAGGGTTTGACTGTAATCATTTATATTTACATGTGACTGATACAAAAATGATCCCTCGTGAATTATTCTATGGCATGGACGTTTTGATTGCTATGCCTTTTTTTGACATTATTCTATGAAGTAATCACATGTAATGTGATTTAAATAGAACATTGACAGAATTTTGACCAAGTATAATCATGAAATTTATTGGGTATATAATAAGATACTTAATCTTCAAATATTTTTTAATTTAATCTTATATGGATAATAAAGGTGAAAATGAGGAAGAAAACCATGGGTGATGATGAGTATATGGCTTAAATCTGCCCAACAATATGTGGTTAGGTTAACACATACGCGTGGTTTGATGAAGACTTATGGGGCACGTGGTTAACTCATATGCATCGTTTGATGAAGGAATATGGGGCACATGGAGAACATTTTAATGTGATGAGGTTGAGATTAAAGGGACCACCTCCTAGCGGACCCACGTGATATTTTGATGGGGCCTGCATACAAACGTAACTTGAAATAGGTGAAATGATAATTGTAAATAGGCCTTTTTTCATTCAACACACCATTGTTTGGCAAGAAAATACAAATGTGAAATTCAATCACCACAATTCAATGCATTCAATATACACATTCAAATGATTTTATAAGAGGCAATTTCCAATGTCATTTTCATTACGAATTCTCCTATGCTTTCACTGCATATCCTCTACAAAATTCACCTCCGTACATATAACAAAACATAAAAAAATTTATAATTCATATGTACAACTAAATTTATGCAAGCCACCTATTTTGTCAATTACACCAAATATAAAATTGATTTCCTATAAGCCACGACAGAGCTCAGGCATAATTGGCCACTGGAAAATGAAATGACATATTGTTTCCCACGAAGATTCAATTTGTACAAGCCACCTATTTTATAAGAGGGAATTCCAAGTATATCCTCTGCAAAATTCAGAGCTTACTAAGGCAACCTATGCACATCCCTCTTAAAATGGAGCTTATTCATGTTGGTACACCCAAAATAACTAAATTCATGTTTTTATTTATCAGTATACCGGATTTACATTTATGTTGCCTGTTTCATTATTCAATATACTCTTTTATCTTTATGTACTCAGTGTCTACATTATTTTGAGCCATACAGAATATTCAGTTTTGACTTAGATGTTCAAATGATCATTATCCATTATGTAATCATATCACAACATACAATATATTTATCTGTTTTCTTCCACTTATTTTATGAGTTTCAATAATTAGATTACATAATTGTATATACATATACATATACATGTACATGTATATGTATATACAAATATATATACACATGTATATGCATATGTATGTATGAATGTATATGTATATACATAGATATACATATATTTATTGAAAGCCATTGCATGAAGTATATGCACAATACACACTGTCAAATAGATTCGTGCAATGGTTGTCAATAAATATATGTATATGTACATGCATATGCATATGCATATAGATATACATGTATACACATACATATATATGTATATATATGTCCTTTCTATTGCACTCTGCCATGTATGGTGTCATCATATGTAATACGCACTGTTATTTTCAGCTTCATACCAATGATCAAAACATTGTGGATTTTAATGCTCCAATCAAAACTCTTATTGTTGTGCATGCAATATTGTAAGGATGATTTGATGTGGGAATGTTACGAGTACCGAGTACTACCCTCGTTTATTACAATTATTTTGTAGGCAAGCGAGAGTGTGGAGAGGTGAATCGAGTAGGTGGATTATCAACATACCAACAAAGTTGTGTTTGTTAGCACAATAAACTGTATAGGGACATTTTGCTCTGAATGCTTTATGATATTTTTTTTAATTTTTTGATGTACATATGTTCACAAATATATACTTTTCTTATCAGATGCTTATTTGATTGGAGGAATATATTTATTGGCATTGGTCTATTAATGGCAGGCATGCGAGGACTTCTCTGCAATCAACAAAAGACATTCAACATTAATGACAAGTAAAGTCTATGACTTTACTTTGGAAATGACCTAGTAATACTAAAAAATGTATCTTTTTATATATATGGTTGAAAGTTAGATGAAATGAGCAATAGTATACAATAATTATGAGATTAGTTAGTATTAGATTAGTTATATATCTGCATGAATATACATATACATATACATATATATATTGATAGGTATATATGTACATACATATATATGGTTATGCATATATGTATGTACATATATTGCTATATATATGTGTGTGTGTCTATGTGCATATATATAATTAATCCAATAATTAACATGTAGTTTCATTAATTTTTTATACTAATAATTGATAAGAATATATCATTCTCTTCATATGCCTTCATCAAACCACGCGTATGGGTTTACCTAACTGATGGTTTCCGAGCATCTTTAATCCCTAAACTCATCATCTCTAGTAGATTTTTTGGTAGGTTAGTATTTGCAGACAATCATATATTCTTATCAAATTGTGTGTGTGTGTGTATATATATATACATACAATTTGATAAGAATATATCATTGTCTGCATATATATATATATATAAAATCTTATAATATAATATCACTGTCTGCAAAAAATACATCATTTTATGCAAATTGTGTTTGAAACCATCATCAAACATATAAGGCATACAAATTTGAGGTTCCAATAACAAACAACAGCAACATTAGGACATTTTATAATAATATCATAGTTATATTTTGAATCAAACTACAATAATTGATTGGGTAGTGCGAGAGAAAAACATGGCTCAAACATACTTGATACATATGAAAATATTACTCAAAACTTGTATTGATCTTCTCCCCTTAAACATATGTGAGGTTTGAAACATAATTACATCAACATTATCACATCTTATAATCATATCATAGTTATAACTTTAAGCACATAACAGATTTGATTTGCAAACCAGATCACTAAAATATACTGCTACATCAATAAAATAAAAAAATTGAATATGCACATAATCATCTATCCATATTTCTAGGAAGAGGTGGCATGATAAATCTGCCAATAGCTGAGTCAGGTCCACTTGTAGAAGGTGATACTTGGTTAATACCTCCTTGAAGGCATGTTGCTATTTGAGCAAGTAATGCCTGGATTGCATCAATAGTCAATCCCATTTGTTATGAGCCACTCGCAACCTGCATATTGTTGATGGTTGTAAAGGCTGGTGACAAAATGCTCATCATATCAAGCAAGATAGGATGTTGGGAGGGTATAGGATCCCCCACTATAGACTTACGTTTTCTCTTCTCTACTTGTTTTGCTTTCTTTTTTGTTGCCTTTTATAGACTTTCAGCCTTGGCCTGCTCCTGTCCAATGGCTTTCTCTCACATTCTTATCATTTTCTGCTCATCTTCTATCACTTTCCTTGCTTGCTTCTCAGCCCTTATTGATTCCTTTATAATTGCTTTTGCTTCACGGTCTACCTTTCTCTACAACATCTGCTCCTTCTTACATTGTTGCAACTCCTCTTTCCTTTTCTTCTCTACCTCTTGTTGGCTGAACAATTCGATGAAGGCATCAAATGTTAGTACTTGGGACTACCTACTAAGGCAGAGCACTCCCGAATGACCTCTCTGTGATGTTCCTTACACCCTCTGCACTGGAAGTTTCAAGAATTTTTTGTTTGGTCTTGATTTTTGTGATCCATTATGTGGGGTGCATGGCACAAACTCAGCTTCTTCCTCACTAATAGCATTGCCATCTTCACTTTGACCATCACTATGCTCTTGACAATTCCTTGCATTAGTGAAGTAATGTATTACTTCAGTTGGATCAACATGTGGTGGGGAAGGCATAGAGAGGTTGACTTCTTCCTCAGTTGGATTTATTTGCACTCCAAGGTTTGTGGCTACTTCATGCATCCATTCTGATTGGCTAACTTGAGTTGGAAAACTTAGGCCTGCTGATGTAGTGGATGTATCTTCAGTGCAGGGTGCAATAATTGGTTGAACTTTTGGTTGGAAATCTGCAAAATCTTGTTGGATTTATGGTTGAATGTGTGTTGTAGCTTCATCACTCCCATTGCATTCTACTGCAACATCACTTGCCACTTCCCTTGCATCATATTCCCTCACAAAACCATCTATTACATCCTCATTTTAACCATGAAGATGCAAGCATGTCTCTGCTACCATAACATCGTCTTTAGTTTCCATTGTGACTAGTTATTCTTATGTTGTAGGAGTTGCAACATCATCTTCAACAACATAGCCCTCACTTGGGCCCATGTCATTGTCAAGGGTTGACCGATTAAAAGGCCATATTCCTATTTTGCAGAACCCACTAACAATGTTTCTTGGTTTGAAGGCTTTTCTGAAAGCTTGGCTTGCAAGACTTGCCAACTCTTCACGTCCAATATCAATATGTGGGTTTGCAGCTTGCCAAATGGTTCTTTCGTCTTTGAAATATGCCTTGAATGGAGCAAAAATGCTGACATCCAATGGCTGCAGCTTGTGACTGGTATGAGCAAGCAGTGTTAGCAGGTCTATTCCTATTTTTTTTATTCTTCAATGGTCTTGAAAGCCACGTGGCTTCCATGACCGTCAAAAATGAGAAGGGCCCTATTTGTCAATGAAACCCCACTAGGGATATTAGCTGCAAAATGGTCTAACCATTTGACAAATAGTTCCTTTTTCATCCATGCATGTTCTTGGATTGCCATCAATGCCCCTACCTCGCAATTAAAGATATAGTTTTGCATGTGCCTCTTTGATTTAAACAAGTAGAACTCGGGAATGCTTATCCCAGCTGCACTTACACAAGCCAACACTATGATCCACTCTCTACTTTTTGAAACCAAATGTGGTACACATTTTGTACCCAATTTGGCAATAACTCTCATGCCACAGTTCCTACCAACCTGAATACCAGTCACATCGCAGTTCTATAGTCGACTTGCTCCATAGTGGTTAAGGTTGATCAAGTTCTCAAGGTTGTCATAGAATGCTTGCATGACAGAAGAACGAACCATAATCGCTATGTCACTATCCACTCCTTCAGTTGTTCTGATTGTCAAATCTGGGTGCCTTCTTCAAAATCGTGCCCACCATGACCTCCCGGGGACCCCATTTGTGAAAGGATTGGGTCAACTTGCAGTTATTTGGGAAACTATGGCTTGTAGTTGATTTACTTGCAGTCTGTGGCCCAATCTTGCCATGTCCTTGCACCCTTAGACAACTTCAGTCTCCTCTTCAGTTAAAATTGTATGTGGACCCCTCCTCTTTATGGTGGTTTGTCCTAACAACCACGCCCTCAAACTCCTAGTTGGCATACCCCACTTGATTGTTGTTGCCCTGATTGACATGTTATGTTCTTCAACACTCTTAACTACTCCTTCCATATCAACATATGTGCACTACCTAATGGGTACAGGTGAGGGTAGTTGTACAACAAGTTGAACATTTGGTTGAATAGGAGGTTCAACTTTTGTTGTGTTGGTGGCTTCATCTGTAGAGTCAAGAACATCTTTTGGGATGGGATTTGCATGAAATTCCTCATCAGGTTGTGTTTCAACGAAGTGCACCCCACAAGTTACTCTAATTACACATTTTCCTCTTCCTACAACCCTTGTAGTCCTTCTAGTAGGTGCCATAATTTTCTACTAACCTGCACGGATAGTAAAAATTGAATAACTCGTTAGTGCAGCAAAGAATATATGATTGTCTGCATAGATATATATATACAATATGATAAGAACATATCATTCTCTGCAAAAATAGAAATGATTACAGTCAAACCCTTAATGCCAAAAAAAACCCACTGTTGAACAAGCAATCTTGCAGGTGAAGAGAGGTGGAGACATTTTATGCAGCTCCATATAAGATTAAATTAAAAAATCTTTGAAGATTAAGTATCTTATCATATACCCAATAAATTTCATGATTATACTTGGTCAAAATTCTGTCAATGTTATGTTTAAATCACATTACGTGTGATTACTTCAAAGAATAATGTCAAAAAAGGCATAGCAGACAAACCGTCGATGCCATAGACAAAATAATTCACGAGGGATCATTTTTCTACCAGTCACATGTAAATAGAAATGATTACATTCAAGCCCTTAATTCCATACACAAAAATGATTTTTAAAGACGCCAAAATGCACTCAAACACCGTCGAACCCAACAAAAATCCATTGTTGAGCAAACAATCTTGTAGGTGAGAGAGGTTGATCAAATTTCTACCGGTCACATGTAAATTCTACAAGGCTTGATATGAGTAAATAGTACATGGCATGACTATATATATATGCATATGTATGTATGTATGTATACAATTTGATAAGAATAGATCATTGTATTTACAGAGAATGATATATATTCTTACTATATATATATATATATATATATATATATATATATATATATATATATATGCAATTTGCTATGATGAAACTATACACGACATGATATATATATATTTGTTTGCAAATTGTAATCCAAACACTGGTCAATAAATTGGGACAAAAATTGTATACCCATTCAACTTCATGATTATTAAAGAGGGATTTAGAATATAACTGTGATATGATTAAAAAATGGGTAATGTTGTTATTATATTTGATGTATGGTATAATGCTGCAATTATTATCTTTGATTTATGATGAATGTGGGTGAAAAAAAATGTAACTATGATATGATTAAATAATGGATAATGTTAGGTTGAACAACTGATTGAAAGAAAAATTATTGGTATGCCTGAAAATAATGTAAATGGTGAGTACATAAATATAAAAGATTATATTGAACAATGAAACAAACAACATAAATGTAAACATTATGTTTGATAAATATAAAAGAGTATATTGAATAATGAAACAGACAACAAAAATGTAGAACAATATGCCTAAAAATAATGTAACTAATGAGTACTTAAATATAAAAGATCATATTGAATATTGAAACAAAGAAAAGAGGCTGAAAATAATGTAAACACTGAGTACGTAAATATAGAAGAGAATATTGAATAATAAAACAGACAACATAAATGTAAATCTAGTATATTGATAAATAAAAACATGAATTTACTTATTCTAAGTGTACCGACCTGAATAAGCTCCCTTTTAAGAGGAATGTGCAGAAGTTGCCTTAATAAGCTCTGAAGTCTACAAAGGATATTCAGTGAAAGTAGAGGAGAATTCGTAATGAAAATGACCCTAGAAATTCCCTCTTATAAAATCATTCGAATGGGTAAATTGAATGCATTGAATTGTGGTGGTTGAGTTTCAAATTTGAATTTTTGTGGAAAACAATCTGTCATTTCATTTTGCAGTGGCCATCTATGCATGAGTTCTGTCGTGGCCTTCAGGAAATCAATATTATATTTGGTTTAATTGTCAAAATAGGTGGCTTTATTAAATTTAGTTATATATATAAATTATACTATGATTTTTGGTATATTAGGGAGCCTTACACCATTAACTATTTATGCAAGTACTAGAAGTAAATGGAGTTAATGCATGAAGATGTCAAGGGAAGTGTGGGTGAATGTGCAATTGATAGCTCATAAAGCTAATCAATGATTTGTATTATGTCAAAATGTGCACCATTAACTGTTTATAATGTTTTAAATTATGTGACATTGTGCACCATTAACTGTTTATGTATGCATGTAAATACAATGCACTAGAAACTTTAAGCCCCACTTGCATGGAGTGGTTATTGTAAACATCAGTGTACCTTATTTAATTCATAAATGACTTTATTTTGTGCAAGTTGAATTGTGTTCAAAACATAATTGCACCAATATATGTTTAAATTTGTTTTTTTTTGTTGGTTCGTTACAGAGTAAGTAGTGAACATAGTGAACATATACTGGTGTAATGTCTAATTTTTTATTGGCATAACTAAAACATTTTAATGACTAAAATGTAAACGGATATTGGGGGGATAGGTGAACGAGGAGTAAACATCAATCGGATCATGAACAACAATCAGGGGTTTTCTCTTGGCATAACTAAAACATTTTAATGACTAAAATGTAAACGGAAATTGCGGGGACAGGTGAACAAGGAGTAAACAACAATCGGATCATGAACCGCAATCGGGAGTTTTCCCTTACTCTAGTGAAGACATTGACCCCAAAGATAGACTCCTCCACTATGGACCCCTCTCCCCTATAAATCTAACTCTTTTGGAAGATATTTTGTTACACCTCAGCAATAAAGAGGTGGAATACTACCTGCCTCCAAATTAATATTATACACGCCAAGATAAGATCTCGTACACCACTTATTAATAACAATAATGGTACCGAAACAAATTATACAGCACCTTCTAGGGATCCCTGTTGGTTGCGTACATCTTCACACGGGCCATGGAAAGCAGTGTCCCCACATGTATTTTCTATCGCACTAATCTCCTCACGAAAGCTACGTTACGTAGGAAAGGCAAGTGGCAGGGTGCTCCATCGGGGAAAGTCTCGGTAATAAAAAAAAATCGTGAACCGAAGTCATACAGACCATGAATTACAAGTAAAAAGGTACACGGCCACTGGTCTTGCCTGTCTTGACTGGTAACGCCAATCCACACAATACACGCCTGTCCGTAAACCACCCACGGACTCGGTTGCTGAGCCCCTCTTTCCTTGAAGCCGTCCACAAGCCCTGACTCTTTCTTTACTCGAAAAGATTCGGTAATAATCTCACCACCAACAAATTCTATTTAAATCGTCCATCCTCCCATTCTTTTTAAATCATACATCTTCCTCATTGTCAGATTAGGGAGAGCCGTCCGAGATTTATCTGTTTCTTTGTGGAATAAGAAAGCAGAGGAAGTTCCCATGGCCAGATATCTCTCAATGCTCGATTCAAAGGCTTTCTCTCGACTTTGCGCTCATGGTTTCGGGCTTGGAAATATAGCCAGGTAAAGCTTTAACTTTCCTTAATCTCCTCCTTTCTTAAAAATTTCTGGTGCAAAATGAATGGTACTTATTAATTTAGTTTAGTTTCTTTGTAATTTGCAGGAGAGAATACAGCGCCGTAGCAAGCAAACTGGAGTTGCGAGGAGGTCAGGTGGAGGCAAAAGAAACGGAGGAGAAGAGTAGACAGAGAAGTTGGATGCCTCACCCCATTACCGGCTACTATTTACCAGAGGACCATTTTGCGGATAAAGATATTCCCCAATTAAGGGAAAGTAAATTGAAATACAATACTCTTCCCTTTCGCCCACAAAATTGATCTCTCAAGATTCAGAATTCTCCTGTTCCTCATCTGAACAGAAGCTTTTAGTTACAAGCTCTAATGTAACGTGGGAATCTGTGATTTGCACTGATATCAATCTCAAAAGTGCAATGATATTAGGACTTTGAGTAGATGTTCTGGTTTCCTTTCTCCTCTAGACTAAATTTGATGGCCGTATGGCCATATTTAGGTATTTTCGTTCTAAACCAAAATTGTAGGAAGATTATATCATATTAAGGGGAGATTTTATGTATGTTATAGAATTTGAATAGCAATATGATTATTATAAAAATTAAAAAATTAAAAAAATTGATTGATATATAGGGGTCACCATCAAATTTAAGGTCTGTAATCTTTCCAAATAATTTTAATAACAATAATAAATCTTCTTTTACAAATTTGTATTTTACATGGACGACTCTTCTTATTATTTGCAAACCAATCATCCAATCATTGATGTCTTGCAAATGACTATTTTCTTCATATTTTGAATTTCATAATTTGATATTTTAAAATTTCATCTATAATATTACATTCAAGATATCTTTGGGGATTTGTTTTCTAATTGAAAATACAACAAGTTAAAGTTTAATTAGTCAATATTTTGTAGTTTTGAGCTTGGCTAAAATATCAACACTATATACATGAGTGTGTCTAGTTGAATTGTTAAAGAAATTGAGGCAAAATGAAGGTTATTGATTTGAATCCTATCTAACTTTTCTCACATTGTTCATATGATAAATTATATTAATTAAGAAATAATAGTGTATAATAGAACGTTTACAAGAAAAGTGGCCTTCTAAACTACAAGCTAAAACACAAAAACATTAAATGCATGTAGCTAAGCACAAGTAACCACCCAAGAGAACTCTTTGAAATGAGAGTGAAGGATTTAATAACCAAGAACTCTTTGAAATGAGAGTGAAGGATTTAATAACCATTCTTAAGGTCTTGCATAAGTGACACCAATACTCCCCAACCCAATGGTGAAGGCACAACAAAAACCCTGATACCACCCTATGTCAATTTGAAAACTTTCTCCCCTAAGGAAGGTGTTCAACCCCTCTATTGAGGGAGGAGATAGTGAGATGAATTTGTGTGAATGGATTTATTGGTGAAGAGATTAAGAGGCGGGGAGGGGGGAAGTGAAGGGTGGAACATCCTACAAAGTAACCACTAAAGAGAAAGAACTCTGCAAAATGAGTCACAGATCTACTAGCCATCTTAAGGGTCTTGCACAAGCACAACAAAAGTCTTGATATCATCTTATATCAACCTATAAGTTTTCCCTCGTAAGGAAGGTGTTGAACCCCTTTGTTTAGGAGAGGGTAGAGATATATGACTGTGTGAGTGGATCCACTAGTGAGAAGTTGATGGTAGTAATGTGTAAGTAATGTGATTAGGTGAAGCTATCCTCATCATATAAAGATCACTCTCTTAGTAGCTAAGTTGTGGAATTCTAGCACCACTTCCACCTATACTTGGATTTAAAAAACAAGTAGTGGTAAGCACATAAAATTTCTCATTATGACAAAAATAATAGGTAATAGATTCAACGTGAAAAATAACAATATTTCTTGCTTTCAAGAGCTTAAAAAAATAGAGGCTCGAAAGAAATCCTAATTTCTAGTAATGTAACTAGGTCACAAGGTTGTATCTCCAAATATAGCAAATTATTAGTGGAAAATCTTGGATGAAAATCATTGAAGAGACCATGCATCATCTTCCAACATCTTGAGCACAAGGGAAATTCCAAAATATATGTTTGAAAGACAACTTTGCAAAAGGTTGGACATTTAGTATGAACTTGTCCAACATGTATAAGTCTTTCACCAAGTGGAATCCCTTGGTAGACCAAACACCAAACAAAGTGAACAATTTTAGGCTCAAGTCTACATTGACAAACTTTTTTAAGCCTACAAAGGCAAGTTAGTGGGGATGAGAAACCCCCATCTCAAAGTTATGCTTATAAAGTGTTAAAGAGAAAGGACTAAGAGCTTTAGATAGAAGCCCTAGAGTGTCATTCCTTTGTGCGATGCCAAAATTTCACCACAAATTCTTCCACAAGCTAGAAGAGGTTGAAGCTCTAACTTGTGGAGTGTGACTTATGCAATTAACTCTTGTATTCAAATGATACAAGGGAAATCAATGTTAGCAAGCTAAAGAATTTGTTGAAAGGTAGTTCACAAGGTCTAATCTTCAGAAGAGACTAAAGATAGTATGAATTCCTTTGTAAAATAGTATAAAATCTTTGATTTAAGGTGTTTCTACAAAAAAAGTTGGAGTTGTCGAGGATAAATAACCACTAAATGTTATGGTCATTGAAAGAAAAACTAGCTCTAAAACCATGTAATATCCCTCATTTTAACCCCTTTTAGATTATCTTATGATTATTATATGTTCCATCCCATGGTAATTTGTATGTGATTATTATCCGAGATGATTACATTATATGAGACTATGAATTGTTCTTAGTTCCTTGTGTGTTTTCTTGTTGAATAAATGATTTATTAGATGCAATGTTTTAATTAAATATTGAATGTGGATCATTGTGATTGTTTAATAGTGCTACAAGGTATCTTGTGTTGAGATGTGATGTTTGACAAGAATATGTGCTAGGGAAACATTAATTTTGTAAACTTTGCGGTAACCAGTACATCCACCTCTTACAAAAACTATCTCACAATGGATGCATACATTCAATAACATGCTAAGCATGCACAAGAACATTTATCCATAATATATTTTTGGAAACATTAATTTTGTAAAGTTTGTGGCAATGGTACATAATTTTGGAGAATTTTGATATCTTCAATCATTTATTAAAGCATTGGAAAATAGATCCAACATGTATTGAAGATAAGACATAGGTATAGTTGGGCAGTCATGTTTGTAGGGAAAAGCCATGCCACTCACATTAGATTGAAAACTTGAAAGAACAACTTAATGGAGGCCAATGGTGAAAAATTACAAGGGAACCAAAGGATAGTAACACAAGAACACACCTTGTGTAGGATATAGCAAGGAAAAGTCACCACACCTCAAGTGTAGCACATAGAGTTGGCCCATGACATATAATACAAATGGACATACCAAGAAAGAGGAACACATCCATGTGTTTAACAATGCATATATATGGATTGCATATATTATATGTAGAAAGTAATAATGATGTAATTGAAATGAAGGAAAATGTGTGACCTTAGGTTTTTACTCTAGGGTTTAGGAACTTTTTTCTTATCTCTTCATTTAAAATTTGAGGTAGCGAGGGTTTGATACATTTGGACAAGGTATAGGATTGACTTACAACCTAAAAGGTAAGTCAACCTGCCCTTGACCAAACTTGAAATGGATTTTGAAATGAAATACAATGATTGAATAGACTAATGATGCAAATAACTATTATGATGCAAAAATAGTAGATCCAAAAAGTCACAAACAAATTTAGACTTTAGAGACAGACTGAGCAGAGTTCTATGCACCTATGATATGAATTTGGGGCTAAAAATGGAGGACTAAGTCATCCTAGGGGACATTGTCCTTGTGACTAAATTTTAAATATGATTTCACAATCCTCTAGAGCCATAGCAGAGCTTCCTTTCCCCAGGTGTCTTATTGTCAAATCTTTTTCGGGTGTCGAGATAATAGAGTTTTCATATGTTGTCAAGTTGTAGGGTGTGAATGCAACAATGAACAATTGATTTTCAAACTTCTTTCAATATTCTTCATACCTGAAACTTGCACATTCAAAGAGAGGGGAAGGGTTGTTCCATATAGGGGCTTGCCTAAGCCAAATCCTGTGTTGGTGTTTCCACCTCCACAATAACTTGATGTCAATGAAAGAGAGCTTATCCTTTTGAGGGATAGAGGCTAAATGACAAATGAATGATGAATCAACAATGGACTGCAACTCACCACTCAAAAATGGCTTCCTTGAAGGACTAAAGTCATGCACATCTCCTCAAGGCTTGATTTGCTTGAAGACCTACAAGGGTTAGATCTCACAAACAACATGATAACATAAACACGATAAAACTCACATAAAACTTGACATGATGCTTTGATATTGAATTGCTACAAGAAATCAAATCTTGACTACTCTTGACTTGTGTGATAATGCTCTTGACAATAATTCTTGCTAGATAGATTTCAAATGATGTAATGACTAGGTATTTATTTGCAATTATTCTAATTTCTCAAAAATTAGATCTCGATAATCAACATTTGAAATTTTGAAATTAAAATAATAAAATGTTGACTTCGACATATTAAAATTTGGAGGAAAAATAGGGGGAAAAGTCGCCTAGGACGACTTAGTCCTGGCCCTATTTTGTGGGGTGTAAAGTGTTGAGAGCGAAATATTATATGTTTGCATTGGTTTTATACATGGGTTTTATTGATAAATGTCCAAATGGGCTCTAGAATGCATAATTTGGGACATTAGATGTATAATTAGGTCCAATTACTTAAGGGGGGGCAAAACATAGTGTGATATTGTCATGGGTGACAATTTACGATGCTACAATAACCAATAGAAGAAGCAATTATATGTGAGAAAGAGAGAGAAATAGAGCATACTATGATAAATGATATGTAATTGAGAGGATAGATAAGAATAATATTTGAATAAGGAGAAAAATATGTATTAAGAGATTGATTAGTATACTCAAAGTTGATATGTACGAGTGAATGTTTATATGTTTATATTTTGATTGACTATTTTTTACCTTTATAACACTACTTTATAATCCACCTCATAAGTTCTTATCCTTTACAGTGGGTTATAAATACAACATAGAAGAGCATAGGCCTAGAACAATTTGTACCCCCTCTTTGCCAACACTATCTATACACACATTCATGGTGGGACAATGGTTGGAGATCTCTATAATTTTGTACAAGAAAATAATGCTAGATTTGGTTGCTAATTTTTTGGTTGAATGTTTCATGGGACTTGGTGATGACACTAGAAGAACCTTTGATAACTTAATATACACTTTTCTTCTTCTCAATCTCATATTATTTTCTCCCCTTTCCTAATTCTTTTTTTGGTTTTTTTGAAGTCTAACTAGTTTGGACTAAACATAGGTTTAGATTAGATTTTCTCTTATCTTTAAGCTTGAATGATGAATCTTTCCCATTTTTCATAAAATGAACATTGATCGTGGATCATTTTTGTAGATAAACAAGTTGTAGCATACTTTAACAAAATAGCTATAAAATCATTTTTTTTCTAAGACACTAGTAGCCATTCGAATTGAACATCCATAAATACCTCTAAGTTAGCCAAGAATTAATTAACAAGTTTCTTTAGCCTTGGAGAATATTTTCCCCTTTTCCAAGAGGGAAAAATTATTTAACAAGTTGATGTGTCAAAACACACACATCAATAGGACTCTTGAAATTATCTCAAGTAAATTTGATCTTTCCATTAATCTCATGCACACTATGTCTTGCTCCCAAAAATATATAGAATTAAGAGCTTACCACCAACCTCTAAATAATTCTCATCAACAACACATCTAAGAGAAGAAAATCTAACATACCAGATGCCAAGTTGAAAGGGATGTTCCTTAAAGACAGGGGATAAAGAAAACCAATTATCATCCTTTGAATAATGAGTACCCAAAGAACCAAAATCCTTTCCAATGGATTATCCCTTTCTAGTTCACCCAATCCATCCTATCTATACTAGTCCCTTGCTCATAAGACTGATTCCTAGTCTTACAAAGACGAGTCATACTCAAGACCAAAAAACAAGATAGATTTTTAAATTTTGATACCACAAGAATCTATGTAACAATGGTTGGGGATTCAAGGTAATTTTTCTACTAGAAAAAACCCTATTCTCAACTAAATGTGTAATTGGTTGTATATGTCCCTTAGTCATTGAAGGTTTTTCTAAAGCCAATGATTGTGTAGATCACTTGATTATTAGTACACATAGTCTTAGAGATCAAGAAAAGAACGTGCAATATAGCTTAGTAGACCATGAAGCTTTATGGCACATATAGGTACTTTATTGAAATAAATGATATGACGTATAACGATATGGCATGTTCCTTAGATATTTATTTATGTAAATGTATCTAATATGTTATGTATGTAATACAAGAAATAAGAGAAAATTTATAATAGAGGAGAGCATAGTTTAGAGCAATGAGTAGGAGTACTTAAATGGAATTCGAGTGCATGAAATGTGTTTTAAGGTGAATGATTTAACTATTAAAAGAAAAAGAAAAAGAACACTCAGATTAGACAAGTGATGACCAAACCAACATAGAATTCAATGTTTTTGAGCTATTTGGATCTCCTCGTTGTATATATTTTCCCACAATTATCAATTTGATGTATGGTCATGTAAAAATTTGGTAGCATAGTGGTGCTCCAAATCAAATGGCTAAGATCCTTTGAAAATGGCTAAGTATTGGATTAAATAGATTTGGAGAGAAAATGAATGGATGGATAGGATTGGAAGATAAAGATCAAAGGTGGGGATTGAGTATGACCTCTCAACTCATGGGATGTTCCCAAGTATCAACATGAGGGGATTTGATAGGGGAGATGGTACTTTGGAGTGTAAGAGGAGATCTTGTCATAAGGAAAAAATTTATCCTCACACTCCAAAGGGAGGGCCCGATGATAGGAATACAAAAATTTAAAATTCCTTTTGTGTACCTTTGGAAGGGAAACCCATGTGGGGTCCCTTTCAAAAGGGGAAATATTTATGAGTAAGGATATAAGGTGGGTAGGAAATAAATGGAAAGAGCCCTCACTTAATCAAGGATTAAGTGTGTGCACATGCTTAAGAGAGTGATTAGATTAAGATTAGGGGGTAGGTTTAGAACTAATGGAAAATATTGGATGACGTGACTTCTAAGAGAGAAAATAAATTAAATAAAATAAAATTTATTTAATTTATTTGGAGAGAATGGGATGAGGGATAAAGTGGGATAAATAATTAAAATTAACTATTTAGCTTAGGTTAGGACATTAGAAGAATGAGATAAATGGGTTTAGGCTAGCAGGATAAATGGAGGATATTAATTAAATAAATAAGACATTATTTAATTAATATGATAAATTAGGAATAGTTGAATTAGGGATAAAATTGACCTAATGCAATGGTCAATTTTAGGTGTCTACAAAACCTATTAAAGAATGATAAGAAGAGGTTTTATATAATTAGAAGGGTAAAGAATATATATGTATGTGTGATAGAGAAAAGAGTTAGAGTAGGAGCTACTATGAACATCATAAGTATGAATATGAATAAATAAAGTAACCTCCTGAATTTTAATTTTGTGGAACATTAGAGGTATATGGTTATTCCAAGTTACCCTTGTGAAATGCTAGCTCTAGCTAGGATATCATATAAGAGCAATTAATATTATTATTGCTAGTTGATTTTTTTGTCAACATGTACATTTTGAGGGGGCATACAAACAATGAATATATTTAAGATTACCATGCACATATGATGTCTATGCCTAGTTGTAGAAAATGCCACAATAACCATATGTGTCATGATCCTTCTTGCACTAGAAGTCTTACTTTTCACTCCACTTTTAATTTATGGCTTTTGCATGCTCCATTTGATCATTGTGGGTTTTAGCACTAACAATGGGTCTAGGCATGACTAATGAATTGTGTGTATATGTGAAAGACACTATGTTTTTGTAATTAGATGAAGGCAACAAGGCATCATCCAAAATTCAATACTATATCATTTTCATGCCTATTTATATTTATTGCATAATCAAAGTACATAATTAATAATAGTGGTGGCAAAATGTAAGGCATAAAAGTGCACACCCTTCACTTTTACACCTTTTATGTCACTTTACACACATGTTGTAAATGAGTAGTCATAACACTTGATTGGGTTGTTTGGGATATAAAACTATTGGAATTTACTAATTCAATCCACAACTCCCATGAAACACCTGCAACAATAAACCTATCACACTATGAAGAAATAAACAAGATATGATTTCCCTACAACTCAAATCTAATGAAAACACCAATTTGCATTATGTGAACAACTGTCGTGAATATGTTGCCGTACATAATTGATAATAATTACAATGAATCAATCCTTATGAAAAGGATGAAAGTTAACCCTAGATTAGGGTTAGGTTAGAACATGACAAGTGTCCTCATAGGAATGAATGAGAAAAGTTCTAATATTAGAAGCTTTAATCATGCAAAATGCAACTAATTAATAAAAGAAAATATTGAATTAAAAGAACTCCTAAGTTTATCTTAAGTGTAATAAAGCATAAAGTGACCCAATTAATTAATGATTAATTAATTAATTAGGTGATGACTTTATTACTCTAACATCCCCCCTTAAGATGAACTAGGGAGAAACTAAACTATGATAAATAAATACTTGAATGGATGCATGAATGGGTCCCACCCTAATGGCAAATGAGGTACCCATGTACATAAATGAAATTCTCATAACTGGAGAAAGGGAGAAAACCACATGGGAATAAAAATCCCCTCCAAAAGAGAGAAAAGAAAAGAATGTAATGCACTAATAGAAGAAGGATAGAAGGTGGATTACATGATACCCCCCAAACACAACTTCTATCACATAAGTACATATACAATAATCTCCATAGGAGAAAGAATAGGAGACTAGAAGCCCCCCCCACAATGAAGAAACTCTTGTCCCAATGGTGTAAGCTCGATGTAGGATGTAGAAAATGATCCAAGAATGACAAACATTGTTCCTCCCCTTAGGAAGAAACAAATCCAAAGGACGATGCTATGTAGAGTGAAGGACCAAGAAGCCTGAAGATGGATGTCCTGAAAGGATGTTGTTGAATCTCTATATCTAAACCAAGACAAATGATGCCAAAACCAAAAAAATCTGAAGACTCCTGATATGCAACCTTTGAAGGCACGGATAATGGTGGGCAATGACTGGTATGAATAACTGCAATGTGTGACTCAACAAATAGCTATGCAATATCTAGCAAGTAGTCATTAGACAATACATAGAATGAATGACCAGTGTCCTGCTCAATAGGTATGATCTCTGAATAAGCAGGAGGAGGAGAAAGAAGCTCTGAAGGAGTCTTAAGAACTATGGTGGATGAATGCACACACAAGTTCAAGTTACCAGACTTCTTCTCCATATGTACTCTCAATGGTGGAGAGTGAATATCAGGTATAGGTGATTGTGGATCCTTGGATGCAAAATGAGAAAATTCATAAAGCCTAGAAGCATGATCAACAGTGCCAATTGCCACAATCTGCCTAGTGTGCAAATTCCTAATGAAAACTGAGTCAAGAGAAAACTCCATTGTCTTCCCTGATCCACTGTGAGTAATCTGATAGACAGAGAGGAGGTTGGTTGTCAAAGATGGTTCAGATAGTACCTCCTGAAATATACCATCATCAATGGCAATCATACCCTTCCCACTAACACTAACTTATGTGTTATTACCCAATAGAATGTGTGGTGTGGTGCTTGCATCAAATGTAGAAAACATATCCTGTGAAGATGCCATATGATGGGAAGCTCCTGAATCAAGAAATCATCTGTCTAACTAAAGACCTATGGATGCATGTAAGGCATGGCCTTTCATCTTATCATGTCCATTAGCAATACTTGTTGTACCTGTTTGTGTAGATGGTGATGGTGATGGTGACACGAAAGAAGGTGATGGACCGAGAGATATAGAAGATGGCAATTGTATATGGTTCTGATGTAGAAGATGTGTCAAATGATCAATCTACTTAGCATAAGAACGATGCTCATCATGTTCCTACTTTTGACAATAAGCACAAGTCAGTCTCTCCTTCTTAGATGACCCCCCTTTAGAAGAGGGTGAGTACTCAGAAGATGCATGTGAAGATGATTCTTTTGCTTTCCCATGTTTGTTTTTCTATTTCTTTTCTTTGCTAGGTGAAGCCTTCTCCTTAGGGCTCTGAATGGAAACTAGAGCCTGTGAATTGGGTGAAATCACAATATTGTGTCTCACATTTTGCCCAAGATGGACATTTACATCAATATTTTTAACTAATTTTTCATCTTATAAGACTTATAGTAGCTAAACCATTAAGAATTTGAAGATGATGTGAACTAGTGATTTTTTACAATTTGTGTGTAGATTCTAAATATTTTTTTTTTCAATTTTTTTGAAATAAATCATGAATCTTTTAACATATCCTTTAATAACTAGTTTTGAATAGAAAACAACATTTTTAGAAAGTAAAGTTTGTGTTGTACAACATAACTTTTTTTCTATAAAGGATTAAATTCTAGTTTTTGAAATATAGATTATCAACATCAATATCTAGGGAAAGGATATATTTTTATAATTTTTGGTTGTATATTTTTTTAAAAATTAATTTTTGAAGTCAATGTAACTATAATTTGGGCATACTTGTGTGTCATACAACCTAACTTGTGTATATATCGAAATCCAATTTTTATTTTTTGGGTGAAATAAGGACATCTATACCTAGGGAAAGGGTATTTTTTGAATTTTTTTTACAATGGTTTACTATTTTTCCACCTTTGTACAACAAAGAGCTTTATGTTCAGAAAAAAACCAATGTTTAGTAAAAATTAAAAACTAAATACATGATAAAATGAAAGTATATCAAAACTATACTTGTTTGAAAGCTCTTTTTGAGGGCTACAATCTTACAAAATATAATTTTTAAATGACATTATTTAATCCCTCAAAAGGTAAAGAAAAAGTGGGTTTTTTCCAACATTTTAATAGGTGCGAAGGAGACTCCATTGTGGGTATGATTTAATGCTAGAGGGGTTCTATCCAAGGGGGTTTGATCTAAGGGGGTCTTATCTATCCATCTACAATTAAAACCCTTTAGATGGAGCCTCTCAAGACCTAAATCATTAGTTTTTCTAAAAATAGTGATTTCAGGCAAAAATCAACATGTCCCAAAAGTGAGACACACTATTGTGGCAACACCCAACTAGAAGACTTCAAAGTACCCATCTGAACCAATTTTGCTTGCTCTTGAGTGAGAGAAGAAGCAAAATCATCAAGTGAAGGAATGGTAAATCTCATGCCAAGTGCATCTCATGTAGCATAGAAAGTAGAAACAAATACTGAATAATTAGGGCCCCACTTGGCAAGGATGGAAATAATCAACTGTGAATCCTACTTAGTAGTACCACATTGTGACAATTGTAATCTGAGAGACTTAAGTTTTGTGAAAAAGTCTTGGATGATGCTAAAATCTCTAGGATTCAAACCTATAAGCTCATTCTCTAACTGAAAACCCCTCAAAGAATCTTGCTTACCAAACAAGGACTCCAATTGGGTCCAAATCTAGTTAGGTGTTGTGCAAGATTCAATGTGAAATAAGAGATCAGGAGACATAGACATGCATAATGTTCCAAAAGCTTCATCACATCTATTAAACCATTTTCTTTTCTCTACTACTACTGTTGGTTCAACCTTTGTACCCATGGTTACTCTAGACAACCCCAGTTTCTTCAAACTGATCTCTATGTTTTTCTTCCACTCATAATAATTGTATGGTGTAAGGAGAATGTTTTGAGGTTTTTCCATGTTTTGAAATTGAATGATATAGTAATGGGATGAAAAATAAAGCAGTATATAACTCACAATGCAAAAATTATCTTCTTTCTATTGAAAAAAATTGATCCTTTGTGCACGTTTCCCAAGAAATACACCAAAAAAGGAAAATTTGACGTCTGATACAGAAATAAAATACCTAGTAAATATTCTAGAAAAATGGATCATATATATGTGTAGAGCACTGGAAGAGCTTTCCAATGCATATTTGTTTTCGAAAAACGAAGACTGTATGCAAAAGATATGCCCCCAGAAGTGCAAAAATGATGATCTAAATTTTTATTGGAAAAAAATGCAACATAACAGAAAAACTAGAAAAAAAAACCTACACCACTGGATCAGTCTCAGAACTAACTTTCTGGTGATATTTCGTTTTCAAAAATCCGAGTTCGGATGCAAAAGTTATGGCTAAAATACCAAAACTGCTCCAAAAAGGTTTGGGGCAAAACCTGGCAGTTTATTGACGACAATGCCCATTAACTCTATTCTTTTATAAAAAAATTCTTGGATTGTGTGTCGTACCAGGTCATATGACTCATAAATGAAAATGTTTTGCCTCCTGGAGTCATTGTGTCTGATTTCGACGATTTGATAGTCAATTTTGGGGTTTTTGGGTGCTCTGAACGCGATGATGAGGTCTGTTTGGGCTCAAAATGCTCCAAAATTGTAGGTATGCTCTGGATCTGGAAACCCTCATAAATTTCAAATCCTCACAGATCTGACAAACGGAGGCCTTTTTCGCCAAAACGAAAGGAAAACCTAACTGTTCCAACAACTTTGGATTTAATGGAATACTCAAAATTTGACCATGGATCACAAATATTAATGCATGAGTTGATTTCTTCAAAAAAAGTGGACAAGGCGGTTGCAGATCTGGTGCTCTAATACTATGTTGGAATTGATTGATTTAATCCACAACTCCCATGAAACACCTGCAATGATAAACCTATCACACGATGAAGAAATAAACAAGATATGATTTCCCTACAAATTAGATCTGATGAAAACACCAATTTGCATTATGTGAACAACTGTCATGAATATGCTGCCATACAAAATTGATAATAATTACAATGAATCAATCCTTATGAAAAGGATGAAAGTTAACCCTAGATTAGGGTTAGATTAGAACATGACAAGTGTCCTCATAGGAATGAATGAGACAATTTATAATATTAGAAGCTTTAATCATGCAAAATGCAACTAATTAATAAAAACAAATATTGAATTAAAAGCACTCCTAAGTTTAGCTTAAGTGTAATAGAGCATAAAGTGACCCAATTAATTAATGATTAATTCATTAATTAGGTGATGACTTTATTACTCTAACAAAAACTTCTATCCACCACCCATTTTCCACTTTGTCACCATTTCATTTTTTCACAACACATTCCATGCCATTTCGCATTGTGGACTAGACCATGTCATGCGACTTGGTCCTAGTGTAGACCATGTGGACTTGACCTGGTCCTAGACCAAGTTGTGTGGCTCCAATTGGTCTTAGCCTAGGTTGTTTGGCTAAATCTATCTTGGCCTAGGTTATGTGCCTCAACCTAATTTGCCAAAATTCAAATTAATCATTTATTACCTTGAAACTGATTCTTTTAGAAAACTAGTCATTACCCCATTAACTGCATAATTTTTTTTTGAATTAACAACCATGGACATATATCTAAAACCATATCTTAGGTCATTTGAAATAATTGAAGTATCATCCAAGAACCATATAGAAACAAAACCAATTCATGGCCATTTAAAGAGAGATCTTTACATTTAGGTATTACACTAGTCTACTAGTTACATCAAATTTTCATATTTGTAGCATGTCTTATATGTATGAAACTAAAAAAGACAAGCACTAGAACAAAGGTGGTCAATTTTATGAAGTTGTACTAACAAAAGACCGAGGTGTATCATATAGACTAGATCACATGAGACAACTTAATTTAAAAATACATTACACAAAATAACATAATTTATAATAACACAAAACTTTACATAAAATTGTCACTTCTTAATAATAAATTTAAATCTAAATTTTCATTACCAATTTTATTTGAGAAGGTTAAACCTCCACCAAACCATATTAAATAAACACCTTTTTTTAATTAGAACAGTCATTTTCTGAATCTAATCTATTTTTAATTACCTTTCTTATAAATTAATGTAGGAAAATAAGTATAGAGAATTCGTCCCTTCATATGGTGGAAAAAGAGGTTGGCTAGATGACAACACCTACAATTTACAAAGCTGGCTTTACACGGATTGTCATATAATTTTGATGGGACGTTTTCTTTTAAGGACAACTTGATAAATTTGATTTCCATTTTCTTCTAGAATTTGTCGAGCAGTCCACTCAAATAAAATCTCATCAATACAAATAAAATCTCATCAATACCGACAAAAGCGTCACTTGGGAGGACCTATTGGAATTACCTTCAATTGGCATCAAGACTCGTTTTCCATTTTTTATGAAAAGGGAAAAAAGGGTTAAGAATAAGAGGAAATTTTGAATTAGGGAGGATTTATAGCAAAAGATCATTATAATATAATTTGGTTAAATTAGGAGATTTTTTGAAAGTAAAATATATTTTATAAATTAATTATATGTCTAAATGTTTACAATAACTATTTTTTTAAAAATAGACAAGTTAAATAGGTTTCAATGGTCAGTTATTGATGTCTAAACTACCATAAATACAAGTCCATATAATCTATATGGGCAATCAATTGTTACGCTCCATGCCAACATATCCACTTGATATCTTCCAATTAATAAAAATACTTACACAAATATTTAACATAGTTTTATATTTAAGCAATATCATATTTATACTCTTCATATTTATATATTGTTTTGCATAATTTACATATACCATATAAAATTTCTTAGTTTCTCAACTATTTTTATTTTGTAATGTGGAAAACACAAGTTCTAAAATTTACGCTTTTATTTACCAATTGTAAGTTTTTAGAGATTTGTCTAGTTGTATATACTTTTATACAAGTTTATGTGTGTATGTATAAGCAAATATTTATATAAAACATAACTCTAGTAAATTGAGACCACTTTACATATATGGTGAGTGAGAACTATAATTACACTAGTTAATTAGAAAGAGCTAATCATATTTGGATGAGGGGATCTTGTGATTGAGTAAATTTGGAGGATATCATCATGGTTGTTAGTATTCAATTCTACCATTCTATTGTTAGTCTAAATTCAAAGAACTATTTATCTTGTAAACAAATGATATATAATAACTACATTATGCATGATCTATTACTCTATTTATTTGGACTTGTTCTTGAACCAAGTGATTATGAATTGAAGTGCATGTGGTTTAACAACAATAAAATGGCCTATGGACTAATATGCCTCACAATTTCTACATTAGATTGAGCACACAAAGTTATCTTTCATTGATTTTATGATTATTCAACAATTGCATCATACAACCACCTAAAAACACTCCTAAATAAAATATAAAAACAACCCTTTCACACAACCCTCTAATACCATACCCCAACAAATTTTCACCATCATTTTGCTATCAATCACACAAAAAATTCAACCCAACTTTACAAATCACCAATCCATTATACCAAAAAAACAATCCACATAACAACATTGTCACCATGACTACTATCCAAACACCTTCACATACATCATACCTTTCACAAGAACCTCCATCCAACACTCCTCAAGTCACAATGAGCATCCACTTCCCAAACTCAATGGAGAAAATCAAATCACAATGGAGGTTATGGTAATATTTCAAGTTGATTTTAATGTTATTGCTTTGTTTTGGCCTCTTTTGTGAGCTCTATCTAGAGGTTTTGCTTGGTTTGGATAGGAAGTTTACATACTATTTTTTTCATTTCACATCCAAATCTTAGGCATTACATTTTGGCGATGATCAACGGAAAGGTGTGTGGATGATGTTGTATGTTATAGACCTTATTTGAGATGGGGTTTTGAGGGTGGTTGCGATGAATCTTGGAATTGATGTTGACCTTGGGTGAATTTGGTATGACCATTGTGTAAGTAGTGATATTGGAGATTTTTGGCTTAGGAAAGGAGATGGAGATACAAGGTCTATATGGGTAGTTATGGTTTGTGTCCCAAGTGGAATGTTATTGTGTATGTCCAGTATGACTAGTGGACATGAAATTTTGAACCTCTTTAGGAATGGAAGTGGACACTTTAGGTGGTAGAAACCCTTGATAGAAGGGATTTACTCTAATCGATAGGGGTTGTTTCCCTTTAGTAGGAGTGATAGGGTCTACATGAGGATCAACATGGTTATGCGTGGGATGAATGAATTCAAGGGTAGGATCAAGATGGACGATTAAGATTAGAGAAGTAATAACTGGGAGGTTGTTGTGCCCCTAATTTTTTGACTTTTCTAAGGATGGAATTTTTTTATCTCAATGTTTTTTTAGTATTAGCCATGAGAACCTACTAGCTAAAGCTCTCCAACATTGAAGGAATGATGAAAAGCTTTCCCTCAATTTTTGTTTAGTGTTACACAAGTCTATCATCGTAAGCTCATGTTATATGTTATAGGAGAAATTTTTGATTTTTTTTTTACTAAGTATCCAAATGATGTAAGGGATACAAGAACCATTCAACTACTTGACCACTTAAACTACAAGGGAATAGGGGTAGTAAGCATGTATCTTCATGTGCCACTTCTTGACTATTTGTAAAGAATTATTTGATATTTTCTCTAATATCTCTCTTCCCCTTGTACTTGTCATATTTAGGAATTTCAAAAGATTTAGGGAAAGGTTTTGTGATATTGATCGATCAAAAGGATAGGGGAAAAATTTCTCAAAGGTATAAGATTTTTTATAAGGTCCTCCTTGAATTCCTTTAAGAGAATTCTTCATGGCTTGCCATTCTTGATCAAAGGATGAACTAGGTGGTGGTATATACCACTCTTTGTGGTACCTTGGGAAAGTACCATGATGAAAAATTGGTAAACATGCTTCATGTGTAACAAGCAACCACTCTACTCTATGAGCATTTTCCCTTCCATATTATTTCCACCATTACATTTTATTAATCCCATTATATCCCTTACCTCATATTTATCGCTCAATTCCTTTACCCATCCATCACATTTCATATATTTTTGCTATCCCCTCTACATACATTACCTACTCATATTATGCTCCTTCATTAGATTGCTCAAATTACCAACACTTTCCATCGTACTCATCCCTCCTCCCCCTACCCCTCGCCCCCATCCATCCATCCATTTTCATTCCCCATAATTTCATTCCATTTCCATTACATACCATTTCCTTGATTTTAACTTTATTAGGGGTATCCCCTTGCTGACATTTGTTATGGAATGGTCCACATGTATATATCCACTAAGGCTTGAATTTTTCATCTCCATTTTTCATCACATCAATTCATAATTCCATCCTTGTTTAGAATCTATCCATTGAACCTCCATCCCCATCCATCCATCCCATCCACCCGTGTCTTCAACATTACATTGGATACCAACTCATGTTTTTGTATTCTTTTGATTACTTGCATGCTTGTCTTTGTCTTTTTCTATGTTAGTTTGTGTTTGTTTATTTATTTTTTTCATCTTTATTTTTGAAAATTTTATTATTTTTACATCAATTCATAGTGTTCCATATCTCACATTGTCTTGGTCACCTTCATCATTCATATTATAGAGTTCCTAGAAATAATGTGTCCATTGGATCACTATTCTATTTTCAACTTATTTGTTTGAATGTTAGTCCATATGCACATGAAACATTTTCATCACGATCCCTTATATCATGATACATAATGTTAAGTTCTACAACAAAATAAAAGGTTGTTCCATGCATGTGAAGTTACTATATGACAACATGCATTCATCATCCATTACATCCTTTATCATTATCTCATAATTTATCCATAATCCCAATTGTGTGTCATTTTTTTGCATTACATCCTTGTGGTATTTTATTATCCAACAGTACATCCATGCAATCAAGTTCAATCATCCTAGCGGCATCAATCAACATGTTTGATCCTTAATCCATCATTATTCCTATATTCATGGCATGTACATCATCCTAACTTGATTTCTCTCAAGTCATCTTTAATCCCTTATGACACATATTTTTATCACCTTTTTTCTTTTCAAGATATCTATTGGGTTCTAGCTCACTTAATAGTTCTCTTGAGGGGGCATGACTCCCATCATCATCCCTAAGTGACCTGGACAACTCGCCACTAGAGTTCTACTTCATCCCATCCTAATTTTTATTCTTCTCTGACACAAAACCACTTAGTTGCATTGTATCAAAGAGGGGAAAAATTTAGACACCTAAAATATTCCCTAGGCCTACTCCCCATCACCTATTCCTAATCGACCAATATCATCACCTAATCTAGTCCCCATCACCTAGTCCTAATCAACCAATATCATCACCTAGTCTAATCTCCTTCACCTAAAGTCCATCACTTAATTAAATAATCATATTATTTAATCAATCACCTTTTTTTACCTCCTCACAATAAATAATAAATAATTACATATTCCACCTATTATCCATCTCGCATGTGACTAAAATAATTAATTAATATTATTATTTAATTTGGCCCATATTCCTTTGACACATTCCAAGAATAAAGGAAACCTAAGAACACTTGTCCTTTAAGTCTCATTATTCTCTCAACATATTCCACGAATAAAGGGCACATAATAATTTTTTTCCTTGTGGTTCCCTTATTCTCTCTACACAACCCAAAGTTATAGCCTTCTTAGTTGCACATTTCCATTATTTCCCTCTTGCTTACAAATACTTACTAAATTTAGTAAGTTCATATTATCCATTCATAATCTAACAATATTCATTTTTACCCTTCATCCCCTCCTTGTTCTTGGGGAATTCCTCCCAACCATTCTCCACCCTTGATCTCATTATCAAAGCTTGACCATTCATTCCTTCTCCCAAAAGTCTATAAATTTAGGCACTCTATCCTTCATTCCTAATCCATTATCACTTATTCTATATATATATGCTTTCAAATTGGTAATCTTCAAGCAAGGAGCATCCACATCCCAAAGTCAGAAATAAAATCACAGTAGAAGTTATGGTAATATTTCAAGCTGATTTTAATGTTATTACTTTGTTTCAATCTCTTTTGTGAGCTCTATCTAGAGGTTTTTCTTGGTTTGGATAAGAAGTTTGCATACTAGTTTACTTTAATTTCACTTTCAAATCTTAGGAATTACAATTGAGTTTGGTGCTTAATAATTTAAAATAATATGGTCAAATTCTAAGGAAGGAGAATACCTAGCACATTATGATTATTTTCTAGGGAATCCATAGCTTTCCTTATAAGAGATTTATTAAGGTTTTAATATATAGAAGTGTACAAATGGATGTTGTGTGGTATCTAATGGTGGGACCATAGTAATGACTTGTCAAGAGTGAATTTCTATTATGGATTCCTTAAAAGATTATTCAACGTATCTAAATATTATTGACTTATGTAGATTAGAAGATTGTTGATTAAACTCTACAATATTTTTTGATCTACCACTATCATTAACTTCACTATCAAGGACAATTAGATTGTGCCATATGAATTTGCTTTGTAAACTTCTATGGATTAGTCAATAAAAATATAATTGCTTTGCAATATTTAGATCTACAAATGTTGATTCTAAAAGTAGTGAATACAAGACATTAATATTAGTTGAATTAAAAACATTTAATGCATATGTGACCTTATTCAAAACTTAAAGAGGAAAAGTAATGGGTTGTAAGTGTATGACCATAAATCAAGAAAATAAGCAAGAATCAATAACATCAACCACAAAAACCCATTAGATTCAAGCAAACTAATTTCATTCTATCAATGAAGAGCAAATACATGCAATAAACACAAAGATTAATCAAATGATATACCTTTGAACCTTATATGAAACATTGAATCACCTTCATTGTCCTTAATTTTTCTTTGTAAACTATTGTTTCTCTCATATTTTATGTGTGCATACTTACAATAAGCTCAAATGAATATAATAGAAAAATATGAAAGATTTGTGGTTAGGCTTCACATGAAGAATGAAGGTTGACTTTATAAAAAATGTCAGATTTGATGGATGGTCTAGATTCGAGGAAGAACTAAAAAGATCGATGGTGGAGAAATGTTGAGAGGAATTGAGTGATTAGCTAACTATTTGTGTGATTCATTTAACTAATTGCATGATTTTGTTAAGATAATTGATTGAGAAGTTAACTCAGACTGAGTGGTAGTAGATTGAATTGACTTATTAGAGAACTTGAAATGACTGGGAATGAAGTAGAATGATTGAGGAGTGGACTTAAATTGATTGATTAGTGGATTGAGAGCAAGTCTTGGTTAGAAGATTAGTTGGAAATGCACAAGATTTAATAATTAATTAAATTAATTAATTATTAAAGACATGTGTAAATAGATTAAATAAATAAAATAAACCATTTTATTTATTTATGGAGAGTGGATAATGTTGAGGAATTAATGGATAATTAAATAATTAAAATAATTATTTAATTTAGGAAAGGGATAATGGATGATTAATTAAATATTTATAATTTATTTAATTAATTTAGCGGAATAAAGATAATTAGTGACATAATTAAATAAATACAACTTATTTAATTGATCAAAGAAAAATAATAGTAATGTGAATTAATTAAATAATATGAAATTATTTAATCAATAGTGGGATATGAAATTAATAACAATTAAATAATTTACAACTATTTAATCGTATAGATTAGACAAGAATTAGTGCAAGAGTGTTGCATGTAGGCCATGACAATTTTCAGTGTTTACATTTTACCTTTGAGATAATGCGATTTTGAGCATCGTTTCAAAGAAAAAATAGAATTTTTTTCTTAGGACCTACCGTAGTGTGCCTTGGTGACAATAGGATAGTGTGGTACCCCCTCAGGAAATTTGGTGAAAATTCCAAAAAATAAGCCAAATTTATCAACAAGTCGATTTAGTGTGTTTAGATGCATAGACTGACAAAATAAATGGTAACTAGAAGAAAAGGTTAGTAAGAAGTGAAGAATGATTAGATTGGTCAATATTAGATGTGAATAAGCTTGATTGATCAAATAGAATAGACAACATGAGATTGAATGAAATGGATCGAGATTGATGTATGATTGGTAGGATAGACTTTTGAGCTTTCATTAGTGCACGATTATCATCATAGAGCAATTTTGTTTTACAAATGGATAATGTAAACCAAGGTATGAGATAGACCAAGGTGCAAAATATTATCCCTTTGCGTAGATAGATAGATTATAGACAAGGAGTGTCATGACACATACTAGTGACAATAGAACCTTGTTGGAGTATGTGAGGAAGTAGCCACAAAGCATGTTGATCTTGATGTAATAAAGCGTTAGTTGACCTTTAACTTGCATAGGATGTTTTGATTATGCTAAATGGAACCCCAATCATGCACAAGGAACTTAGCTGCCCCAGTCATATTGTCAAGACAAACCACAAATAAAAATCAAATAGAAAAAAGTCATGATCCATCCTCGCTCCTCTAATCACTTGTAGATATCCTCGATCAACATAGAAACATGCCATAAGATAAATCTGATAAAATATAAGTCTAACTAGACCAAATGAATAAACAACCATTTAGATATTCTTTTCACTGATGAGTGATTGCATAATATGATTCAAAGGGTTACATCTAATTTGAGGAGTGAAACATCATGTATAAGATGCCTAGTCTAGTTTCGATGATGCAACAACCTATATAAGACAAATGATATCTAATAAAGATAGATGACATTGATACATAATTAGGCAATTGATTGGTTAGGTTGAAGGCTAGTTTGATAGTTTTTTTTGTTTTTTTGTGATTTGTTGAGCTCAATTTTCTATAGGATGTTTTGTTTGTGTCTGATCAAGATGTCAATCTTAGCAAGGGATAATTTATTATGGAAGGTGGATTGTGGTGGGTGTAAATTTTATTATGGCTTGTGGATGGTTTATCATGAAAAGAAAATTATGGTTAGTGATTGTGATAATATACTTTGATATCATGTCAAAGATCCCATTTGAAAATCTAGGTCGAGGATTTCCCCCAGTTAGGTATAGGACCAATTATTATGGAAGGAATGGATATAGAAAGTGGGTGATGCAAAATATCAACCATTCTCAAGCCATGAGAGGTGTGACAAAGTTTTATTATGATGGAGCCTATGCTTGGTTTATTGTGGATGGAATGAAAATTAGATAGAATGATGATATATGGTAGAGTAATGACCTACAACACATGATGCCTATTTGCTAGGTTTTCACCATGGCACTTATCCAAAGTGCCACCAAGGTGGTTTTCACTATTGGATGGATTATTTCTCTTTACTTTTATCTTTTTTTCTATTTTTTGGTTTTTTATTTTTATTTTTTGATGTCACACAAGATGCCTGTTTGCTAGGTTTTCATTAAGGTGACATTTTTTTTTCTTTTTTTTCAAATAATGGAGACTTGATAATGTTGTGATCACGATGGATGCTTATGAATAGATGGATGGGTATGGATGGTATGAGATGGAACATGGAGAATGTGATGTGGTGTAGATGGAAGGATCTAAAGTATGATCCCTAAAGCGTACACTACATGGACTGTCTTGCTTCACATGAAAAGGAATTTGGGCAACCATTGGATTAGAGCACATCAAGGGGTCGTCATCAAATGTACATTGAGCAACATCACCAAGGGGGCATAATGATATGGGTGAATTAGGTAAAGTGTATGGGTTGCAGAAAGATGACAAGGATGAAAACTTAGGATCAACAAGCTCATTTCTTGATATTTTACAATGATAGATGCCCCTATTCATTTTAGATAAAAGGGCATAATTAAAGATCAATTTTAGCTCACTTTTACTATTGACTTGTCTAGTAGATTTTGACTTTGATTTTGGCTAAAGGACTTTTCTTGATCTTTATTTTCTCATTTGATTTTATATCTCCTTTTGATAAAAGTTTTTTTCTTCTTGAATTTTGATTGATAGCCTTATTCTTTTGGGATGATACTTGTTGATCCAAGTCTAGAAGATGGATGGAAGGGGATGAGTTGGTTGAAATGGATGAAATGGTAAAGATGTACGATTCATTTAAGGAATTAGTGATGTATTCAATGTATTCTTCATGAATATCCTTTTCAACACTACTAATGTCAAAGGAATCTTGCAAAGCCTTAATGGGTTGGCAAGAAAGTGTAGTAGAATCAACATTTGGAGATGCATACCCTAACCTAGGATGTTCGAGATGGAATGATGGTAGCTTGTGAGATGGAATGGAAAAAAAGATAATCGTGGGATGAAAGGGTGTGATCTTGGATGTCCTCAATAGGATCATGATGATAGAGTGGATTATCATAGGTATCATGATCAAACATGAGATTATCATGGACATCAAAGGATTAGGATGAATTGGATAGTGGTGTGGGATCAATATGAAGGCCTGTAACTCATATTCTCTAATGTCGAGGTCTTTGACCTTAACCTTTATCTCTGACAGATTACAAGATGTAGATAGTGATGAAGGATCAATATGTGAATATGAAGGTGGGAAAGTGGTGTTGGTAATATAATATTGTGAAAGGACATGATTGCTTTGTGATATCTTGCAATATTGAAATGGATTTGGATCAACATGTATAGTCACTTTAGTTCCATTATAGGGAAAATTTATGCATTTATGGAATGTGGATGGAATAGCCTACATGGCATAGATCCATGGGCATCCCAGAAGGATGTTATAAGGGGTATCAAGTTATAAGATTTGACAAGTAGTCTCAATGATAACTAGTTCGACCTAGATGGGTAGCATGATAGAGCCTTTAGATTCAATCTCAACTTCATCATATGCTTTGATATGGATATTTGTGTGGGGATTGACAACATCAACAAGATATCTTAGTTGCTTAACTAAACATATACTGTAGATATTAAGTCCTGCTCCACCATCTACCAAAACTCGTTTGATTTTATATTTAGTGATAAAGGCTTCAATATGGAGGGAATCATTATGGTGAGGCTCATGTAAAGGGACAACATGCTCAGTAAATGTAATGACACACTCAAGATTCTTGCTCTTGATGGGTATAGGTGAGATATTATATTTGTTTGTTGGATATGGTTCACCATGTATTCATAGGAAACATGAGTGTAGTTGGATTGGTCTTTGGTATTTATCCTTGAACTAGAGGCTTTCATTGTCCATGATTTTTTAGAGGATCTTTGAAGATGGTATGATCAGTATTTGAGGATCCTTATGGATTATCAATCACTATGTCTTCCTTCTCTATAAGATCTTCAATAATATTCTTGAGTTTAAAGCATGTGAAGGTTTTATGCCCTTTGGTCCTATGATACTCACTAAAGTCATTGTTGTTTTGCCAAGATGATTTGAAAGGTCCTAGCTCATAATGTCTTATTCCAGGGAGTTAGATAATGTTGGATTGCAAAAACTTCTTCAAAACTTATTCAATGGATTCCCCTATTGGTGTGTATTCTTGTCTTGGATTTCTATTAGTCCTTGGAGGACCTCATTGTGTATTGTTTTGAATTGCGTTTGTTGACTACTCATGATTTTGTGGTTGGTTATTGTTGTTGGGTGTGGAAGGTCCTTTAAGACTAATTATAATAGGGCGAGCCTTATTTATCACTTTTGCATCCACCACATCATCATTTGTCACATTCTTGTTTCATGACCAAAATTTGTTTCTATCATCTAAAGTGCTTGAGTTATTGTTATTCTCTTTGAAATTTTTCATGAGCCCTTTTCTAATGAGGGATTTCTCAATGGAGAGACCCTTCTCAATAACCTCCTCAAATGTATTAGAACAATGAAATTCTAGATGAAACATCACTTATAAATTGAGTTTTTCTATGAATATCTATACCAATTACTTTTCTAGTATATGAAAAAGACATTTACTTGCAAGGATTATCCATCTCTGTAAGAATGAGAAAAAGTTTCTTCATCCTTCTATTTAGTTTTACATAATTTTATTATGTTTATTTCATTCTCAATGTTGTAGGTGAAGTGTGCAAAAAACTTATTAGCCAATTCACTCTAGGTCATTATGCCATGAGGCAAGTGAGCAAACCATTCTAGTGCTTTTCTCCCAAGACTACGTGGAAGGTAAATTAGGTATGTGTGATCATAAGAAACATCTAAGAAAATTGTGTGAAACTCCCTCACATGGTCTATAGGATCTCCTTTCCCCTTGTATCTGTCAAATTTTGGTACGTCAAAGTGTGTAGGGAAAGGTGGCATGTATATGCTTTGATCAAAAGGATAATGACATAAGTCCTTGATTAAGTCTTTTTGGTTTTGGTAACTTGCTTGTTTGTAATCTATAATTGCAAGCTTTATAATCATTGAGCTAATATCTTCATTTATGATGGTGATGTAGGAGATGTGTGTGTTTTGGCATAATGTGTTTGGCTCTGTAGAGAGTTTATGAATGGGTTTATACTTTGATGGTTTGCAGGTAAAGTGGAAGCGTGTATATTTATAGGTTGTGTGACTTGGTGAAATTGAGATGTGAATGTTGGATTTGGATTTGGTTGATGCTTTGGCGGTTGGTTAAAGTTTTGGTTTAATCTAAAAAATGTCTGAGTTTGGGCCCTAGGTATGTTTGTGTTTTGTGAAGTTTGGGTCGTGTTTACCTATGACATTGGAAATGAAGTGCTTGTCCTTCAAGTTTTGTTGGGTGGATTTTGATTTATGATTTTATGAGTCACATGTATTGTATTGCATGGTTGTTGCGTCTTGAATTGTGTGCCAAATATCGGGGTGGAATGTATGTTTATAGTTGTTTCATTATGGGAATTCCTTCTAAGTGGCATGCTTGTATTGAATTGTTGTGAGGGGTATTGTATGATGGAGGTTTTACATTAACTACACCTTGTCCTTGAGATAGCCCATTTGATGTTTGTTCCATTATGGTGGAAATGTAGAAATCTACAGGAAGTCTAGCTCCATTTTGTACAAGTGATAAGAAGTATCTGTTGATATTTGTGGATATGATTTCATCCATTATTCACAATAATCAAGGATCTTGCGAAGTGTCGTCAATCTCCTCTTAGGTTAGATTTTGTTCCATATTATACAAGGTAAGCTCATCATCAAAAGATGGAGTATTATTAGGTCATACCTTTGGTTGTTCATGTGAGGATGACCCAAAGTACATCACACTAGTGGGATTGAAAGTAGGGTCACTTGTGGGATCCATTTGTTTTCTTTTTCTCTATGATCTCATTTCGACCAGATAAGACTTTTTTGGATTTTTGTGATTTTTGGATTTTAAATGTTTTTGAATTTTTAAGTTTTTAAAGGATGCAAAATGAGTATGAAATTTCACTATTTTTTTAAAAATATTTTATGTTTGAAGGATGCTTGCATTTGAATGAATTTTATGCTATGTTTTTTTTTGAATTTTTTTATTTTCTAAAGGATACTTGAAAAATTATGATAGACCAAGTTGATCGAAGGAAATATCTAGATCTCAAAAGGACAAAGATTGGGATGATGTTTGATAAAATTCAAACCTTAACTACACTTATGAGTTATAGTTGCTACTGTTGATGGGATAATGAGAGAGTATGATTTCAAGACATTCAAAGGATAACTATGGTTTGATCAAAATCCGATTAGTTTCTTGGTTTGAAAAATGCAAAGATGAATGTCTAAGATGTTGGATGACAAGCTTTAGTTTAAAGATGCAATTAAGCTAAGTAAAGTGAGAAAATACTAAAAGTGCAATACTAATCTAACAAGTCTTAGGTCTTAGTGTCAGGTCATTGTGGTAATCAAGTCTAAAATTTGGATCCTTAGGAATAAACCATAAATTCTCAGTGCAAATAGATGTGTTAGATAAATCTATAGATGCGGTATAGAAAGCCATTGATGTGGTATAAAAAGAAGAAATTGTGTTATAGAATAGTGACGGATGTGTGACAAAACTAAACAATTGCATGACAATGACAAATGTGGTACAAATCTAGACAATTGCAATGCTCTAGTTTTTCTAGGTCTTTTGAATAGTTGTGTTACACAAGGTTACAACTATGGTGCAAAACATATATGTAGTATAAAAAAATAGATGTAGTGTAGGAGTTAATAAATGCATGACTATGGTTCTACAAATGCATTATAGAATACATATGTGATGTAGAAGTTAACAAATGTGTGACTCTTGTTTTCTTTTATGAATGATTGCGTTACATAAAGGCTCAAATGCATGATTTGTTTTTTTTCTAAAATCAAGTGTTATAAGTGATTTTTTATGTTGTATTTTTTTAATTTTGAACAAAAAACACTCATAAAACACTTAAAAGACAGAAATAACTATTTGAATCTTGACTCTTGGTAAACAAGGCTTAAGGTTTAAACTCCAATGGCATCACAGGTATATCACAAATTGAAGACATTTGGAAGACAAGCACAACTTAATTAATCATAATGGGTTTGTATACTTGATGTAGGATCATCACACAATTGACTACTATTACACCACAAGATTAGATAAAAACACCTTTCTTGTGAAAGTGGATAGCTAGACTTCTAGTGGCACAAGCCCAATATGACAATAGGCTCACCTTCTTTCTCTCCCTTGGAGAATATAAAAGCCAACTCAAGAATTTATATCTCTACTTAAGAGAGTACATGTTGAGTGGCTTTGAGCATGATACTATATCTTGCACTACATCAAGCTATGGTCGATTGATCCTAGGCTACTAATTAGCAAGGATTTTTAGTGAAAGTCTACTGTGAATAGAGGGATCATTTGTAATAGCCTGATATTGGAGGGGTCTCCTTTGCTCTCAATACCAAATCAAGTCTTGAAGGACCAAGGATCTCGTGGCTTAGCTTCGAACAATGCTAGCCACTTGTTGGGGTACAACATCCACTCTCCTCGTTTATATAGCTTGCCAGGAAGCATGCTTGAGATTGAACCCTAGGGTGATGAGGCCCCTAGGAAGGTATCTTACTTAAAATAAATGGTTATGGTGTTGTTTCTAATCCCCCAAATTTTTTTTAGTAGTCGTGAGGGGAGAGCATACACAAAACAACCACACCTTAGATGAATAAATAGATTGCAAGTCAATAGTGCTTTTGATTTCTAGCTCACACAAGGTGTGAGGAAAGAGCATATGCAACTATTAACCTACTAGACACAAAAAATAGGTGTAGTTTTTAAGCCCCAAATGAAACTTTATCTAAGCTAGAAGTTGAAGACGCACAAGTTTAGATTTAGTTCTTTGGAAAGCGAACCTGCATCAAACTAGTTAGTAGTTTAAATGATTTATTTGTCGATCAAGCTGCAAAAAATAAAGTCATTAGTGTAAAAGTAATATTTTTCCCCAACAGTCACCACAAAGCTACAAAAAAAGATTAGTAACCAAAAAACACTTA
>VDFB02373365.1:135687656-135745523 GCA_007258455.2 Sequoia sempervirens | reverse complement strand
TAATTTATTACATCATCACTTATTACTCAAACTCTAACATGGGTTATCTTGACAACCCCTCTTTGCGCCGACGCCCACGTAGAGCCACTCTCCCTACAAACCCAAATCATAACAACAAATTCCAATGGATTGTACCCACAAGTACTCTAAACACAAAATAGAACAATCGTGAGGCAAAAAACATCTCGCCAAAAGTCTTATGAATCAACTCCCATAACAAAAACCGTACAACCCAATGTAAACTCAAGTTCACAACTATAATCAAAATGGAGACAAGTATCAATTTAAAAAGTCACATAATAAACCACCAATTTTCCATGCCTCTAGAAGTTTTAACAATAACCTTATCTCCTATAAAAAGGTCGACTAATTTAAGGGTCCCCACATGCTTATAACCGAACTCAAGAAAATCGACAAAGAACTCAAAGAAAATCAAGAATTAAATATTTATTCAACATCAAGATATTGTTTAAGAGCACAAATTCACTATACTTAACAAATACATTTAGATAACACATTGCATGAAATCCATCCTAGAAGTTAAACTATCAGTTTACTCGATTTATTTCATTAATTAAAACACTCGAATGGATTTGATAAAATACTTTCTTCAATTTGTCCAATAACAACATAAATTCATTATAAATGACCTACATAATATTTTTTCATAATTTTGACCAAGTGTATATATATATATATATTTCATCTATTATCACAATTTAAATTAACATAATAAATATAATCCACATAATTATGTATATATACATACACACACATATATATAATAATAATATATACATATATATAATATACTAATTTAAAATAAAAAAATTAATTGAAATTAAATTTAATATATATAAATCTTTAAATATTAATTAAACAAAAAAAAATGAATTAAATAAATAAAATTAATTAAAATTGTCGTAGCCCTGTGGAGGACTACCTCCTCCCTATGTGGGGAGGCCACAACCCCACCAAGGCTACGCACCATCCCATGGGCATGGGGAGGTACAACAACAGCCGACCCTCCCTTTCCCTTAAATAAATTTTTATTTATTTATTTATTTTTAATATGTTTTTTTAAAAACATTTTAAATATCTTTAAAAAAAAAAAAGAAATATGTGGTAAAACAAAATAAACACTTCCCAATATGCTTGGGAATAACCAGAGATTTTCAAAATCACTAGAGATTTTTATTTTCCAAATAAATAGAGTTAAATTGGGGAAAACTTGATAATTAACTACAGGAAAAATATTTAACAAATTTCACAGAGGTTTCAATTTCACAATTTTGACAGAGGATTCCTTTGCAATCTACAAAGGTTTTCCACTGTTTTCCATTTTGTAGTTTTCCTATTGTTAAATAGTGATTTTTTTTTCATGAGGTTCTCTGATTTTACTGTAAAATTTTCTACAGAGGTAACAAAATAATAATGGCAAAACTTTAACAGTCGGGAACACAATTTTTTCTACAAAAGAGCTTTTAATAAATTTTACTACAGAGGGTTACAACCAATTCATAGCAAATCTCCTCTTACACAATCTTTTTCAAAACAAGAAAGCATTTAAACAAATAGTAAAGAACTCTTTCTTTTTTTTTTTTTTTTTTTTATTTTTATTTTTTTCTGAAGCCTTTATTTTTATTTTTTTCTGAAGCCTGAGGGAACGAGAGTTGTGCAAAGCTTTGCCTCCTAAACTTCCAACTTCTAAATTCTTCCCAGAAACTTCACCTCTAGTCTTAAGCAAAATATGAGTCCACAAACTACTGTAGTCCTTCTCAATTTTTTTTAAAAAACCAAAAATCTACTCGAAAAACCCACACACCAATCTACAACCAAATTCTTTCTGTGAAGTTCCTGTTACCCCATGCCAATATTCTCTCCGAGAATATTTTTAAAACAAGAATTTCATTAAATTCCCCACTTATTCTCGTAACTTCTCTAATAAAAATTAACTATTTTATTTATTTATTTGTATTTATTTTTCTTTTAATAATATTATAGCATTATGAGCTATTTGATTAACTTAAAAATTCAAAAATCAATACCACTACCTTAAGGAAATTTAAAATTATAGTTTACATCAAAGCAACTAATATTTTATTTAAACTATCCACTTAATCAAAAATATTAATCAATTATCTTAACCATAATTATCTACAAATAACTATATCAATTAAATAAATTTATTAATCACACAAAAATAAAAATTAATTAAATAATAAACATTTACATACTAAAATAAATAATAAACACTAACCCAAACATAAACAAGGACGAGTTGAGACAAGACACCATTGGACTCACAACAAGGTGACAAACTTGGGATGGGAACACTTTCTTAACCACTCCCTTTTCAACATCAAACCCATTGAGTTTATGGGACACGCTAAACTTGTCAAGCAGGTGGAGTCGGTGTCCACTACCTGCATCCTACATAGAAACAAACACCAAGTAGCATGTAAATCTCCATTGCAAACACACCGTGAAAGGTAATTGTGAGGTAGCAAGGCACTTGCAAGCAAGTGATGCCACTCTGTCCTTTCACCAAGACACACTAGAAAACACATCAAAAACCATAGCAACATAGAATCACAACAAACCATAACATAATCATATAACATCATCACCATGAAATGTATCATCAAGCATCATCAGTAATGTCAAGTCTAGCAAACCAACCAAACTATGAATCCACACACAACCAAAATAGTGAACTGGTCACTATTACAAACCAAGTACAAAATCCACACAAAAGAGTATCAACAACATGAGGGGTATCACACATGATGAGAAGAGAAGGTTTTGATGATATTTTTGAAGACTAAATTGCAGCCACATAATTTTTATTGAGGTCACTATTTAGCCTTGATCTCTAGAAACTTTAGCTATTTGGTAATTGATCCCCTTATAAGAGAAACCTCAAGTTGAATATGTTCCTTAGTAGCTAACCAAATAATATATAATTGAAAGGGTTGGAGATGCATTAGTTTGGTGGATACAACAAAATTGACAATTTATACTACCCAATTAAGTCAAGCCACTACCCACAATAGAGAAGAACACTACAAAAATATAGAAGATGAAAATGTGAGATTAATAAATGAATTGATGAACTTGAGGGTATCATATAGAAAATTAAATGAATAAATTTAGACTCCTATGCAAAATTTTATTCTTCCTATCCATATGTTTCAATTAGCAGCTACATCTAGAAGGGAAGGAGTAGATAGATAAAAAAGTAAAAGAATAAAAAAATTTATTAAAAGAAGATCAAGAAGAAAAAGATGATGTCAAATTAGAAGTACATAATTACAAATCAAATTTGGTCAATTCAAGGGACTTTGTATCATTGAGTCTAAACAATTTCTAGGCCATGTGAATGCTTATGTTCAAGTCTTTTGCAAGTATCAAAAAAGGAATAAGTACACACGCCAAAGAAAGGGAGGGATAATGAAAATAGGAGATAATTGGATCTCTTAATTTTCTTAGATGAAGTAAATATTCCTCAATACAAAAATACCAAGGAAAAAATTTCCCTAAGATTATAGTAATGCATGATACATGCAATTTTATTCTTGATATATTAGCACATATTCAACATTCAATATTTGGTTGGATAAAAAATGTTTAAGGAATTAAATAGTGTGCTAGAGTCTAAAATACTTGAACCTATAAATAAATAAAGAAATTTCAAGGAACTAAGAATATGGAAGGGTGATTTTATGACATTAACAACTGATTTTTTGAGCCCTTAATTCATGATGACCAATTAATTTTTTTAAATTTTATGTCCCTTAAGGATATTTTAGCACTAAATCCATGCATTAATGTATAAATCAAGGATGATCGATAAAATATTGCATGTCATATGGATAAAACCTATATAAAAATATGAACATAACTATTATTGTAAACTCCCAATGTTGCCAAGGAATTTTGAGCATATTTTGTGTTAACTAAAATGATGTCAAATTAGAATAGGTGGAGCTTAAAAAAGGGTAATGAACCATGTATAAATGTTATAAATCAACAAGGAATTTCAGGCATAATCCATCTAGTAATAGGCAATCTAGAGTTGTCACAAAAGAATCTTATGTAATACAATAACCCATTCTATTTATTAGTTAATTATATTATTGCAAATGATATTATGAATATGTAATTATTAAAAGACATAACTAAGCAACTATTTTCAACACATGCCTAATTAAAATAAGAGTCATAATAATATGTATTCATTTCCAAATGTCAATTACAATATCCAAGTTGACTTGGCTCATTGGGGCACAAAGTCAATACAATATACAATTTTACATCAAGATTACATTATACTTCATGATAATCATGAAAACATCCAAGGTTTCCTCTTGACACTCGCCTCCACTGGTTGACGAGAACATGATTGAAGCACTTTACCACCCAACCATGAAGCTTACGCTTCCTCGGATTTCTTTCGACTTGAAGAATACCTGATCCTGCATGAAAAGTCTAGCAAGAGAACAATTTGCAAGGTGGAATGTGGTGCATTCCCAAACATCAACATGCATCTCTATTTATGATTAGAAAAATGCAAGATCTATGCTAGAAATGGCAGAGAGTGTTATCACAAATTCCATATATACATAATGGTCTAATTGTTTGGCCAAGCATAAAAATATAGTTGCAACAACATAAGATAGGTTTTGGATAAAGCAAAAACCTATACTCTTTGTACTCCATTTCAACACCCATCTCAAAAGGTAACTTTCAACAATTACAGTTTATCTCTTAGCAACTACCTACCCTTTAACAACATCTACCCTAAGGTGCTCTAGTCTACTTAGGTGTTGTTGTTATACTAAACAAAGAGAATGTTCTTACACTCATTTATATGGAAAAGTAATTCAATCTACTTAATTCATCAACTTAAATAAATAAAAATAATAATTCAAGTGGAACTTGTGCAATACATTATCCATTCAATTCATACATATATCACATAATTGCATTCCTCGTAATTCAATATTCATAAAAAATGAATTAAACAAATAACTAAAGAAGGTATGTCACAAGTATGTGTATGTACGTAGACAAAGGTCTATGTGTATACACATATATGTGCATACATTCTAAAATAAAAAACCATTATAATAGATTACTTTTATTCCAAAATAATGTTACAGATTTTGTCATATCGTTTGACAATAATACAAGATGTAAATTGCATTTTTCAAAGAAATAAGAACATATCTGTTTGAACAGTTTCCACATACTGATGTGTTGTTTGTATCAAAACAATGTTATTTATATCCAAACAAATGTTGTTTTTATCAAAGAAAATGTTGTTTGTATCAAATCAAATGTTGTTTGTGTCAAAACAAAGCTATTTGTAGAAGTTTACAAGTTATTGTGTCAATATGTCTCATTAACAATTTCAAGTTATTTAGTATTTCATGTAAACAATCGATGTTCTATCATTTAGGATAAAAAAATAATTAAAAAATACTAGCATCTTTTAGAACAATAAAAGAATCAAATGACATGACTGTCGTTTTATACCACACATACAAAATTGGAACATTTATGTTATTGTTCGAGTTTTGGAGAACCCATGTCTCTATTGAGACTGTTATAAGTTCAAGGTATTGCCATTTATAAGAATGACTAATAGTCGAACAATTGTTTGGTTTCATCATTAACTTTATCAAGAAAATCCAAAACCCTATTCAATACTAATTATTGGCTTGCATTGTTTGATAGCTTGCTGGTAAAATTTATTCATAGTAATCATTTTATGGAACAATTCAAGTATTGTTCTAGGGAACGATAGTATGCTTGCAATAAAGATTGGTAGAACAACATTATGAGCATCACATGAAAGCAACGATAATGGGAGTCGTTCTAATGAATGATTTCGTCTATGATATAAAGACATGTAGATAGTCAATCTTAGTGATCAAAACAACATAATGCATAATGGAATGATACAATTTTTCCTCCTTCGTTCGTGGAGAAAAATGTGACTTACTTCAATAATATCAACGAAGAACTATTGTTCTATGATTGATAATCTAAAACCACACACCCAAAGGGTGCAACATTCCTTATCCAGCTAAGTCGGCAGGAAGATCCTTAACTGTGAAAAAGAATAACAATGGTGAACAGTTGTTTCCCTAGAAGAAATCATAAATGATTTTACATCATTTTAAATATCACAATACTTCTACTAATCAGATTTCATTCGATTAGCCATGAGATCGGCTAAATAAACTCACATGCAAGAATTTATAGGTAGAGGCGATAACAAAACATCATACATAACTCAACCAAGTTTGGCTAGAATTCCAATAGAATAGAAATGCATGAATTTAGAGCATGTAAAGATGATTGATAAGCCCTTGCATCAAATTGAATAGAAAATAAAATGATCAATCTCACAAAATAATGACCTAGGTCAAGCAAAATACACTAGCAATTATGAGATATCTAAATGATTTACCACTGATTCAAAAAGAATTGACATATTAAAGGTAAAATTGCAATTTTTAAAATAGATTTCACTGAAAAATCAAGCATGTATGTCAACAAAAAAACTGATTTACCTCTATGTCAAAGCTTTTCCTCAGCATTTTCCTTCTATCTCCAACACAGTTGAATCACTTGCCTTCTTCCCCGGATCCTCATCGCCACTGCCCGAATTTTTGCTAGTGATTCCCTACTCCAAAATGCAAATATTTTCTTCTCTTACATGTTTGCATGGCTAATATGTTGTTTCACTTCATAATTCACATTAATTGGCTGCCCCACTATTAAATTTGAATAACTTTTCCTTAAATTTGAATGCAAGCCACTCATCCATTATGTCCACATTCAATATTATTTGAAATCAGTAGTAACGTTTAATAATTTTGATCTCATATTCAATTTTTATATGGAATATGTATATATATATTTATATATATGTGTGCATATATATTTGTGTATATATATATATTTATTTATATATAAATATACATATTTATGTGTGTGTATATATATATGTATTTATTTATATACATTTATTTATCATTATTTTCATTTTATAACAATATAGTATTTAATCACTTCTAAACACAAAAATAAACTTAAGTATTTTATTTAAGTAATAGTCTTTAAATGAAATTCTTATCCTTCAAGCATGCATTTTAAATACATTCATATATGTGTTTAACCATGCTATCGCTTTCTTTCAAATTAAAAAAAACAAGACCAAAATAGGTAATTGAAGAAGAAATCACATGTATATCATCCCACAAGCCTATTTTTTTAAACATTGAATCAGTTTGAATCAAGTCAATATAATTTTTTATATGAAAGTTTAAATGCAATCTATCATGTTGTTTTGTGGTGTGTGCATCCAGATTCCATCAAGCTTACTATTCAATCAGGCTAAACGATCCTACTTCAACCATGTTCTTGTCCTTCAACCTGTTACCTTGCATTTGCACACACTTGCACTTACACAGTTCATCGATAACGTTCAATCATGATAAAGTATAAGTTAGTTCAAAAGATCACGTAGTTAAAAGACGATCAAATTTTTACAAACATTTTGAAGATATCAGATTTTCCATTCAACATATTGAATTTCCTCAATAATTCAATTTATCATATTATAATTTAAATGCAATAAAAATTGGGTTATGACATGTAATTTCTAGATATATTTCCTTAGGCTTACCAACAAATTCCTTTAAGAAAAATTACCTCTAGATTTTTTTTGGTAATTTGGTGTCTAGCACCAAGGGACTTAGCAAGGATGTAGGTTCTTTAAATAAAATTTTGAGATTTAATTTTGAGTTGATTATATGGCTCTTATGAAAAGGGGGGAGAAATGGAATGAATATCTATGGAAAACACTATTCACTTGAAAATCACCCGAGAGGAACCAAATATTATTAAATTATTCATAGAGAAGAAAGTAGTCAAGAAATTTACTTGTTACAATATTAAGGATCATTTTGAGATGATTGACAAAGAAAATTAGGAAATCTATCATCACTTAAATATTGATATTTGAGGAGGCATCAATATCTTTTTGCTAGAGTAACTACTCTTGGGATGTAATTTTTAAATAACTTTGTGATCACCAGACAATTGGCATACTTGACATATAATCCAACATGGACAAGTGTTAATCATCATGTTAAGATGAGCATTGTCATCTTGCTATATAATGATAACTTTTCCAGTAAAGACATCTATTGTTATCTTGAGTATTTTCAATGATTATTTTATCTAGGATATGTTCTAGGGTGTCAAATTAGTGCATTTGGTTCTTCAATTTGTTTTTTAATGAAATATTGTAAAGGAGTTGTAAAAAAAAAAACAAGCAATTACTTGTTTTACAAAGAGTTCTCTATTAATAGTCTAATGTTTCAAGAGATCTATATATCCCCGAGTTTTCATTCATTGTTTTATTATTGTTATTGATTTATCTTCAATTTAAATCTTATTATAAAAAAATCAAAACAAGATATTAAATAATATGGGATCATTAATCAATAATTGAGGATCCTTTTGTAGTCCATTAACTATAGGTTCATCCCACAATAATGGGTCCCAAACTTGGAAAATCAACCTTTCAATCTTGTATGTAAGTAAGAACTTAAAAACACCTTCATTCGAAGGTATGCCAAAAATTATCTTCATTTGAAGGTGGACTTTTGTTCAAAGGTTGAAAATGTATAAAAAAAAATTCAATGAAGGTAATTTCCAAAAATGGAAAAAGGACCTTCAAATGAAGGTCCCTTTTTATTCCTTCTATAGAAATTTTCAAGAAAGGAATAAAAAGGGACCTTTATTTGAAGGTCCATTTTTTTTCTATTTTTGGAAATTACCTTAATTTGAAGGTTTTTTATTTATTTATTGTGGGAAAGACATACCTTCAAATGAAGGTCATTGAATACCTTCAAACGAAGGGCCTTTAAAGGCAGACACTTTCAATGTCTACTTCAAATTCTCTTCAAAAATTCTTGTTCAAACCTCGGGTTGGACCTTCAAATGGAATTAACTTGACAAGATAATTTGCAATATTGTAGTCCTTCAAAAAAGTTTTCTAAAAAGTAATTTTAATATATTTTTATTTTATTATGTATTTATTTTTTAATTTTTACTGAACATAGGTTTTTCATCTCGAACATCAAGTTCTTTGTTCTACACATCATGAAAAAATAGTAACTGAAAAAAAATTCTTAATAAAATATGTGCACCATATATTGATGTCCTTGTTTCAACAAAAAAAATTAATATACGAAAAAATTTATATGTTATGACATACACCTATGTCCAAATTATAATTATCTTGTTTTCAAAAATTAATTAAAAAAAATATGTAGCAAAAAAATTAAGAAAAAATATCAATGCACTAGATATTGATGTCACAAATCTATATAATAAAAAATATAATTTTATTCATTCTAAACAAATTATGTGTTATGGCATAAATGCCACTTTTAAAAAATGTTGTTTACTATAAAGACAAGTTATTTAAAGTTACACAAAAAAGTTACAATTTATTTAAAAAACAATTACAAAATATATATTTAGAATCTACACACAAATTGTCACAAATCACTAGTTCCATCCTCTTCAAATTCTTAACGGTTTAGCTATTATAGGTCTTAAAAAGTGAAGATTTAGTTAAAAATATTGATTTCAATTGTCCTACTTTAACCAAAAAGTGACTCATTATTGTGGGATTACCCTATCTTATTTGAGGTTATTACAAAGCTCTTTGAATATCTTGTTTTATATTTTATCATCTAGGTTAAATGATATAAACTTTCATTGTTTATAGATTTTAAGGTTGAAATTTGTCACCCATGGATGAACACACTAGTCTTAAGAAGTAAATGATCATAACCTTAAATCTAATGATTTTTTTTTAAATTATAATTTATCTTGTTTCAAACCTATAAACTATCCTTAAATGTGTAAAGAATCATTGTAAGGCTCATCTTTTGAAATTCTTTACACAATGAACTCACCTATAAGTTGTAGATTATAATTTTCTTTAAAGATCTATAAGAGCTAGCATAGATAATATTTAGTGATTGGATAAAATGGATTAATTTTGTGCCAAAAGGGTTTAGTCTTTGTTTGCAACATAATTAGGAGAGAGGGACCCATAGTGGGTCACCCTAACTTCCCCCTCCACCTGGCGCGCCACATCATTTGAATAATTTTTTGTTGACTTTTCCACATAGATGGTGATGTGGACAACTTAAATATTTCATTTTAACACACTGGACATCAATTTTCCATGTGGACGACACGTTTCTTTGGCAGGGTCGAATTTTTGGCCATTTTTTACTTTCGATCGAAGTCTGGACACACCATACACCGGTGGCAGGAAATGGTATCGTGAGTTGTGCTTGTGATGTCATGTGGCATCCGAGCGACTTGCCACATTTTAATCACACACTCCCACATTAAAGAGAAGTCCAATCACATTTAAGATGAAGTTCAAACTCATTAACTCCTACTCCTTCCTTGTTTTGCTGGTTATCGTGCCTTGGCTTTTCGCAGCTATGGAGTGTTCAATGATCTCGTCCTTCACACTCAACAAACCCTTTGACACCATTACCAATCTTTTCTCTGTGTTTGCTTGTTATAGATGGCACCCATACTGGTTCACCTTGGCGCTGGCTTCACTCATTTTTCCTTCGAACCTGGTAAGGATTCCTTATCCTGCTAAGGCAATGACCTTTCTAGCTTGAAAAAAGAGAGGATTTATTTGGTTTTTTTGGGTTTGCAAAGCTTTATGTGCTCAATTTTCCATATGCTTGTATTTTGAAGCTCATGTCATCCAAGCTTATTAGTTCTAAGGTTCATGAAAGGATTTCCTTTTTTTTTTGTTTTTGATGCAGTATTTAATTAGCCCTTTCTAAAAATTTATTTTTCCACAAACTGAAAATGTCATAGGAGTCATTCAAGGCCTCTTTGGACATCTATCGGACATAATCGATGGGAAAGAGAAGGGCAGAAGAAAAGACAAACTAAAATGAAAAGAAAACAGAGGTTGTGTAAAGAGATGACCATTTGGGTAGAGGAGATGAGGGAAATGATGTTTTCTACTGGGTAGACTATTTTAACTTACGTGCTCATCAATAGGTCAATGGGCTATTTTTTAATATATTATGACCCAGTTGTATTAATAATTTATCTGCGCAGTTCAAAGTCATTACTTTTGATTTTTTTTATCCTATCACTCCAACGCGCTTTGGTGACAGAGATTAAAGTAGTGAGTGATGTGAGTCCACAACACTACTTTGAGTGTTTCAAATCTATCCAAGTACGTATACAATATTCTATCACTAATAAGCCTTGTCATTTCCAAATATTTTAAAAAAATAAAAAATCATTATGAGCCCAAGACACTCACAGCCCAGGTCAGTATTAAAGCCAAGTTGGGTAGTTTTGTGTTGGGTTTGTGTCATGGATTTTCTGGTATAGGAATTTTTTCCTTTTTTGTATTAGGAGACCGAAGATATCTGTCCCAAAAATAAATAGAAAAATGAACAAAATAAGGTCACTAGGTGGCCTTATTGTATTAGGAGACTAAAGAGTATCTATTATTAGTACATGTATTCTATTGTTTTTGTTTTGATGTGGGTTTTCCAATGAAGAGTCTATTTGGGGATTATGGGGATCTATTTTAGGGTTTAAGGGATATAGTTGTGGTGTGTGGCAAAGACGATGACAAAGGGATAAATAGAATTGGTGGAAAGGGGTGATAGAAGGTATGGTTGAATGTACTAGAAAGGATTTGATAAGAAAAATATTCAGAACGTGTTTTACTTGGGTGTTACTAAACTGATCACCAAGTAAACAAAAATCTCAACGGTACTTATGAGTACATTCTTACCCATCTAGCATATTCAAGGAATCCAATCTATCAACACAGGCATTGGAATTTCTATGTAATTTTTCATCAAAAACAGATTGAGTTAGAGGCAAGTTGTTTTTAGAAGCCTACAAACATGAAAAATAAATATGTATAATTTATAACTTCAGTAGCCTACATGCTTTGACAATATAATTAATAACTTTCGTTTTCAAAATTTATGCTATCTTGTTAACCAAGAATTCATCATAGAAAGATAACAAAGCATCTGCATAGTAGACCGATTCTCGGAGATATAACACATTGTAGATTGAACCTCATGTAATAATCACCACCCCCTAAATTCTAGATCACTAAGTGTGATTTTCATTGCTACCTATCTCTTCCCATATGCATGGAACATTCCAATTGTTCCTTCAAAGATTGAGGATTTTAGGTCTTTATGAACTAGGTCTTCTAGGTCTAGACTATTTCATAGCTTACAACAGTTCACACCAATAAAGTGGTAAAGAGGAATAAATTAATGGAAGGCATAATTTGAAATGACACCACATATGGCTTAGGAGTTAGGACTCTCTAAGGTTAAATAATGATGTTATTTCCCTAGGCATAGAGGACTCTATCTACCCTTTCCCTCTTTTCCTGTAGATATTTTCTTTTTAAATGCTCTAACCTTGCTATAGTGCCCTAAATCAAACTTTCACTTTATGGCCTACTTAGTTCTCTCTTTCATATCTTACAACAATTGTCAAGAACAATTAAGAAGTATAGGTTAATGCAAGATGTATTGTTCCAGGACACACACATTAGATTAAACCTCTTAGCTGAAATTATTAGATACCACTATCAAGGACTCAAAAATGTTGGACTTTTACTTTTGTCCCTGCAAATAATAAATATGAAACATTAGCTCACTGGGACTTAAATTATGTTGATGAACAATAGTGGCCACTTGTGTGTGGAACAAAATTGTCAGTTTGGTAAAATGGATAGTTTGGATCTTTAATCATTCGAGAAGGAAATGTGTAATTCGACAAACCCTAGTACAGGAAAACAAAGGAGTGTTGATTATTAAGCATTGAGGAAAGGTCAAGACTCAAAACAAGATTAACCAACCATTATAGCCAACTTGGAAACTTTATAAGAGGAAAAAATGCAATCTTGAGAACTATTATAAATGATAATCATAAGTTTTGTGCCTATCATTAGTGGGAAATTTTTTTTGCATGTTCCAACAACCAAAAAAGTGTCAATGCATTATATTATGGAGAGTTAAGCATTAGCAATAATCTCAACTACAATTTAGTTGGCTTAAATTACACTTCTGAGCAGAAATTTGACTTACCTGCCTTTGATTTTTCCTTTCTGAGAGACCTTCATCTCTTGACTGCTCCATTTTCATCACTGTTGAAAATTGACCACTAATGATAACTTTCCCTTTTGAAAGTTTGTTGCTTCTTTGGATCAAAAATCTATTCTTTGTGCTCATAGAGTTGTGTCTTGTGTCATTTCTTAGCATTAAAACATGATTCCCTACACTAAAGGAGTTCATTTTGGTATCATTCTTATAATTACCAGAGACCCATTGTTCTTCATGTAATTCTGTAGAATTTATCATGTTCACTAAACACCCAAGTAAAACACGCTCTGAATATTTTTCTGAATTGATCCTTTGCCTATACTTGTTTCCAGTTAATTTGGAGTTGCCCAATATTCATAGCTATCTTGATATTATTTCAATGTTGTTTGGTTTGTTTATTTTACTATCTTTTGCTTGTTGCAAATGACACCCATACTAGTTCACCTTAGTGTTGATAAGACACCATGCATCTATTAATTTTGCTCATTTTTCCTTCCAACCTAGTAAGGATTCCTTATCCTACTAAGGCAATGACCTTTCTAACTCGAAAAAAGAGAGGATTTATTTGGTTTTATTGTGTTTTCAAAGCTTTATGTGCTCGTACATTTAACATTCTTCTAGTTTTCCTTCTACATGTCTTTTGAAGCTTTAGTTTTCAAAAGGGTTTTCAGTTGTTTAATGTTGTGTCGCTTGTGGCTTTGCTCGGTTATCCTTTGACCCTGGTAAGGATATCTTATCTTGCTAAGGAAGCAAGGGAAACATTACAGTCTTTTAACTTATTCTTTTAACCTTTCTCATTGATTCCTTCCTTTTTTCCATTATAGCTTAGTGTTGAAAATCATTCCCCTACATCCAACACAAGCCTTGCTTGCAGTGCTAGTTGAAATTCTACTGAGAAATTCATCCAGCTTGCCATCATCGTTAAACTGCAAAACTTCCTCTACACCACCAATATATCTACCCTTAATAAACAATCTAGGAATAGGTACGGGGATAAAGTATGAGGATAATGTGACTTTTAGGAGGAGGCTTAAAGAATGGAAGGACTACAACTAAAATTTATAGATCTTTTCTCATCCCAAAATCTAGTAGAAAAACCATATGAATCTTGAGTAATTGGTTGCAAGTTAAAAATGAGTTATGATTACTCTGGGAATTGAAATCTATTTAAATTTTGGTTTGGGTCAATTGTCAGTTCGAGAAGTATGAATGTCCCAGAGCATATGTTCCCCCAAATGTAGCCGTGTCAACCATTGTATAAATAAATATGAGATTTAGCTTGTCGAATGTAGTTATCAACATCAAATTTTACTAGATAGATAAAGCTTTATCTTTTTAAGTGAACACATAAAGACTCTATTTTATTGATTTAACTACAAATGTTGTTTGAGTTACTTCCCTAGTTTAGTAAACTGTAATAAAAATATTGTTTTAAAAGCTTCATGCTTTGATCCTTAGATCATAATTAATCATTTAACTAAATATATAATTAAAGTTTTTGTTTTCATCATCATTGTATTGTTTCTTCCTCTTTAAATTCTCATTTTTCTTCCCCTTTGAAATGTCTTAATTAGCTAGTAAATAGAACATCACACTTCTAGCCCTAAAAATATTTAATGCCAAAGAACTAATCATAATCCATTGCCAAAATAAAATTTTGGTCTTCCTCACCAACTCTATTACAAGCATTCTATTCTTAAAACCTTTTTTGAAGGTTTGAATTCCTAGATATTTCATCAATGATTTTGGCCACTGAAAATGTCTTCCACAACTCATTTGTGCTGCAAGCTGTATCAAACAAAGTATTTGCAAGAGTGACAATCTAACAGCAGAAACTAACACCATCGACACTAGGAAAAACAATCTCTTCTTAAAACTATGAAGATGAGAAAAGGTCCACCAACACTATTACAAACATTCTCTTCTTAACACTCTGAAGATGAGAAAAGGTATGAATTCTTAGTGATGTTATCAATAATTTTGGCACAAAAAGTATAATTTCTAAGTAACAACTTGTTTTGCAAAATATAAAATAGAGTATCTGCAAGACTGATAACATAACAAGCAAAATTTTTGTTAAAACCCATAGTTGGTACATTGTTTGTTTTCAACTGATTTAAACCACATTTTTGTTTTCAAATGAAAGAAAATATCATTTGATAGTAGGATTTAAAGATAACATTATAGATTTCTGGGAAGGTAGTCGTAGGTATAGATTGGATTATAGATTGTCATAAGGTTTATGAATGTAAACAAATCCAAAACAAATGTAGTAGATTGGACAATATAATAATAGGACGGGTTGAGTGATTGCAATGTCATGTGGCATCCGAGCAACTCGCCACCTTTTAGTCACACACTTTTGCATTAAAGAGAAGTCCAATCACATTTAAGATGAAGTTCAAACTCATTAACTCCTACTCCTTCCTTATTTTGTTGGTTATCATGCCTTGGATTTTTGCAGCTATGGAGCGTTCAATGCTCTCCTCCTTCACACTCAACAAAACATTTGACGCCATTAAGAGGTTTTAAAGAAGGCTTAAGTTCAATAATTGTCAGTATACTTATTTATGAAACAAAAATAAGAGATCTAATTTGGTTGAATTATATGAAACATTAGTTTTCTTGGATGGATAAAAAATTGCATGATGTTGACATCTATAATAAAAAATATTGAACATTATCTTAAGGCAAAAGAAAATTTGATTGTATCCTTCATAGTTGGCTATATAAGCCCTAGAAAAGCTTCAACAACTAGAAGCTTTCTTATCTAATAATCTTAAATCGCAGATACTTCCAACCAAAAGAAACAAGCATCAATGGTATTACAAAAAAATTGAAAATTGAGGATATTACAAAGAATATATCCCTACATTGAAGATAGAGTAAGCTTCACAAAATATCTACCATCTCTATGATGGGAAAAACCCAACTCAAATCTATCACCTTAAAAGCATAGGCTATCTCTTCCTGCCTTTACATCCAAATAGCCTCATACTTTTTCCAACACTAATCTATAATGGAAAAAAGGAAGGAATTGATGAGAAATTTACCCATATTGGCTTCCCAAAATTAAAACAAGAAAGAGCAAGCCAAGAGTGCAAGCATTGCAGTAATAATATAACACCCCTTCGTTTTGGCTCTTTGATCGGCAGCGTTTTCTTTGTAATGGTTGTGTTTGATTATGCTTTGTTATGTATATGATGTGACTTTGGAACTTGGTGATTATTTGATCGTGAACTAATTAGAGATGTGTATGTTATATTATATTTTGATGTGATGTTATTTTATTCTAATGTTATCTTTATGGCATGTTTTGGATTAACTTAGAAGATATTTGATTTAACGATTTTTTATGCTTGTGATCATGTTATTGATGTTAGATGCATCAGTTAGTGATATTGTATTGGTGAAGGGGACAGGATTGTATAACTCGCTTGCGAGTGCCCTACGATTTTGAGATTTCCTCTTCACGGTGTGTTTGATCATATTATATATATATGCATGTCGATGTACTCTTTGTTTGCAGGTTGATAGGTACATGACATCGACTCCACCTGTTTCACAAGTTTGAGCATGTCCATTAACCAACAGAAATTGATTGGGAGATAGTAGCAAGGTTTTTCATGCCAAGTCGTCACCCTAGTCATAGAGTGTCGTCGAGTTGTTGTCGAGTTGGTTGTTTTAATTCGGCCCTTTGCACCTTGAGTATTTATTTAATTTGCAAATTATAAAGGTTATTAAATGGCTTGCGTAGTTAAATGACGTTTAAATGTATCTAGTTGCAAGTTTGATCTGTTATTTATTTTATTGATTAATTTGATTAATTAATAAAATGAGATCGAGTTTATTGATTAATTAGATTAAGGGTGATTTATTAAATGTGATAGTTGTTTTGGAAATTATTGGATATTAAAATTTAATCAAAATATAAATATGAATCATTTTTGGATAGTTGGAGATAAATTAAAAAATATATATATATATAAGGAGAATGCGTTTTGAATCTCACTTTTGAAAATTATTGATAAAGTAATTTCTTTGCAAAGTTGGTATTCTTTTATTTTAGTGAAAATTTAAAAAATGCATGAGGTTTGAATTAGAAATTAGAAAATTGTTTTAAAATGTAAAAATTGGAAATATTCTCAAAATGTTTTAAAAATAAACTTAGTGAGTGGGATTTTTAGGGTTTGGCAAAATTTGGGGAAACTCTATTTTAGCATTTTATTTTCTTTTTGGTGGGGAGGGGGTTTTGGAATTTTGGTGGAGAGTTTGTTGGTGGCTTAGCTTGGATTTGTGAAGGAATTGGAGACTCTTGCTGGAGCTGAATTCAAAGGAGGAGTTGAAAAAGCACCAATTGCATCCTTCTATTTGTGGAGAAAAAAATCAGGTTCCTCCTTCATTTCTGGTTTCCATTTTGAAAAATAAGTTCCAAATGTTCATTATGTTGTTGGTAAATCTTCAAAAATATTGTTTAACTGAATGCAAACACATGAGAATTTGTTTTAAAACTAACAATAGAAAACATGGAAGGATCCAAATGAAAGTTTTTACTTCTCTGTCAATTTGGGGGAATACCCAAAAATTTTCATCATATTATTGTGCTTTAAATTTCTTCTTCTCAGCCTTCTCCTCAAGAAAATTTACTCAATCTGACTGTGTAAGGGTAATTTGAAATATATTTTCATTCATTTAAATTGTGCATATAAGTTTATAGCTTTGGATGAGAAAATTTTCATTTAAAAGAATTTATTTTTTTTACAAAATGATGTCTGTGATTTACCAGATAGGGGAAAAATAATTTATTTTATTGAAAATATTTAGGGAAAAATAAAATTCATTTTTTTTATTGTGCATGGGGGTGGGGGCTGTCCCCCACAGCCCCCACCCCCATGAGGGAGGCACTGGCTGTGGAGGCAGCGCTAAGCGCTGCCCCCACAGGCAGCGGCTCCCCATGGGAGTGGCTGCATAGCAGCGCCCACAGGGGCTACGGAGCAGCCAAAAGGAGTTTGGGTCTTTTTTTAATTTTAATTTTTTTTTTTAAATATAGGTTTTTATTATATATATTATATATAATATATATAATATAATGTATATATTATATATATATATATATATATATATATATAATATATTTTAATGGGAATATTTTTAAGTTGGAAATTTTAAATTATGATGTGTATATGTATATTTAATATAAATATATACTCATTATGTATATATAATCATATATGTTGGTTATAAAATTATACTTAAATATGATTAAAAAAATTAATTATTGTATGAGATTTAGTTGATGAATTAATGCTAAATTGAAATAAAGTTTAATTGATTTTAAATAAATGTTTATTTATTAAAATGTTTTGATTATGGAAATTAATTGTGAAACTTAGAGTTAATAACTGATTTATTTTAACCAAATGTCATTAATTATTAAAATGCTTGTTTATAGAATCTAATTGTGAAACTTAGAGTAAATGATTGGTATTTAAATATTTCAATGTCGTGAAATGAAATTGGTGTAATTGATTGGATAAATGCAAGTAATGAAAACTCCAATTGACTGGATTTAGGAAATCCTAACTTTAGATTATTTAATTGTCTGAAATATTTTTTTGTTAGTGTTTATTTGTTCGTCCTCGATGTTGTGAATTAGAGTAAAGGCTTTGAAGTCTTCTGGATAGGGGTTCGATTATTGGTAGGGGATGTCGTTATGTTAGTCAACTTTTGTGTTGCCGTGGAAAATGCGTATAGTTACACTATGTGGTTTCACCTGGTTTCCACGAACGGTGGTGGTTTGTGTTCCTTGGGAATACGAGAGGGTTATGTGGTTTGTACATCCTTTGGAAGGAGTGGGTTTTGTATTTTGGTTTCCTCCAGCGTTTGGAGAGGGTTTTGACCTTGTTGCCTCCAGTGTTTGGAGAGGGTTTTGACCTTGTTGCCTCCAGTGTTTGGAGTGAGTTTCCTTGATTTGTCACCTTCTTGGATTGGAGAGGTCGTATTATCTAGTTACCTATTGTGGTTTTGTACCGTGTGTGTTGTCAATAGGAGAGTGGCTCTTCTTGGGGGTCAGGCACACAAAGGGGCGCCAGAGTAACTCACCTAGGGTTTAACCAAGTGATAACCTAAAAGAATTAATGGGGATCTTTCACACTAATAAAGATAAGAAATGCCTCTCTCGTGAAGCAAGTGAATGATAAGGCTCGAGATGAGATGGGACGCATAGTTTGGCATGAGGGTCCGACGGCTGGTGAATTGAGCCTGGATAGCCCAAGATGTGGGTTTGGTTGCCTTAGATAGTTGAGCCTGGGTAACTCATGGAAATTTATGTATGACACTCTACCTATGTTAGCAGTCAGTCAGATATGACATGGACTGCAGATGATGTTCTTGAACCTTGTTCTCTAGAAGCATTGTAACCTTTGTGTAAAGTATTATTGTGGTTGTAGTTGTTTCAGTTTAGTTTATGTTTTATCCTGTGTCTAGTGGTAAATGGCTTTGTGTAGGAATTCCTGGTTACTATCTCCTAGCACGGGGGGTGAGCCTTTGAGTATCACATGGTTGGGTGGAATGTGCACCTTAATTCTGTTGGTTTTCTTCTGTGTCATGTGGATGAGATTTCCAGTTGGAGAGCTCGTGGGATCCAGTTCCTTGTCATGCTTCATTCTCTATTGTTCTTGTACTTTATTACCCCTCATTGTTATCGAGGTGGAATTTGTAATATGTAATCATGATTATTGGATTTATCTCATTCGGGGAATGAGCGTTGTAATCTTATTGTAAATTAATTGTTATTTGAAATCATGTGGTATTTATTATTCTTTGATGTAAATTATTATGTATGGAATTTATGTGAACTTTATTTGTTAAGTATTTAAATGTTATGGTTAATTCATGTTTCTTGTTTGGGTTTAAGTAACTCAGTCTCGTAACCTTGGGGGAATGGTTGGCAATGGTTAGTTAACTTGCATATTAATTGTTCTTAAAAATAAAAAAAATAAAAAAAATGGTTCCTTTGTGTAGTAAATTGCAACTTGCCCTAGGGTTGCACGGCAGGGCGTTACAAATAAACTTGAGCTGTATAGTGGCAGGCAGCTTGAGTTAAAAGACTGAGTTTTCCCTTGCTTCAAAGACATCAACTGAAAAAGGAGTGTCGCCTCATCTCTATTGATTGTTATTTTTGGTTTGCAATGGTTTTCTTACATCTTTTGTTGTATGTGGTCATTAATGGAGTGTTGTTTTGTTTCTTTGTGGTGGAATGTCTAGTTCAGTGCTAAAGCTCTTTGTTTCTTTAACTTTGTACTGCAAAGATTCAAAAAATTTCAAATGGCAAAACTGGTGTTTAATGGTGTTTGTTGTAACACTTTATCTACTTTATGAGTAGTGTTTATCAACACAACTTATTGGTCATTTTCTGTGTTTTCTAACACATTTATTGCTTTTGGAAATTGCAAAATCCTATTTGAGCATCACTATGACTCTTTAATTTAAGTTTATAGTTTCTAATTGTAGAAAATGGAGTGACCAATGTTTTAATGTGCTACAAATTATTTTTGCAAGTGCATTTTAAGTTTATAATTGATATCATATTGAATACCTTTTAAAGTATGTTTACTTTGAAATTCAATCTGCAAGATGTCCTCTTTTCATAGTGGGTCACCCTAACTTGACCCCTCCAATTAGTGCACCACGTTATCCGAAATAAATAATTTTTTTATATGCTTCTTGGGGTTATTGTTTATCCATGGATATTCAATTATTTTATATTCGATGATGTGGACACCCTAAATATTTTGTTATGTTGTTCATGAGTCTTATCTATTTTATGTATACACAGGCAAACAAATATATGTATGTATGTATGTATGTATATATATACACATACATATACATATACATACATATATGTATATATGTATATATATATGTATATATGTATATATATATGTATATGCATATATATATGTATATGTATATATATATGTATATATATATGTATTTGCATATATATATGTATATGTATATATACATATACATATATATACATATATACATATATATATATACATATATATACATATGTATATATATATGTATATATATGTATATGAATATATATATATGTATGTATATGTATATGTATGTGTGTGTGTAAACACATGAAACCAAAAGATCATTGCCTAAGTAGGATAGGATATCCTTACCAGGGTTGAAGGATAAACAAGCGAAGCCATTGCAAATAATAAACATATAACAATAACCCCATTTCAATACTGAAGCCACATGATTACAACTAGACAGAAAATGAAAAGAACCTTCCATTTATGAGCATATTAAACACTCTGCATATGCATATGTATGTATATATATATATATATATATATATATATATATATATATATATATATGCGCATATATGTATATATATATATATGTATATGTATATATATGCATATGTATGTATATATTACATTACTCGTATATATATAGATATATAAATAAATAAATAAATATATATATATATATATATATATATATATATATATATATATATATATATATATATATATATATATATATATATATATATATATATATGCATATTCATATGTATGTATACATGCATATGCATATGTATGTATATATGTATATGCATATGTATTTTAATACATCTACATATGTATGCATATATATGTATATGCATATGCATATGCATATGTATGTTAATACATCTACATATTCATGTGTATATATATATATATGTATATATATATATATTCATATGCATATGTATGTTTATATATGCATGTGTATGTATATATTACATTACAAATGTATATATATGCATCTGCATATATATGTTTATATCTACACATGTATGTTTATATATGCATGTGTATGCATATATTACATTATCAATGTATATTAATGCATATGCATATGCCATATATATATATATATATATATATATATGTATCTCCATTATGGCTGCCATCTACAACTACCAAACACGGAGATCATAGTCAATAATGGTGTCAAAGGGTTTGTTGAGTGTGAAGGAGAAGAGCATTGAACACTCCATAGCTGCAAAAATCCAAGGCACAATAACTAGCGAAACAAGGAAGGAGTAGGAGTTAATGAGTCTGAACTTCTCTTTAATGCGGGAGTGCACAATTAAAAGGTGGTGAGTTGCTTAGATGCCACACAACATTGTGAGCATAACTCGTGATGCCACTTCCTGCCACCAGTGTATGGTGTGTTCGGTATTTGGCTGGCAGTAAAAAATGGCCGAAAATTTGACCCTGCCAAAGAAATGTGTCGTCCACATGGCAAATCGATGTCCAACATGTTAAAACAAAATATTTAGGTTGTCCACCTCATTGCACACATGTTTGAGTATAAATGCATATGACTGAAATGAAGACATGCCGTCTATAAATGTGAAGAATGTGAAGCCCATTTTGACCTTAATAGTTAGGTTGCACCACATTAATCAAGGAATAACCTAAAAAATGAAAAAAAAATTCTAATGTTGAATAACAAATAATCCCAAGTACATCATCAAAGACACCATAATTATCTTCCATATATATCTAGCAAAGACATAATAAAAACACATGGACAACTAATTTAGAATTTCTATAAACAAGGAATGAGCCAACTAGAGACCTGCATTTAGTCAAAACCTCTTAAAAAATTAATTTTTAATGTAGTAGCAACCACTTTTTTGTTCTAAAAAAGAAGCACTAGCGATTGTAAGTTTACTACACCTTCTAGGAGGATCATACATATTCCACATAGCATTGAATTTTTGATCACCTCTAAGGAAGTTGCAATTATTTCCTACAAAACCATGATGTATTAAAATTTCTATTAAACCATGTCAGTTGCAATTATGTTTTGGAAATCCTTGTAAATCATTTTTGTATGCCCCTTAATACAAAATGCAAAAAAATGCATCCCTGGCTTTAATTTGAAACTTATTTGTGTAGAATGATTAGTTTCTACCAATCATATTCAAACCATACTAGAAAAATTATTGGATTCAAAGGGGCAAAGGTTGTTGTTTCCTGGATGCTTGACAACTTACTCCCAATCGTGTTCTCTTCCCTTGCTGGTGGACTTAGAGTGTTGTTCAAATGGGATGGCCTTAGGCCTAGATTTTGTGTACTGCTCATAATGGATGGGGTTACACTTAGAAATTAAGTATTGGTCACAATGGGTGGGGTTAGACTTAAGGGAAATTGAGTGGTGGTCACAATTGTATGATAGTTAGGGATATGAATGTTGACCATCTCCCTAAACAAGGCATGTTTTTTGGGCAAAGGGTTTAAGGGGTTGCTTAAACGCCTTTGTCTTTGTAGATCCAACCTTTCCATTTCAAGTGATTCTTCCTTTTTATCTTGCTCCTTTTGAATCCTATCTTTCTCCCTTTTGAGCTCTTTTTCCTTTTTCTGTTGTTCCTTTGCTTGTCATGCAATCTCTCTATCTAGTTTGGCTTGATCCTTCCACTCCTTTGTAACAACATGTGGTGCCTTTCTTTCTGGAATATGCTCCCTCTTTTTGCAATTTTAACTCTTGAATCTCCTTTTTCCTTTGCTCTTGTTCCATTAAAAAGTTCATCTATTCATTTGTTGTTAATAATTGGGACTGTTGGCTCAACTAAATTTCTTTATCCTCTGTTGTCCCGAGTTTTTCCTTCACAATGTGAACTGGCAGTTTGAGAAATTTGTTGATACGTGAATCTACTTGGGAAACCAAGGATTGGCTGGAATCTCCATGAATGTTGTTTTCAACCTCGATATCCTGACTCAAATCTACAATATCTTGGGTGCCACCTTCTCCACAGTCGGCATAGTAATGCACCATTTCATCCACATTCAACGTGGGTGGTGGAGAGGGGAAAGATAATGTGTTTCCTTCTTCCTATGGATGCAAGTCATATCCTAAATTCATGGCTCCCTCCACCAACCATGATGGTTGGCTTGGGGGAGAGGGAAGGCTAAGTCCATCCATGTTAGTCTCTTGTTGACTTTTAGCAATGTCATCAACTAGTTGACCCCCCACTGTAGGTTCACTTGAATCATGTAAAGTTGTTTCCTCTCCCACTATTTCTATTGTTGTAGGATTTAAATCAACATTGGCAAGCCTTGGCATCAATGTGTTGGAAACTTCTACATCTAACACATCGATCCTGGAAAGACTAAGGATGTTCTACACTGTAGAAGCATCATCGTGCACACTGAACTAAAAAGTTTCACTGGGGTGCATGTCCTCCATTAGAGCATCTGGATTGAGGGGCCATATGCCTATCGTTTTAAAACCGACAATGATTTTTGAAACTGTCAATGATTTCTAAAAAGACTTGCTGCCCAATTTTGTTAATTTTTCTCTTTTTATTTCTATGTTAGGATATTTGGCTAGCTAGGCTACTCTTTTTTATTTGAAATATAGCTTGAATGCTAAGAAAACACTGACATCCGATGGCTACAATTTGTGTGATGTGTGCACTGGTAGTGTGAGAAAATTGATCCACAAAGACTTGGCTTCTTGGATGGTTGTCACGGCTATGTGGCTACCATGGCCATCAAATATGAGCAAGTGCCTATTTGTCAGCGATACTCCATCTGAAACTAATTGTGCACAATGATGCAGCCAATTCATAAACAACTCTTTTGTCATCCAAGCATGGGGCTAGGAAGCCATGCACACACCTGGTTTGCATCCAGCAATGTAGTTTTTAGCTGCTTTTTACCTTTGAAAAGATAGAAGCCTAGTATGCTTTGTCTGGCAGCATTAACACAACATAAAATTGTTATCCATTCCCTACTCTTTGGAATAATGTATGAGACACTTTTGCTGCCTCTTTTGGCCAAAACTCGCATGGCTCTATTTCTCCCAGCCTAAATTTTGGTTTTGTCACAATTCCAAATTTTATGTGGTCTGTATGGGTTGGCTTGATATGCTTTAGATAGTGTGCCATAGAATGCGGCAACTAAATCAAGCCTAAGGTTTAGAGCTCTGTCTCTATCCAGTCCTTCCGATGTCCTCAATGTCAATTCAGGATGATGCCTTTTAAACCCAATCCACTAGGACTTCCCAAGCAGCCCATCCTTAAAAGGGTTTGGTCGTGTTTGGCATATTTGCATGACTTCTGCTTTGAGATTAATAATATCCAGCCCATGGTCCACTACTACCATTTATTTACACCATTCCACAATCAAACCCTCTTCAGTTGTTGTCAATACTGTGGGAGGACCTTTTTCTAATGATGTTGTTAAACTGCCTAACCAGTTGCTAAGTGTTGTCATAGGGATTCCCCACTTTTTGGTTGCACTCCTTGTCGACATTCCATTATCCTCCACATCATTCAATGTTGAATCCATATCCTCTTTCTTCCACTCCCATTGAACTAAAACTTTCTTGCTTCTAGCAACCACGTTTACTTGAATAACTGGCATAGCTAGTTGAGGAATGTTCTTGTTAGCAACTTGACTATCTTCATCCTGCAGCAAATGAACTCTTTTTTTTGGAGGCATGGTTTTCTTTAGTCTCTTGCTGCCATGATAGGTTTGCATTTGAGCTTTGTTTTTCATCTGCACATGTCAACAAACACCTTTAGACATTAGTTTTGTAATTTGGAATCTTATGAATCTCTTCAGTACAAAGTTAAAGAAACAAATAGCCTAAAGCATTGAACTAGACATCCCACTTGCTTGTGTTGATTAGTAGAGAGGCCTACAAGGTGGTGCAACCTAACCATCAAGAACTACTTGGGCTTGTACGTGACAGGTAGAACAAATATTAATACTCAAGCATGCGTGCAATGAGGTTGACAGTTTAAAATCTATAAAGCAAGATAAAAAAATAGACCAACAATCAACTATACTAATATTAATCACAAACATTACAACATGTTGCATTCCAATTTCTTCATCTTTGTAATTGCAGTTTATAATTTGAATTTTTTAAGTTTAGTTGGCGAGTTCACAGTGATGCTCTGAAAAGAAGATGTATGATGTTATATGTTTGTTTCAATTGTTTCACATTTTGATTTATGATGTTCTATGTTTTATTTGATAGTTTCACATTTTGATTTATGATGTTATACATTTGTTTTGATTGTTCTATGTTTGATTTGATGTCAGTGTGATTTTAGCATGCAACCAATGAATAATGTTACCTAGAATCAAGAGAACAAAAATAATAATATCAAATTGTTTTTGTATATGTTTACAAATTATTAAATAGAAAAATCAAGAATATATTAAATGGAAAAATTGGGAGCCCACTGTCTGGAATAATAATTCATCATATACTTAAGCAAGAATATTCATCAAAATTGGTGGGATCTCCACCAATTTCATATTTCAGTTCAAATCTAGAACTTTGAATTAGTCAACCCAATACAAATTCAACCTTTCCTATATAGAAGGAAACTGAAAAAAGAGATAACATAGTTTAGAAATTTGAAGACATTTATGTTGATGATGATTGCTTAGCTCAGGCATTATGGTAGTTTTTATTTTGCAAACTTTTAAACTACAAAAGAGTTGTACCACTTCCAAGACATTGTAATCAAAATTAGAAACATAATTTATAATCAATGAAAATTTGTCTACTTGAAATGTTTTCATGTTAATATCTTCTTTCATATCATTTGATTTCTAATTCTTCTTGAAGATGTGAATTTTCATATGTATTTTTTATTTCATTGATTTCTGAATTTCTTCACTGAAACCCCTAATTTGGGAAGCCCCACTATTGAACCTACCAAGCTTTCAAACTCATAACTACTCAGGCAACAAAAACATGACTACAATAATGAGTTTAATTATTTTTCCCGACTATAGAATCCTATCAGACAGTAACTCTAAATGTGGCCTCGATGATCTACAACCCTAGTCAACATGACACATGAACTATAAGAATAAGGACATCAGCTTGAAATGGAATATCAAAAGTTTAGGATCTAGCTATTTTACATTTGAACATTGCAACCGTGAGAAACAGGATATGGAGTAGGGATGCCATTTTAAATTAGGGTACAGATATAGCTATATTACAATTAAATATAGCCACCGAGAGATACAAATATCAGGACAGATTCTCATCACTGAGCCTTTGTTCCCTAGTGATTACAAGCATAATAAACATTAGAGTTGTACTCCAAATTAAATGTAAGAAAAAATATACATCATCACATATAGTATACAAATGCACTCAAATAGCCAATTTTCTATTGAACCTATGAAAGTTTGCCACTTGAAATTTGAAATTTGACGGGCAACCCTCAAAGAGGGATCTGCCAAATATTTCTCACTTCCCTCCCATCGAATGTCAAATTTAAAGTCTCTAGAAACCGTTTAGCCTGTTAAGATATTTTATTTGGTTTGAACAAATGACAAAGTACCTTTTTTTGTTGTTTTCTCTGGGGAATACGATTTGATCATATTGTGTAAGATCTGCATATAAAGGGTAGGTGAATACTAAGGTACAATCTTGCTTTAATTTAGGCACAACTTTGATACTTATAAGTAGCTTCAAACCAAAATTTAAAAACCATGTAGTTGGAGGATACATAGCCAAATTTACTATAAACATAGTCACCGACTCACCCCCAATCTAGTGTTCATGCTAAGAAAGGGGAAAATATTTTCTCAAGCTAAAATTTAAAAGCAATCATCAACTTTTGTTAATTCTTATGTGCAAACGAGGTATACTATTACGGAGAAAGAATACTAGTCATCTTGTTTCTTCAAAAAAATGTGTAGAAGATATTAGGCTATTTTGAATAGTAGTAATTCAATAATCAATTGACCAATGAAAATCCTACCATAGATACATGAATTATTCAATGGATGCTAAAGATGCTACCAAATGAATTGATATCACTCATAAACCAAACTTGATGCATCTACTTGCCATCAAGCTCAAATCATTGCACAAGTGACCCTAGAAGATCAAATAGAATTTGTCATAACCTATGAAATTTGCAAGTTCAACCACTGATTGAAAGTTTAAAATAAAATTATCCTAAGGACCATCTCCCAAACATCACAGGGCTCCATGCATATTGTGTACTTTATGGCATCCCAAAGTCAGCTCAAGGTAAGTGAAAAAACTTTGGAACCTTAAATCAGGGAGACAAAAGTTTGGCAAAGCTTTGATACTTTTTGTTGCTTTGCTTCTACCTTCACAGCAAGCTAGAAAGTATAGTCTAAGGATGCGTTGAGGATGCTTTGCGAATTTATCACTTCCTTGACATTCAACTATGACATTTCCACGTTTTCATAAAATAATATTGAATAAATGAATGATCAAGCTAAACAATTATGTAAGAATAACTCTAAATTCGATAATATTTAAAAATAATCATGACTAGAAATAGAAATCGGTGTTGTCAAATAAACTTTCTTAAAGTTCACATTGAAATTTTCATGTGCATAGTTGAATTAAATGATATTTAAGAATAATTCTAAACTAAGCAATATTTAAGTATAATTATGATTACAAATAGAAATAAATACCTTCCAATAAACTAAAATTTTCATATCTTTCTCTAAAATATTTAATGAATAAAAAAAAATGATTTTCAAGAATAACTCTGAACTAAACAATATTTAAGAACAGGAATGAACACTGTCAAATAAACTTCCTTAAAGCTCAAACGGTGAAATTTCCATTTCCACTTAGAAATACTTGACAGAATGAGTGGTGGAGGTTTTGTGGAATTGTTTACTATAAATCTACTGTCAAATGGTATAGGAAACACTGGCAACGAAAATCTACGTTCCTTAAACTGTTGATGGTGTGGAATTAATGGAGAGTTGATTGATTTGGTTGACTGCTTGTTTGAGTTGTTTTTGCTAGATTTTAATAAATTGTTGTCCTCTTGTTTTGACGGCTAGTTTGGTGAGCCTTACATGGTTATCTGTGACTTTTTTGTAGGTATTAAGGAAAAAGGACCAGTAGATGGGCATTTATCACTATTTTGAGTGCACTTGGGCACTATTACATTTTCCTTGAGACTCCAACTTTTTATTATATGCACTTTTTTTGGATAGATCTCCATGTTGGATGGGATATGTTGTAATGAAAAAATATTTAAAACTGTTTATTATAATGCAACTTGGAACTTAAATTACGTTGATGGCTAGTCATATACTTGGAAGATATGAATGTTTACTTATTATTATAAATGCTTTAATGTGACATTTTGGGTTATGTTGCATCCACTTGCATACAAGTTCAAAATAATGTAAGTTGCATTTGTGTTTTAAAACCCTTGTTAATCATTTGTGTATGCAACCTAATATTAATAAAAAAAATACTAAAAAGCAAAACAAATGTGATGGGAACATTGATTGGTCCCCATATGTCCTATTTTTGGAAAAAAAAAATATATTTAAAAGATCTCTTATTAAAAAGTAATGGTCCCAGTTTAGCTAACTCCTATAACCAGTATAGGAGCCTAACCCACTATGGGTCCCTCTCCCCTATGTCATTTCTATGTAAGTGTCTCATGAGATCCTAAAGGAACACTCTTTGAAGCTTGATGGACCTTATAGCGTGGAAGAGTTGCACGTACTTTATTAGTTGACCCAAATTACATGTAGTTCGATTATGACTCTCACTTGATTGGCTAATTCAACTTTGATTCTCAACATTATTTCATAGGGTGTTTCTATGATTGTAAAGTAGAGTTTAGAACACCAACAAACTAATAATAACTATTTCTTATAAAAGAAGAAACACTTTTGATGATATGCATGTGTCTTGGGGTGATGCATTTAAATACACAACCTAAGCTATATAATTCAAAACTCTTGACACTTGTGCCAATGGATAATTGTCATATCCTAGAATTTTTAGCCTTGAAATGTAAAAATTTGAATTTTGATACAAGAAGATACAATTACTCCCATTATCTTGTCAAAGAAAGAAAAAAAATCTAAAAAAAACCAATCCAAAATAAATAAACTAATAAAAAATAAACAAGAAAAATTCTTAATAGAGAAATGTATCATGATAATGTGTTAAATTAAATCTTGAAATAATGATAATACCTATTAGAAAAAAGAAGAAGAAGAAGAAGAGTCAGCCTAAAATAATGTAAAATAAAAAGGAAAAAATAATATAATTTTCCTTCCACATGGTTGAGACTTATAAAATTGCTCAAAATACCTCTCTTAAATTAAGTGAAACACTATCTTGCTTAGATTTGCCATCATCTCATTCGCCACTTTTTTGACAACAATAATGGAAGGAAATCATTCACCACTTTTTTGAAATACCTCTCTTAGAGATCTCTTCATATGCTCCATACATTTTGCTCACATGTTTATTAAAATACTTTTCTAAATATTATTTTTAGTCTTACCTTCACGAAAGCTACTTTACCTGGGAAACGCAAGTGCAAGGGATGATCCAGCAAAGAGTGACGCGTAAACTCGGCAAACTTTTACACAGTCGCATCATTGTCATGACTGCCAGTTGGCAATCCACACAATGTACAACTGTAAATTCTTTGCCCTCCGCAGCCTGCGCAAGACAAAGAGGAAGAGACGACCCTCTCTTTGACGCCCTCCACACGCCCAATAATTCATCTTAACACCAACAAATTCTATTTAAATCGTTCATCCTCCCATTCTTTTAAAATCATCCTTAGCATTGTCAGATTAGGGAAAGCTGTTTGAGATTTATCTGTGTCTTTGCGGAATAAGAAAACAGAGGAAGTTCCCATGGCCAGATATCTCTCTATGCTTGATTCAAAGGCTTTCTCTCGACTTTGCGGTAATGATTTCGGGCTTGGAAATATAGCCAGGTAAGCTTCAAATTTCCTTAATCTCCTTCCATCTTCAAAGTTTCTGGTGCAAAATGAATGGTTCTTTATTTAGTTTGGTTTATTTGTAATTTGCAGGAGAGAATACGGCGCCATAGCAAGCAAAATGGAGTTACTCGGAGCGCAGGTGGAGGCAAAAGAGGCGGAGGAGAAGAGCAGACAGAGAAGTTGGATGCCTCACCCCATTACTGGCTACTATTTACCAGAGGACCATTTTGGGGATAAAGATATTCCTCAATTAATGGATAGTAAATTGAAACACAATAATCTTCCCTCTCGCTCACAAAATTGATTTCTCCTGTTCCTCATCTGAGCAGATGCTTTTGGTCACAAGCTCTAATGTAACGTGGGTATCTGTGATTTACACTGATATGAATCTCAGAAGTGCAAGGATATTAGGAGTTTGAATAGATGTTCTGGTTTCCTTTCTCCCTTGGCCTAAATTTGATGGCCGTATTGTAGTGACCCTCTCACTGTGACATCCTGTATTAGTTGTTTTCAGTTTGATTCTGCCTGTTAGGTGCTTTAGTTCACTACGATACTATGTTGTGTATTCTCAGTTATAACTCTGACATTATGTTGTTTTTATACTCTATGGATGATACATTGACGTCCTATTTATCTGGTTGTGTTTCCGTGATGTTATTGAGATAGACATATATCTAATATGGTTTATTAGCTTACGATTTTTCATGTGGTTGTTATGTTGAGGTGATTAGTTTGATGATACTGTGATAGATTCATTCATGATGTGGCTTATTGTTTATGACTAATGCTTATCTTTATCATGTTGTTATGATTGTATATGATTGATCTTGTTTGTTGTGTCGGTGGATAAGACAATGTAGCATTACTCATTCATGAGTACCCTACTATGTTGCAATTCTTATTCACGGTGTGTTTTCTAACATGAGTATTTATATGTTCTAACGTTGATGTTTCCCTGCAGACACAGGTACCGGGTAACGGCTCCACCTGCTTGTCAGGTCTGAGCGTACCCTAATTCATTATAAATATGTTGTCGGAGGTATTGACAGGTCTTTTTAAACCATCGTTCATTTTCGAACGAGTATCTCTGTGTTACCCCGTGTAGCCCAGTTTGCTTGTCGGGTTCAAATATATATTGTTTTGTGTTAGCAAATATAATATTTAATTTTATTAAATGCTTATTAATTTTTTAACTAACGTTAATGATTTAATTTATTAATTCAAATTAAATAAGTTATTAAATTTATGAGTGAAAGTTATTTCTTTGCAATGTTTTAATTAAAATATTATTATTGCTGATTTAATTCAGCAACGTGAAATATGTGAAATAGATATTTTTAAAGCAAGATATTTTCGAAGAGATAAGAATCTTTGATTGCCAGTTAGATGTTTGTTCTGATATTTTAAAGAATGAGTTAACTAGTTGATCTATTTCCAATGCAAAAATGATCTGTCAGTTGAGTTTTATGATTGGAAAGTGATTTGCATGAATTAATATCTTTTGGAAAATTGGGGATTGTGCATACATTGACGGGAAGAATTTTACCGCAGTAGATTTTTAGCAAAATTTCAGTATAGCAATTGTTTCAGAAGATTTGTTCTTTAGGATTTGTTTTGAAGCGTAATTTTGAAGGCGTAATTTTGAAGCTGAGTTCATTGGCAAATTCTTCGTTGAAGTCTGGTGATAGGTTTTCATGAGTTGACAGAAATTTCAAGAAATCGTTTTCAGCCAATTAGCAAACTTCGGAAATAGGTTTTCTTTTGTAATTTTATTTCTTGTGCTGAATCTTTAGGAAATTAATAATGGATTTAATTGTTCAATAAAGGAAACTGCTCCGTTGAACCTGCACAAAAAAAACGAAGGAACAAAAAAATAAGAAGAGTATTTTGAATTTGCAAAATAGAAAAGAATAAAAAAAATATGATAATAAATTATTCTAGGTCTGAAATTGTTTTAATTTGGCTGTAAAATGATTGTAATGATTTGAAATTGAAATTTTAGGAAACAAATGAAGACTTTCTCTATTTTCAAAAGTAGACATTAATATAATTTCTGATCTGTGTTTTTGGATGAATGTAAATCTACAAATTTATCATTTTACATGACACACTTAGGGGCATATAGTGATTTTATTGTTACGCTATCTGGAGTCTGCCATAATGTGAAACTTTTACATGCAATATAGCTTTGTATGCATTTAATATGTTGGAGTTTACTTTGTTACACTTGTAGGTTCATAGTACTGAATATAAATGAATATATTATGCCCACTGAGACTAGGCGCATCCATTTAAACTGTTTGTTTTGGCTTTGTAGCTGAATTTTCTTTTGGTGATAAGATTTATGTTATATATCCATAAACATGTCCTGCCTGAAATTAGGCGCAGCCTCCTTCACAATGAAGTTACCTGTATATTCTTTGATAAGAAGATCTAATGATAACCATTGCTAGCATGTATTTTCTATTTTGTATCACACCTAATTCTTTACCAGCGCAGTTAGCTAAAATGACCAGTTATCTTTCAATTTTTAGTTTGAAATTATATTGCTTGAATCTCTTTTCCGTTGAATGAATTAAAGGCTGATCTTAAAGCGTCTGAAACTCATTAGGAAAGCGATATGTCCTGTCTTACTAATTCTAGGTGATTGTTATTTAAGAAAATTGTCATAAAATTTGTAGATTTGAGTGCCGACCCTTACACTTACACCTTGCTTTTATGCATGACATTGAATTATCAATTACTTTCATGTCTATTCTCCTTAAATAGTAGGTGTTTTAAGAGTTACTTTACAATTGAACCATTGACTGTATAGTCTGAATCTTAATTGATATATCGATATTCTTCTTTACATGCCTGGACGGGTTGTTCCTTTTGATATGCGTATAGATTTGTTACGCCTAAATCTATGTACACTTCACATCTTGCATGCAATTAACATGTTAAGTTATAGTTTATCTTTCCTGTGATATACCAAAGAGATGTTATATCATTGAAATTCATAACAGATTTGCGCTCAGTCTTCTCGTCAAGATACTCTCTGTATAATCATGAGTTGGAGGATTTATTTGAATCCCAGTCCGTATCCATTCCTTCATCTTGGTGGATCCTTTTCTTTAAACTAATAAACCTGATCATTAAAATTTATGTATATAATCACTTTAGATTTGATCACTGACAATAGGAACAATACTAATCACCAGACATCTGATATAATCCGCATTCTTATTGCCTATGAATTTTGAGTACGGTGTTTCTTCCATTTGAGGAGTTGAAAACTGTCCATAAGTTACCTAGGATAAATACGAGAGAAGATCCTTATTGTATGGCGTAGATCCCTTGATAAGGCGCGAAGTCTGCCAAGATTATGATGTGATATTCCTGCATGCGTCCACTTTGAGATTTCTGCGCCTGGTTTTATCAGATATTCTTGTGTTGTTAAATTCCGCGCCCTCCTAATCTCCTCTATCAAAAATATAAACAATGGACTTAACTATTCCTGCGAGAGATCTATTCTATTGCATGTCTATCCATAAAAGTTTTGCATGGCCGTGTAAAAGTAGTTGACCATCAGTCGTGAACTTATCTGAGTCTTTTACCACTAAAATGTCGAATGAAATATCTTTTGCATGAAAAGAAGTTACTGTGTCAGAGTATTCGCCTTTATTACCAATGAAAGAATGAACTGGTTGTTAGACTTTGTCTTAGATACAAGTTATCTTGATAAGAATTTTACCGTGGCAGATTCTTAAAGACAAATTAATCTTGTTAATAAATCTTTCTAATATTAGAAAATGATCAAGCATAAATGTTAGTTGGATTAAAGTCTATAGTAACCTAAGTTTAGAATTTATATTGGTTAAATAATATAGTATTAAAAAAAGCTATATTTCGGAAGTATTAGAAAAATAATAACGGTTATAGTATGTATTAAGTAAATTCATTATTTATTGAAATTTGTTAAATCTCATTTTGGGAGTTATTAACTCGTCCTTAATCAACTTTCTCTTTGCATGCATAGTTCAGGGCAGATTCTTGGTAGATAACTATTAGAAAAGTTCAACTATTAGATAACTATGAGAAAAGTTTAACTATTAGATAAGATCCTTACTAAGTGTAAGTGTGAGTAAAGTGTGAGACTTAGAACGAGAAAAGAAGAGGTGATAGAAACTTAAATTATAAGTTATTATGTTTTATTTTATTTATTTTCAAGGTTATTGGATTATTAAATATATAGCATTTGTATGGTTTTAATGTTATTAAGTTAGTGAATTCAATTCTTGAAATTATTAGGAATATAAAATATCCATAGATTATTTATTGTGTAAAATCTTTATTCATAGAAATTGGATAAATGTAAATTGTTGGGTGTGTTTACATATAACGTTGAAAAAGTTTATTTATATTTCATTAAAACTAGTGAAGTAAGATTCGTATTATAAACTCAATACACTTCAGTCTATGTTACCCTCTATAGTTCGTTTATTTGGAAATTTTATTTCATAGAGATTGATTGTGATAAAAATTAGTTGTGTATACTTTCATAACGTTAGTGATGTATGTTTCATTTCCTTTAGATTAGGAAAGTGAATATCACACTGTCAAGTTTATTAATCTCTGCACTATGTTACTCTATTGTGATGTTTATTTATTCGGGGGTATAGCTTTGTATCATTTTGTGGTCTTTTGAAGTGACATCCTAGAGATTGTGAATTTCCTCTAGTGAAGGACATAAACATTCCGGTTTTGATATTGTGTTCGATAGCTACCCCTAGATTGGTTTTATGTTGATTCATGTTATAGAAGAGTGGCTTGCGATAGGGGCCGAAATCCGGAAGTGATTGTCTAGGTAACCTATCGTAGGTGAGTTAACCCAGTGAAAATCTAACTAAAGAATTATGGGTTGGGAAGTTATAAACATTAATTCAGATAAAAGTGTGCCTCACCTATTGTCTTAATGCTCGTTCAGGTTGAGAAATGGTTGAGAAGGCCTGGAATGGCAAGTCGCCATCTTGTCCTCTTGAAAGATGTGACGACACTGCATTAGTCTGCATAGGGGCCGGGAATCGGTAGAGACTGCCAGGGTAACTCTTGGAGAGAGGGCCAGTAGTCTAGGAAGATTCACCAGGGTAACCTATCCCGACGATGTGATGACACTCTTAGTCTATATCATGATGGTGTTCTTTGTGTTCAAATTTATTTTGATGTGTTGTGTTACTGAGATTTTATCTGTTTTGATTTGTAAACGTTATGTCGTGATGTGAAATGTATACCCCGTAAACGTTATGTTCTGTCTTCTTTGCTTGTGGACCTGTCAGTATCTCCTAGCACAGAGGGAGTGGACCTTTTGGTTCCACGCGGTCGGGAGGAAACCGTGCTCTATCTTCCTTATATTTTCATGCAGATGATCCTAAGCTTGTACCTAGTTCCAGTTACTTCTTTGATCGTGACTGATGATGCAGAGCTTGTTCGTGGATAATTGTGCCAGATGTTAAATGAACACTTTATGCTTTGTAAAAGATACCTCTTGTATAAGAGTGTTTATATTGTACCATCTTTGGATGTAATGAGATTTATTAAAATATCTCTTGTTGTAAACTGAACCTTTGGATTCTCGAATATAATAAGTCTTGCAAACTAAATCATTCTTGGCATTAAATTTGTATTATGTTTATGTTAATGAGTTGAGTTAATGTGTAAGGTTTTAGTAACGTCGTCTTGGAAACCTTATGGCAATTGTGTAAGTTAAATATCTTTTAAAAAAAAAATGTTCGGTCAACTTTACTCTTTACACTTTGTTATAATGGTAACCAAGGCGGGGCATTACACGTATGGCCATATTTAGCTCATCTTGTTCTAAAATAAAATCAAAATCTTAGGAAAATTATATCATATAAAGGGGAGAATTCAAATAGGTTACACATATATTTTAGAATTTGAATAGTAAAATTTGATCGATAAATAGGTGACCATCAAATTGAAGGTCTTTAATTCCTTTCAACAATTTTAATATTAACAATAAATTTTCTTTTACAAATTGTATTTCGCATGGAACTCTTCTTATTATATGGAAGCTCACTCATCCAATTATTTATGCTTGCAATTACATCCATAATTTTGACAAGTTTCTTCATGTATTTTTTATTCCACAATTTGATATTTTTAAGTTTTCATCTATATTGGTTTCAAGATAACTTTTTTTGGATTTTTTTTTAATTGGAAATATTTGTATAAGTTAAAGCTTAACTAGTAATCATGTTGTAGATTTGAGTTTGGCTAAAATAATCAATAAAAAAATATCAATACTATATGTATGTTTGTCTATAGTTGAATTATCAAAGTGATTGAAGCAAAAAAGGGTCATTTATTTGAATCCTATCATTAAACTTTTGCACATTATTCATGTGGGATCCATGTATTAATAAAGAAATAATAGTGTATAATATAATGTTTACAAGAAAAAGTGGTCTACTAAACTACAAGCTAAAACATAAAATATCAAATACACGTAGCTAAGCACAAGTAGTGATACTAAGAGGTGGGGATGGGGGTGCAAGTGGGAGGAGGGGGTAGCAAATGATGGATAATCCTACTAAGTAACCAATCAAGAGAAATGGCGCTTCAAAATGTGAGTTAAGCCATCTTGAAGGTCCTATATAATAAGTGACACAATACTCCGCAATATAGTGGCAAAGGCACAACAAAAGCCTTGATACCACTCTATGTTAGCCTAGAATACTTCTCCCCTAAGGAAGGTGTTGAACCCTTCTACTAAAGCGTAGTAGTAAGATTTGAATTTGTGTGAATGGATCTATAAGTGAAGAGTCAATATTTCTAAGCACACGTAGTGGCACTAAGGTGAGGATGGGGGAAGCAAAGGGTGGATCATCCTACAAAGCAACCACCCAAGAGAAATAACTCTTAAAAATGAGATTCAAGGATCCACTAGCCATCTTAAGGGTCTTACACAATAGGTGGCATACTCCATATCCTAGTAGTGAAGGCACATCAAAAGCCTTCATACCACCGTATGTCAACCTAGAAGCTTTCTCCCCAAAGGAAGTTGTTGAACCCTGTTGGAATTAGCCAAGAATCTAAAAGCACAAAATAATCTTCCACTTGTGAATAATGAAGCACAATAGTATGTCTATCAATATATGAGGAGTGTGTAATATATATATATATATAGAGAGAGGGAGAGAGATACCTTGCATATATAGGCAAGGTAGAGGAGGTAGAAGTAGAACACAGTGATTGACTACCCCTTCAAAGGGAGAAACACTTATGTAGCTCAATGACTTGTGTGCTAGCAAGTGGCAAGTATGCATTTACTAGGTGTCTCAAATGATGAGGAGACATGTCTCAACCACATGAGGTGAGACAAAAGTGTAAAAAATCTTAACTAAACTTAATATTAGTGTGAAGAATTCAACCCTAGAGATGCGATATCCTAACTAGATATGTAAAGACACTATTTATACTATTTAGGAGGAGGTATTAAGATATGGCTTTGTGTGAATGGATCCACTACTGAGGAGTCAATGATACAAATATGCAAGTAATGTGATTAGTCAAAACTATCCTCATGGTACAAAGAGCATCCCCCTAGTAGTTGAGGAGGTCTTGCAAGTTGTGTTATTCCAACATCACTTCCACTTAGATTTAAAAATAATCAGAGGTAAGCGCATTAAATTTCTCATTAATAAAAATAAGGTAATAACTTCTACATGAAAAGTAACACTATATAACAATGCAACTAGGCCACAAGGTTGTACCCCCAAATATAGCAATCTATTATTAAAAATTATTGGATGGAAATGATTAAGGAGATCATGGATCATCTTCCAAGCATCTTGAGTACAAGGAAAATTCCAAAATATGTGTTTGAAAGACTATAATTTGCAATATTCTAGAAATTTCTAATGAACTTGTCCAACATGTATAGTTCTTTCACCAATTAGAAGCCCTTGGTAAACTAAACACCAAATAAAGTGAGCATTTTAAGGCTCAAGTCTATATTGACAAAAAAAATTAAGCCTACAAAGGAAAATTAGAGGGGATGAGTTAAATTCCCATCTCATGGTTATGCTTATAAAGTGTCAAAGAGAAAGGACTTATCACTTTAGAGAGAATCCTTAGAGTGTCATTCCTTAATGCAACACAAAAAAATCACTACTAGTCCTTCCACAAGATAGAAGAGGTTCAAGCTCTCTAATATGTGAAGCATGACATATGGAAGTATCTCTCGAATTCAAATGGTGCAAAGAAAACCAATGTTAGCAAACTATATAATTTGTTGGAAGGTGGTTAGTATCTTCGATGATTATGTTATAAGACTATGGATTGTGCTTACTTTCTTATGTGTTTGTTTTTTGAATAATTGATTTATTAGATGTAATTGTTACTTGATTTTGATTCCAGCTAAATCAGGTAGCCTTATGATTGTGTTTGCATTTAAACGATAAAATCTACATATCTTTTCTGCTAAGTTTCATCCATGTGCATAAAAGAGATTATCAAAAGATTACATTATTACAATTATGTAATTGCATACAATAGAAAAATGTGCACAATCTTTCCAAAATGTAGTCTTTATTGATAATGATAAGTGTATAGTGTCCCTCATAAGTCGAAGGACTAACTATTCTAATGCATATAAAGGAAAAACTATACATTTACATATACAAAGAAAAAATGCACATAAAATTAAGGGGGCCCTGTCATTGTTTAAATGACAAATCTCAGTTACCTTGTCCTACATCATCTTCAGTCTCTCCCGCTTGTCCTACTTTTAGTTGTTGTTTGCCCCTGCTGCTCCAAGTTCCCTGCATCTATAAGAAGAGTGTTGTTAGAGAAATGAAAGATCACCAATCAAAGTATGTGCAAACATCCATAAACATATAATATGACCTTCATAAACATTAAAATAGCTAGCATATCATATATGTCCAAGAAAACAAGAGAGTTATCAAACACATCTATCATATGTCTGGTTTTATCTAACATGTTTGCTCCTTGTACAGATATAGGTCAAATATTTGTTACTATTTTGATTCATCTAATTACAACATGTGGAGTAAAATGTGGCTCCCATGAGGGTTGAGCCAAGCATGTTGCCCTCTTGTGTTTTAGGAGGGATAGGAAATTGAACAGCTTGATCAAATCAATGATAAACCTATTCTTGATGCATTAAATCAATATGGAATCATACCAGTTGATCAACTTTCATTATCAGATTCAAATGATGTAACAAAAACTTGGTGAATTATCAAGAAGGGTTACTCTTCATCTTTTCACAATAAACCAAATAGTAGGCTACCATCATGTTCCTCAACAAATTTTTCTTCTTGGAAATCTTACTCTACTAGATATGTCCTTCAATATTCTTAAGTGGATCCAAAGTCAAGTTAAACAGTGACAAGTGGAGCTTTATTTGATTTTGGATATGGAGTTTTATTGACAAATGCATCAAGTTCAATTATAGAAAAGGGTTGTAGTTCAAGCTTGTTCTATGTGACTGGAAGGAAAGTTGCTTGCATATCATTTATTGTACAATTTTCATTGGATTTCTAGAGGTTATTGGTCATCATACAATGGATAAAAAGCAAGTCCACCTAAGAAGGAAGGTGCAACAATGGTTTGCATAAGACAGAGCTAAGACAAGAGATATAGGACAATTACAAATGCATGATGAAGGCCATTTTGATGGTCTCTATGCAAGATGATTTAGTGACTATTGGTAGCATGATCATCACAAAAGGTAATATGCAAGGCTCTTTAAAGGTATAGCATGAAAAGAAGGACAAAGCTATGTATTGTTCATGTTGGACAGTCAAGAATAATAGTTAATGAGGGATACAAAGTGATAGTCATTTGATATCACTCATAGCAAGAGTATGGACAGTCAGCCACAACAAAGCACCAACCTACTTTTCATCCTATTGCAATGGAGGCCAATGAAGTTACAAACACAATCTCATGAAATATCAATGAACATTGAAAGTAACACACAAAAGAAAATTCTATTCTATGTTAAGAGAATAGTTTGGTATGCACTAATAGAGAGCTATAATCCATTTGACAAGATTCAATGATCTCCTAAATTATGGAGGATAATGCATTGATTATGCATGAGAACTCAATAAGAGAAGGCTAGACAGTGAGTTATATTGTAGAAAATAACAATTTATGAAGGCATGTTTTGTAGTGGACAGTCAAAGGTATGCAAGTGATAGCTTGTAGAAACATTCCATTACATAGGAGAGTACAATGCATTCTCTTGCTATGATAATGAAATCACCACTTACACAATCATGTGATTGGTGTTAATGATGATGCCTCTTCCATATGATAGTCATGAATGACAACAAAACACATAAAGATGCATCATAAATGGTCATCAAGGAAGGAACAGTGTATAAGACACAAAGGAGCAAATGCACAAGAGTATGAAGATCTTGAGAGCATGAGCCATGGAAAGTGATAGTCTCACTCCAAAGGGTGAGAGTGAGGATAAATGACAATCAATTAAGAGATGATAGTGGACACATTAATATTCATAGTGGACAGTGTGGTCATTGAACAAGTACAATCCATAAAGAATTGCATTGAATAGGTTCTAAGTGGATAGCAAGGGTCAATGTCCACTAACTCATGGTCAAGAAGATTCAAGTTCTCTTTATACAATGTCACCGTTTTGTCTTTACACACGGGGCAAGGGATCCATTTAAATCAAGCAATCAACTTCCCTTCTTCAATCCTTTATTGTCAAAATTGTGATCTCATAATAGTGACATAAATGGAAGCAACAGTGTTAAAGGGCAGTGAAAATCCAGTTTCAGAGGCTTAGGGTTCAAACCAGAACTTTAAGCATATAGAAACAAAATTAGAAAATGTAAGGTTTGAAGCTCATGACCATGAGAAATGTTCAAGGGGCTAAGAACAGTTTCAAGTTGAGTATATGGAAATTAGTTTACATAAATGTATAAAGGACATATAGTAAATTAGTAAATGAAAACTTTCATCATTTCTTTTGTGTAAGACCAAGCATGAAGGAAAAGAGGTCCGCACATGAAAGCTCTAGAAAGAGTGCAAGGAATGGAGCCACCGGTTTAGGGTAAACCTAGAAGAGAATTTCTAGATATATTAGTAGAAAATCCTTAAGGAGGATGTAGAATGTGTACAAAGCTAGAGCCATGCCCATGAAAGAGTAAAATGGTGCAGACCCATTGAGGCTGAGCCAAAGTATGGGAAGTTTCCTTCATTTTTTCTTCATATAATGCATAATGGAGTTACCACGACCTATTTCCAAAAAATAGCAGAAACCCAACACTGCAAATAGAGGTTCAAAAGAGAAGAATTTTTACTCACAGAGGCAGAGAGCTCAAAATGAGCTTCCATCCACAGAAAAATGGTAAGGAGTTCTCTTTCTGAATATGGACACACAACCATGGCGATAGAGATACATCAAAATCACAAAGAAGTGTGCATTTGAATGCAAGGTCATGGCCTAGATAACTAGATACTTTTTTGAAAAGCAATCAATCTTCAAAAATTACATGAGATACAAAGGCCCATGACATAAAAATGCATATAACAAAATATTCATTAGATTTCAACATTTTGAGCTCAAGTCAAGTTTTTTTTTTTTATAGGAAATGAAAAGGAAAATGCAAAGAAGTGCTCATAGTAAGCTCACCCTAGCTTTTTCATGGATTTGGCATGGAAATGTGTTGGAAGATTCCTCTGAGATGCAAAAAAATTCCATGAGTAAACCCCATTGAGATCCCAGGTCGACGGCAAGATGAGCTCTCTAAAAGCTCGATGGTAAAAATGAAGTGTTTTTTGAAACTTTTGTTTGTTTTGTCTTTAAGGTTTCTAGGAAACCCTAATTTATGTCAATTGGAGATAGGATTTTTTATCTCTCTTTTTACAAAAATCACCATGCAACTAATACCCCATGGGTGTGCTTGTAGACATTGGTTAAAGTGAGGTGAAAAAATCACTTTATAAAGTGTTCTCCTTGCTTTTATTTCTTTTTTTTGCATTAACCTTCAAATGTATATTTTTTACCAAGTGATTTTTATAAATCACTTAGTAAAAAAATATTTATGATACAAAATTGAAATAGCATATGTCCTTAATGTATGAGTCAAAGGGTATAGTTTGAAGACATGTTTGAATTATGTCATGAATTTAGGGGTGGTTGAGACAAGCGTTGCTATTTTGTATTTATTCTAAAATGTTAAATATTTTGATTAAGTGATGTTATTATAAGTCACTTAGTCAAAGTGTTATGTTAAATGCAAAATAAGATGGAGGCTTTTGCAAAACACACACAAAAAAAAAAAATGGTCAAAATAGCTTGGAGACATAATGATGATTAACCAACATGTAAATGGTGTGTGGGTGGTATTTGGACAGATTTTGTCATGCTTTTGGTGTGACTTGAGTCTTGGCTTGACTTTTCTGCATTTGGATGGATTTTTGGAGGATTTTTGGAAGGTTCTTTTTTGGCCTTTTTGTTGCATCCGCCTAGGGGTTTCTAGAAGGACATGTGTGGGACAGTTGTTGCAAAATTGCTTAAGTATCTTCAAACTTAAGTTTTTTTCAATTAGTTCTTTCTTTCTTTTTGTAGGCATTGTAGCTTATCTTGGAGCTTTTTTCAGGCAGGAGAAAAAATTGTGACTTAGTATCACACATGTACAGTAGTATGTAACACCATTTTTATTAATGAAATTTAGTGTTTTACCTTCATAGAAGCTACTTCATTGAGTGCAGTGTGGTGATTGATGAATGTTCTTGTGAGTTTTGGTAACTCCTTCAATGTTTGTCTCATTTTAGCACCTTTAGGTAGAATAAATATAGATTTTTGTAGGTTGTGAGCTGTGTGGTGGGTTAAATAGCTATTTTAGTTGTGAAAGAATTCCTTTCCTTCAAAAGTGTTAAGAGGACCAAGCATCCTTGCAAAACACTTATGCATTAATATATTAAAATATTTGAGTTGTATTAAGTTAAGTTGAGCTTTTGATGAAATTGTGTGTGAAAACAACAGTATAGGTTCTGGGAAATAACATTATGTGCATCACCATAGGGGTTTAGCTTTCTTTTTATGTTTCTTTCTCCCATTTTCCCAACAATAAATAGATTAGGTGACACCATTTAGGAGCCAACCTTATCCGGAGGTCCACTCCAAGCTTAGGTGACCCACAACCTAGGAGTGTTCCCATGTTGCTCTAATTTTTTTGAGTTCTACAACTTGGTAGGGGTGCAAATTTGAAGACTTAATAGTAATATTTTAATTAAATATCAAACATGGATTATTGTGATTATACAATAGTGCTACTAAGGTATTTTGTGTTGAGATGTGATGTTTGAAAAGAATAGGTCTTGGGGAAGGTGAACATATAGATGTGCCTATATATCTAAATATTTTTATGAATCCTAAGAATAAAAGAAGATAATATAAGATATGAGGGAGATCCTAGAATAGTGAGAGTAGGAGATTATTAGAAAGAAAATAAGGTCTTGTAAGCAATGGAAATTCAATAGGATTATGAGGATTTATTTCCTAATACTTTCACTAATCTAAAGGGAATTAAGGAAGATGTGTGATGAAAACCCAATTAAAGGAGGGGCCAAGGATTAGAAGATGAGACCCTATTGGTTAAATTATAATGTTTATATTAAGGTAAAATAGGAAATAGATAAAATGTTGGCAAGTGCAATAATCAAACTAGTGGAAGAAATAGACTAGATAAGCCCTACGTTAGTCCAACACAAGAAAATAAGAGAAATAATAATTTGCATTAACTTTAGAGAGCTTAATAAGGATTGCATACACAACCCCTTCCCCACACCATCTATAAATGAGTTACTAAAATTATTTGCTAGTAGGGAAGTATATTCCTTCATTAATGGGTTCTCCTAATATTATTAGTTCAAAATACAAAAGGATCACCAACCCAAAACTACATTTACTACCAAATGGGGCTGCTTATGTATACAATGATGTTTAGCTTAAAGAATGTTAAGGCAATATTTAGTAGAATAATGATTAATGCATTTAGAGAATTTATCCATAAATTTATAGAAGTGTACTCAAATGATGAGATAGTGTATGGATTATTGAAAGATCGTGTCCAAGTCTTGTGGCTAATGTTAGAAAGATGCAGAAGTCTCCAAATAGTACCAAATTTTAAAAAAATATAATTTTGTAGTGCTTTTTGGTAAGCTAATAGGTCATATTATATGTAAGGAAGGCATGATTATAGACTGATTAAAGGTTGTAATAATTTTGAATATACCACCCCTAAAGACATTCACTAAAGTAAACAAATTATTGACATACATTAAAAATAACTAATAATTCATTAAAGGTTATGTAACCACTACATGACCAATTTAGGAGCTACTAAAGAAAAACCATAATATTTTAATGGACAAAGGAATGTTAGGAATCATTTGACACACTAAAGAACAAAATTGTAGAGTCCACAACTTTGATTTTCTTAGACAATAACTCCCCATTTCATGATCATTTGGATGCCTTAGATATCATCATAGGTGTGGTACTTGTGCAACCTAGAGAAAAATAAGGATTGTCCTATTGTATTACTAGTAGGAAATTAACACAAGCTAAACAAAATTATACACATACAAAGAGCGAGGATATGGTGATGGTGTATACCTTACACAAGTTTATACATTATAATTTGTCCACTCCATTTGTATTCCTCACAAATCATGAATCTCTCAAGTACTTAATGAATAAACGAATTATCCAAGGGAGGATATGCTACTAGTTGTTACCATTCTAAGAGTTTGTGTTTGAAATTAAGAAGAAACTAAGAAAATCTAGTTAATATTGTGATTATTTTTCTAGAATTGATAATGTGGAAGATCAAGGCCCAATAGATGATGAAACACCTAGCATTAAATCATTTAGGGTAAATATGGTACCATAGGAATTAAATAATATAGCACAACTATTGTCAACAGAGTAATTCTATCAAGAAAGTTTAAAAGAGGAACTAAATACATTGATGAGAAAATAATTATCATAAACATTAACATAGGGAGAATTATATATTGTAGAGTGAAATGAGGTTATGTTACTTAAAGGGATAACTCTAGAGATTGAAAAAAAAAAAAGTGATGTTGGTAGGAAAATGGTGACCCACTTTGTTTAAGTCCATACAAATACATATGTGAGAACATGTGATGGTTGTCAAAGGGTAGGGAGACATATCGAAGGAATGAAATTCCCTTGTTCCCTTGTGGTTTATTATGGTTCAATTGTTGGAAAGATACATTGGACAAGTCATCTGGTGTTGTCATTAATGGCAAACCTAGTTAGTAATCCTATCCGCACTTTAGTATTTGCTCGTACCGAAAGTCAGATTGAAGCTATATGTTAACTGTTAAAGCTAGAATAGGGTATCCGATGAAGTTGTGTATATCGACTCATATGTAATTTCCTGTTATCATTTTGTGTTGTGGGTCTTAGGGAAGTTGTTTGATGTATTAACTATCTTTTCTTTGAATCATAGAGCCTCGTATTGATTGGTGTGCAAGTTAGAAGATCCAGTTGATTCATTTTTAGTCTAACAGTGCAAAAAGGATGACTCAATGATTGTAGCATGTTGTGGATCTTTGAGGAATACTTTTTGAAGGTAGTTCATGTTCAAGGATGTTGTTTTGGTTCCTCACTATGTTGTGGCCAACTTTGATTAGTTCGCATTAATAATTGTTTATGGATTGAGCTGACAATTTGTACATGTTTTATATTTTCATAAGGACGACATGTATTTGATATAATCTCTAGTTGAAAATATATATAATTGATTCCTTCTATCATTTTTATGTGTGTTGTGAAAGTCAAAAGGAATATAGATCGATTGTGTGCAGTTTCACTTGTGCAGAATAGAGATTGGTGATCCAAATTTAAGTAGACATAGTTTCAAGAGCAGAATCAAACAAATTGTGAAGAATGTGATTAATGTGCTTAATTGGAACTATACTAGGCATTAGCAAATGCTATTTCATAGTTCATCCACTCCAGTTGTCTATCTGTGATTCTTCTTTTGGGTAGTAATCCTTTTGTATTTGAGTAGTGAGCTCTAGGAAGTGTGCCTGAATGCATGCACATTCCCCATTTGTAAACACTTATTTTGAGTATACTCATATTGTGGATTGACCTCCATCATGGTTTTTCCCCTAACAGGGTTTCCATGTAAAAATCCTTGTGTTATGGTGTTGTGGTTGATTGCTTTGTGTTCTTGCATCTTTCTTTTGGTTCAATGCTATAAGTGGTTTAAAGATCAAGTTAATAAAGTCAAATTTTGTAGAACACTAATTCACCCCCCACTCTCAGTGTTCCTTGATTCCAACAATTGGTATCAGAGCCTAGTTCCTCAGAAGAAGTTTAATAGCTTGGGGAAGATCTAGGAAAGTGATTCAATGGATTCCAATAGTCTTTAGCAACAACTTTTGGTGGCACTAGATGATCTTGATCAGTCCAATATGAAGTCTGGGAATTGCAAGCAAGCCTCATGAATCTTGAGAAATTCATTCAATCACTAAAAGAAAAAATCAATAAGTCCAAAGAAAAGAGAAATGAGCTTTGAGATCAGATCAAGCAGAAAGAGAGTAAAAGCATGGAAGATGAACAACTAATTCAAGCCTTGAAGGAAAAGATAGAAGAATGTGAAAAGATCACCAGAGATAATGCTGTCCTAAAGCATGAGATGGAATCTATTGTGATGAGGATGACCAAGGAGATTGAAGACATAAAGAAGAATGAAGAGAATCTTACTCAGTCCTTGAAAGAAAAATTTGAAGAATGTAGTAGAATTACTGATCGATTCAATCAATTGGAGCTTGAATTTGAACAATCCAAAAATAATGAAGAAGAGCTTGAAAGATAGATTGGTACTCTCAGGGATGAACTTGCTACTGCAAATGAATACAAGGAGAAGTTCAAGACTAGCTCAGCTAAGCTTGATGAACTGATTCAAAGTTAGACGATTGGAAATGACAAGCGAGGGCTTGGATATGAGAAAGGAGAAAGCTTTGGATCTGGTCAAAGGAAATTTAGGCAAGGAAATCAGATGAACAAAGCTGGAAGGTATCCGATAAGACAATCCAATTCTCAAAATTCAATGGATACTATTTTGTTTGTAATAAATTTGTTCATATGGCCGCTCAATGTAGAAATAGAATGAATTCAAGTGGTCCATCATTCTCAGGCTAGTGTTTCAATTGCAATAAGTATGGTCATAAGTCAATTGAATGCAAAAATATGAAAAAAAACTTTTTCAATAGAGATGTTAGATGTTATGCCTGCAATAGATTTGGCCATATTGCTAACCAATGCAAATCAAGAGAAAATCAATGGAATAACTGGTTTGGACAAAGATATGTAGTGTGCTATAATTGTAACAAATCCAGTCACATTGCAAGATTTTGTAGAGGTAGGAAGGGTCTAGTAAACAAAGAGAAAAATGTACAGAAGGATGATAAGGGAAAATGAAAAGTTACTACGGATGAGATCAAAAAGCAAATGAAGAAGACATGGGTGAAGAAGAGTACTTTTGATGCAGGAAATGATTCCACACTAGAATCTAGCACTGTAAATTCCTCCAAGAATTAGCTTAAGGCCTTTGGTCTAGGGGGAGTTCTTAAGAAAATATTTTAATCCCCTGTCGGTAGTTAGTACTGGGATGTGAAAAATTTCAACAGTTGCATTGATGATATATAGATGTTTTGGGATCTCTTGTGGACAAAACTTATGCTAAATTGAAGTTTCACAAAAGAATTTTCTTTCACAGACTATGAAAACAAGGTATCTAGAAGACCTAGGGTAAAAAATTTAGGTGTGTGAATGATAAAAGGTTACTTTTATTCCTCATTTGTCACATTGCATTTCGAGAAGAAGTTTGGAGAGCTCTGCAAGCGACTTTGGTGAAGATACAAGTCTGAAGGTGATTCGGCGATCAAACCCTAATCTAATGAAAGGTATTTATCTGCAAACCTTGTGAACTTGAAATTTCTAAAAATGGTTGCTCAGTTGGTTGTGGATATTAAGGATAGACCCGACCTGAAATTCAAATGGCACCCATTCAAATCTATTGAGACATAACCATTAGGCACATTTTCTTCCGTTTCGTATGGTGTTTTGCATATTAAAGATATTAGGGCATATATTCATGCAAATGTTGAGGAAAGAGGAAGATCCCAGTTGTTAAATCTATTCACAAATCACATTGTTGGAGAAGATCTCTGTGTAAGGCCTAAATTCAAAACTTTGGAAGAGAAGTTTGCTAAAATTGTGAAATTTCCCGTGTTCGATGAAAATGAATGGGTTTGGTACATACTGAGTCGAGTGCATGCCATGTTTATATGGTTAAGTAAGCCCTTCAAGATCACATTGTTACTAGTTTGAATTCATTTGGTGGGTTGCCAACATTGAAATCTGTGAAGAACCAAATAGTCACTAAGGCAGCCAGTTCCGTTTTCGACAAAAGAGCCATGACAATTAATGACATCATTGAAGTGGATGTAAGATTTGATTCTATGGTTATTAGATATAAAATCTATCACTCCAACTAGGATAACTCTATATATGATACTGCAATCTATGTAGCTTATCAGATGGTTAAGGAAAATGTAGAATATGACCTATGTGAGTTACTCCAGGGCCAACTAATTGAAAATCTTGGAAAAATCAAGAAGGACAAGAAGAACTCTTTCAAGTATGACAATTCGTTGTTATATCTATTCTTCTACTTCATGAATGAAGTTTCAGGAGTTGGAAAAGTGCAATGGAAAAGTGACAGACCTATAGCTGTTCAAATCAGAGACATCTTGTATAGAATTGGTGATAGCAAATCAAGGAAAATTGTAATTTGGGGTTACTTCAAAAGCTTTTAGAGTGAAATGCAAGCTAGGGAAAGGATTCCTACATCTATTATGGAAAAATACAAGGACACTATTTTCTTCATGGTAGACATTGATCAGTTCTTGATGGAAGCAACAAAACCTAGAACACTTTGGATAATGCCTATGGGTTATGAGGTTGAAGAACACATTTTGGAGTTGTATGCTCAACACCTATTGAGTAAACCTTGGGATCAGTCAAAAGAAAGGTTTCATACCTTTGAAGAGAAAGATATGCAAGTGCATGCAGAACTGAAGAAGCCTATGATAATCTAGAAAGTGAGAAAGGAAGTTGAAGCTTTTGTAAAAATCATGGGCATATCAGCTAAAGCTATGAGGGAAGCTAGGAGGAAAAGAGAAAAAGTTGAAGAAGTAGAGCCTACTAGAACTAAGTCTGCTAGTCTAAAAACATCCTCTGCCAAATCTAGATCTACAAGGAGCTCTGCACTCTCATCTAGTCCTGCAAAGAAATCAAAACCTGTAAAAGCTCAAGTTAAGACATCCAAGAGAGAAGGAAAAAGGAAGTTCAAAAGCACAAGAGTCTATCTTGCAGTTGAAGATGATGAAGAAACTGAATCAGATGAAGAAGTGAGAGAAATCAAGCATAAGGGCACAAAGGAATCAAAATTCTCTAAGGACAAGCCCTCTGGTGAAGAGAAAGCAAAGAAGAAGGTGAAAATTGATAGATCAAGTATGTCTGTAGAGGAAGTCAAAAAATATTTGATTAAGGATGGTAATCTCAAACCACTTTCTGAATGGTATGACACCCTTGATAGTGTCGATCAGAGAACTCTTGAGGAAGCCACAATAAAGTATTTGAATATTTTCAATATGAATCTCATAGAAATAATGTCAGAGTTACCCAAAGGACTATATGAAGTCTTATAAATGAGGAGAGTAAATGCAAGATTTGAAGAAGAACAAATGAGAGAACGCATACTTGTCAATCTATGTCTAGTAATGTCAATAGATGAAACGAAGAAAATCATCAATGATGATAAAAGGGATTTTAAGAGAAAAACAAGGGTGAATAAGCTTATGATCAGGCAGACTAAGAAAGTGGCAAAAGATACTGAGAAAATTCTCAAGGCAGTTATGTTGAAAAATAGATATAATGTTGTTTTTGAATAAATTCATGATGAAAATGCTCCATCTGGTCTGAAAATTGAAGAAGGGAAAGAAGACACAATTGAGGATACTCAGAATCCTCTGGATATGCAAGATACTGAAATTACCGTGGATACTGAAGCTCCTAAAGATGTATCAGTTGAAGAGTTAGAGATTCCTAAAGCCAAGCAAGAATTTGTGATTGAAGAGAAGAAGGTTGAGGCAAAGGAGGTTGTTGTGGAAAAAAGAGACACTGTGAAGGCAGTAAAGGAGTTTTTATAAGAACAACAGGAGGATTTTGACCCTAAATTGGTTGAAGGTCCTATCAACATGGCCACTCTATCTCCTATTCAAAAGATGAAGGTAACATTATTTGCTCAAGCCAAGGCAAGGGAGGAGATACTAAAATCTCACATTGAAGACAGTGAGTTGCTAAGTCTTGCATTTAGTATCTTGGAGGAGATCATGCCTACACATGTCAAGGACTCATTTGATTCTCCATCCGGTCAGCTGAAGAAGCTTATCAGCTCTGTAAGTACTCACTTTGAGTCTCTTGAAAAGACAACTGAGGATAAGGTTCAAAAATAATTTGATGCAAACAGGTTCAGTAGATTGAAAGGTGTGATTGCTAATGATAAATCCTTGTTAGCTACCCATGTAAAGAACATACAAGGTGCATTATCTAAAGGTGGAAATATCTACCAGTCATGCTTATCTTTGTCTAAATTCACTAAGGTCATTGAGAAGAAAATTAAGGAATATGAGAAACAGTTAGCAGATATTTCTCAAGCCTTTGATCCTCTAACTATTTCTATGAATAAGCAAGAAGGTCAAGTCATATCCCTACTTGAAAAAATTAAAATTTTGAAGCATGAAAATGATAGAATTGTTGAAAGGGTATGTGATCTTAGAGGATTGATTGGTCCTAAAATGGAGAAAATGCTTAGTGCATTGAAGGAAGCACAGGATGCTATGGCTGTCAGTGATTTGAAAAATCTTGAGTCAATAGAGATGTAATCCTATATGTTCTATGGTCACATGACTATTTTGGAGAGTCTCAAAAAGGGTTGGGACACTAGTTTGAGCCCGTTGAAGAACAATTTTGTAGATATATTCAAGTTCGTGTAAATTTGAAAAGCATGTTTGTACATATATAGTTTGTTCATAGAAATTTAGTATGATTTTTGGTATGCGGATTCCCGTCTTTGCCATTGATGTCAAAGGGGCAGAGTGGGATAGTGAAAAATGTCATATTCATCTCAGGGGGAGTTGTGTTTTGAAGTTTTAAGGATTGTAGTGTATATTCATGTTGGTATTGATTCCAACATTTAGTCATTTTTCACTAAGTGTTGCCATCAATGCCAAAGGAGGGAGATTGTTGGAAAGAAACACTGCACAAGTCATCTGGTGTTTTCATTGAAGGAAACTATAGTTAGTAATCCTATCCTCACTTCAATATTTCCTCGTACTAGAATTCAGATCGAAGCTATGTTTTAACTATCAAAGTTAGAATGGGGTATCTGACAAAGTTGTGTATATCGACTCATACGTAATTTCCTATTATCATTTTGCATTGTGGATCTTAGGGAAGGTTGTTTTATGTATTAACTATCTTTCTTTGAATCATAGAGCCTTGTATTGATTGGTGTGCAAGTTAGAAGATCTGATTGATTCATTTTCAGTCTAATAGCCCAGAAAGGTCGACTTGATGATTGTAGTGTGTTGTGGATCTTCGAGGAATATTTTTTAAAGGTGGTTCATGTTTGAGGATGTTGTTTTGGTTCCTCACTATTTTGTGTCTAACTTTGATTAGTTCCCATTAATAATTGTTTATGGATTGAGCTGACAGTTTGTACATGTTTTATATTTTGTTAAGGCCGACATGTATTTGATATAATCTCTAGTCATGGATATATATAATTGATTACTTCTATCATTTTGATGTGTGTTGCGATGTGTTGCAAAAGTTAGAAGGAATATAGGTTGATTGTGTGTAGTTTCACTTGTGCAGAATAGAGATTGGTGATCCAAATTTAAGTAGACACAGTTTCAAGAGCAGAATCAGATAGAGTGTGAAAAATATGATTAATGTGCTTAACCAAAACTATACTCAGGCATTAATAGATGCTATTTCATAGTTCATCCATTCCAGTTGTCTATCTATGATTCTTCTTTTGGGTAGTAATCCTTTTGTATTTGAGAAGTGAGCTCTAGGCAGTGTGCTTGAATGCATGTGCATTCCCCATTTGTAAACACTTATTTTGAGTATACTCATATTGTGGATTGACCTCCACCATGGTTTTCCCCTAACAAGGTTTCCACGTAAAAATCCTTGTGTTATGTTGTTGTGGTTGATTGCTTTGTGTTCTTGCATCTTTCTTTTGGTTCAATGCTATAAGTGGTTTAAAGATCAAGTTAATAAAGTTAAATTTTGTAGAACACTGATTCACCCCCCCTCTCAGTGTTCCTTGATTCCAACATCAATCCCATTTGAAAAATGAGGAATAGACTTCATTGGGCCCATTGAACCTCTAACATATAAGTCCCATACAATATTTATTATAGTAGGAATTGATTACCTCACCAAATGGGTAGAAGCCAAGGCTACCAATTTTTTTACTACAAAAACTACCTTTAAATTCATATATGTAAATAAAATAATGTAGTTTGGATATCCAGTAAGCATCACTAGCAACCAAAGGAAACATTTTGTTAATAAGACTATTGTTTAGATTCTTAATAATTTTGTGATAACACACAATAGAATAACCCCTTATCATCCTCAGGCTATTGGATCGAGTGAGACATTTAATAGGATATTTGGAATCATGCTAACCAAAATGTCTAATGAGAATACAATAGATTGGAATGTTACTTGATTCAAACTATGATATGGGCATATGTTATCTCTTACAAAATACTAACAAAATTTTATCCCTTTTGTCTAGTGTATGGACTTAATACCAAACTACTAATCCAATATGATGTCAAATATAAGACTAGCTAAAAAATTGAGACTAAGTAAAGAAGAATCAATCAAGTAGAACTAGAGAAGTGAGATGAGAAGAGATTAATTTCTACACATAATCAAAATAAATAAAAAGGTTCAAGAAATCTTAGAACAATATAAATTTGCAAGGACAAAAACATTCCAAGTTGGAGATAAAGTGTTGTGAATGATATAATTTTTTGAAAAATAGGGAAATTGAAAATGTGATGCAAGGACAACTTTAAGAAACCCCCCTTAGAATAATTTATAAAATTCTAGCGACTCTTGCATTAATTTTTGGAAAAAGTATTAATTCTATTGGTGAATCTTTCTAATTTTTTGAAAAATATATAAGTTTTAATGGTGATTTTTTTAAATCACTAGAGATTTGTAGAAAATATTGGTGAATATTAGGAGAATAAAAACCCTCTATAATTCCATCCTATGTAGTTGTAGAGGAGGGGGACTGACTATTCAGGACCCCAGGTCATAGGAGGGTCTAGAATAATCAATTGCCCTAATCTACCTCAAGCTAAGGGATTGTTTAAGATAGGTTTGATATTTAAGAGGGTGAAAAGGAAGGAAAATTGATCTGCCTCTTTCCTTCTACCAACCCGAGAGGTTTAGGAAGTCAGCTGAGTGGATTTATGGAGTCCAGATTGCAATTTAGGCATCTCACTATCAAAGGACTCTAACGTGGGGAATGGACGACAACACGGTGTGTTGGCATCTGAATTAGGTGCTAGCGTCCGTACAAATAGAGAACATAAAGTAGAGTAAAAAATAAAAGAGAACCTACCAACATCCTAAAAAATGTAGTTTAATATGATAACAAAAAGAAAAAAGCAACTAAACTACTGGAATAACAAGAAGAATACTTTAACTTGATAAATAGATTGGTTATGATTCAAATGATGAGCAAGGGTAGTAGAAATCCAATGTACGGTCAGTCCAACCTCTCGCAACACTAATGCATTTGACTGCAAAATACGACGAAACTGTCCGACAAAATATGTAAAATTCGATGTTCGTCGGGTGCTTGTAAAATTTGATGTGTAATTTCCAATTGTTTCGAAAGTTTATCCCCGATGTCCGTCGAAATATCGACGAACCTGGTGTTCGTCGAAATGTCGGCTATTATTTTCGTCGAATGTTCGAAAAACATGAAAAATTAAAAAAATAAAATTGTGGCCGACATAAAGAAAAGTGAGTTCGCGCCTGATGTATTGCGACAGTGTTTTTCTCTACTTGAGACAGTTTGTGGAGAACTACGGACGATTTTCTTGGGAAAAATCAGAAAAAATTCAAGAAGATATCACCAAGTTGAGGGTAGTCATTGTCTTTTTGCAGAATTCAGTTGTGAAATCAGATTTGTAGTTCCAGGTTTGAAAATCATATTTTAAAGCAATATGTCATCAGATTTCATTTGTAGAGGTTAAGGGTTTTGAGAATTTCATGTCCAGATTTTGTTGTGTAGAATCACCATAAGATCACAACGGAGGAACAAATTCTTGTGAATGTAATTATGTGATCCATAACTGTATTGGTCATTTGGCACAGTTGTGCTATAACAAATATAGGATGCATTAATGTGTGACCCAAGTTTAATGTGGCTATTTTGTGATAGAAATGGAGGCACTCATATAATGTAGTTAATTCAGGTTGTATAATGTAGGTGTCAATAATCATTATTGGGTGCATTCAGGTTGTCTCAAGTTTAACAGGATAGGATGTAATTATAGCATGATCGAAGAGTGATTACCTCTTGCTGCAATAAAGAGCCTATAACTCGGTTGATATGCAGAGTGGTTGTGTTATATCAATTATGTAAGTGCATTCAAGCTGAAACCCATGTTTAATGGGCTATTCTAGAGAGTGATCAGATTTCTAAACCTTATGAATGTTACTTGACATATATTTATAATCACGAAATTTCCTTCCGGAGGAAACTTTGAAGTATCAATGTATCCTATATATAGGGTTTAGAATGATTTATTTTAATTAAAAATAAAAATGATGTATTTCACGTAATTAGATAATGTGGAGATCTCCTAAATCTAGCCCAGCACACTATCCTCTTTGGCACTATATTCATTACTCTAGCTACTAAGGTTTTGCATGTGACATCTTTAATATCTTCATGGCTATGGCTTTTAAATAGATCTCAGTCTTTGCTTTAATCCTTTTCATGGTAACCCTTGAGTTCCATAATCCACCTTCAATCTCTTCTAAGAGCGTTGTCTTAAGCTAGACTGCATAGTATGCATATAAAGCAAGTCCTTCATACCTGCCATTGTTCCAAACCACCACTCACTGCCTTGCTTAAAATGTTGCCTCCATAAGCACAATAGCATGTTTTAAAATCATGGTTGCGGTGGTGACCATTAGCTCACCACTTTCATCATGAAGATACAATGGAAATTTTTGTCTTCAAACTCAAGGCATTATGGAAGATAACATTGTGAATTGTTTGTTATGTATGATTTGATTTTATTGCACATTTACTACTTTTCTAACTTCTTTTAAGACTGGGTATTGCACCCTTAGCTACAATCTCAAACAACTCACTCTCTATCACTTGAAGATTCCTTTCATGGGCATCCTTCTATAAAATCAAACTATGCCCTATAGACTGCCTACTTACTACAGGGGACTCATTGTTTCATGGTATTGTAGTTCTTAAGATCCTTCAACCTTATTGACACTACTTCACAGTCCACAAGGTATTATTCACTATTCTCCCATCTTTGATGAGTCTCAAAACACTACTCAAACATGCAATCCGCTACCTCCATTATACATTAATGGCTAAGAAGAAACATTGAACCTATGATTACCACTGTTACTTCATTTGGACAGTCATTCCCTAATTTCATTTTCCTTGTTTAACACTACCAAAAGCATTTGAAAAACCATTAAGGTCAGCGAGGGGTAAGGAAGCCATTAAAATCTCACTTTACTATGCAAGTTTGAGCTTTATTATCTTGTCAACTGCTTAGCCTATTTTGGTATCACATCTCAAGTGACATCATTCTTCTTACTATAGATTGCATTTACAAATGTCGATTAAGCTACATAATTATTGCTTGTTATTGGCTACAATCTTTAGATTGCAAGATTTTGTTATTACCTACATTGTCTCAATCTTTACGGTATTGGAACCTCACTAATCCACTATAGTTATTGTTTATGTTTCCTCACGAGGAGGCCTAGGGTTTGTACCCTAATCATGCTCACCTGAAAATATACATTTGTTTTTATTAGGGCTCTCTCAATGTTGAGGGCCCTAGGGATAAGCTCGTCATAAGAAGTGACACATTGCATCTTTAACTAAAAGGATAAATCCGTATTGACATTAGCAATGATGATTCTGACTCATTGCTCCATAGGAATGGGTCACTTGCTCTTACTAGCTCACTACCTCCATTGTTGTAGGAATTATGTGATCAAGTTCAATATTCTAATTTTAGGAGTCTTAACAGTTGGAAATCATAGTAAAATCAGAATTTAATAAGTTTTAGAATTAGCATTGTAAAGTGTTTTTTGGTGTCATTAACTTCAGACTATCTTCTCTTTTGCAGGGGTGGTTGCATGCCAAATTTTTTTGGTGTAAAATATCGGAATTATTAGACTATGTTACCTGTCTATGAATAAAAATTATTGGAGTGTGAGTTTGATATTTTTTGAAGATCGAAATAGTCAAGCTTGGCAAAGAAAAATCATGTCAGATACTATTTGTCCATAACAAAATGAAGAGACACTTGATAGAT
>VDFB02373365.1:135581758-135687556 GCA_007258455.2 Sequoia sempervirens | reverse complement strand
GAGTGATTTCCCCCTTTTGAAGAGGGAAAAATCATTTTACAAGTTGACATGTCAAAAAAATGTCAACAGGGCTCTCAAAATCATCTAAAGTAATCTTTAACTACTTCTTAATATCATGCACACTTAGCCTTGTTCCTATGAATCTATAGACTAAGGCCCTACCATCAATCTCTAAAGAAATATCATCAACAACACATCTAAGAGAACCAAATTTAATTGACCATAAACCAAGTTAAAAGAGATGTTCACAAAAGATAGGGGATAGAGAAAACCTACATCTTTAGATAATGACTAGCTTAGGCACCAAAGTGCTTTCCAATCCATCCCCATCCCTACTATCCCCTTTATTAGAAGATTGATTCCTAGTCTTAGAGAGATGATTCATACTCAAGAACAAAGAAGAAGACTAAGATTTTCAAAAAAATTGATCTTAAAGAAAATATTTACAACAATGGTTGGGATTTGAGGTAGTTTTACAACCAAAAAAGACCATACAGTCTCCCAAATCCCTAACTAACTATGTATGTTCCTTACTTGATTTCTAAAGACAATGATTGTGTATGCCAATTGACTACTAGGATCACATAGGCCCAGGGATCAAGACAAGTGCATGCAATGTAGGGTAGCAAAACAAGCTTTGTAGTACCTCCAGGTACTTTGTAAAAAGAAAGGATGTCATGTATATGATAGGACATGCCTTGTGGGCATGTTCCTTAGATATTGATTTATGCATAGACATCTAATTTGTCACAAATGTAATATAAGAAAGAAGAGCTAACATGTAATAGAAGATATCATAGATAGATTTTAGAGGAATGAGTACAAGTACTTTTGGAATGTATTAAATAATGATAAGAAGAGAGTTTTATAATTGGAAGCTAAAGGATAAAGGCATTACTATGTATATGTATATTATATATACATACATATATGTAGATATGTACATATGTTTGTATGTATAAACATTCAGAGATAGATTTTAGAGGAATGATTAGGAGTACTTTTGGTTGTTCCAAGTTCCTCTTGTGAATTATTAGCTCTAACTAGGGTATTGCACAAGAACGATTAAGATTAATATTGCTTGTTGATTTTTATTTCAACACATTCATTTTGAGAGGGGCATACAAAAATTCATATATTTGAGATTGTCATGCACATATGATGTCTAGGGTTAGTGATTCTTTGCTTTCACACCAATTACTTAATGCACATCTATTGTGGGGGCCTAGTGGCTCAAAACTCCACAATAACCATATGCGTCATGATCCTTCTTGTGGTAGAATTTTTTTCTTTTTACACATTTTTACTATATGACTTCATATGCTCTAGATGATAATAATGGGTTTTAGCACTAACACTAGATCTAGGTACATTCAATGAGTTTTGTGTAGATGTAAAAGACAACATATTTTTGAAGTACTTGAAGACAACATGACATCATCAACAATTCAATACCATATCATTTTCATGTATGTTTACTTTTGTTACATATTTACTTTAAAGTGCATAATTCATATGCATTCACACATACACATAAAATTAGAGGCAAAATATAAGATATAAAAGTGCACAGCCTTCACTTTTACACCTTTTTATATCACTTTATACCTCTAGAGTAAACACATAGTCATGACACTTGATCTGATCTATTTGAAACATAACTTGACTTCTACCATCACCCATTTGCCATATCATCATCATTTCATTATACCACAACACAATCCATGATGTTTTGACCATTGTAGACTAGACCATGTTGTACAACTTGGTTGGTTAATCCTTGATTAAACTATGTAACTTAACTTGACCTTAGCTTAAATTACACGGCTTTACTTGATCTTGACCTAAACCATATGTCTCGGCCTAGTTTACCAAAATTCAATTTAATCATTTTTCATCTTGAAGTTGATTCTCCTACGAAATTAATCATTACTCTATAGGCCCCCACACTAAATATTTTAAATTGATAGTCATCTATTCAAAACATATCCTAAATTACATGGCTTTACTTGATCTTGACCTAAACCATATGCCTCGACCTAGTTTACCAAAATTCAATTTAATAATTTTTCATCTTAAAAGTTGATTCTCCTACGAAATTAATCATTACTCCACAGGCCCCCACACTATATATTTTAAATTGACAAACATTATCTAAATCATTTGAAACGATTCAAGAGCATTTAAAACACTAGACCATTATACATTACACTAATCCACCAGTTCCATCAAATTTGCGTATTAGGGCGTGCTTGATTGTCATTGATTGTGGCAGTGCCCAATTGCCCACCCATTCTACGCGCTTAGTCTATCAACTTACAGTAAAAAGAGGTTGCGATGAGTAAAAAGAGGTTGCGCTTGGCATCTCATCAGTATCACCTACAGGCCTGCAAGAAGCCGCACTCACAATTTACAAAGCTGGCTTTACAGCGATTGTGATATGATTTCGATGGGACGTTTTCTTTAAAACCAGGAAGAACAGTTGGGTAAATTCAATTTCCATTTTCTTCTAGACATGGTTGACCACAGATTCTTTTGCTTTTGTCACGCAATTTCCAGTCAAATAATTGAATGATGGATTATATTAATAAAAGGAGGGAGATTCGGGCTATCACTTTTGAGAGGGGCATGGAAGATCGTAGGATTTGCAGCAGACGTACAGAGTAGCAGGTGGAGTGGCAGACGTAAGGAATCCAAGAGAGATAGTGCAGCGACTTCCAAGGTAGGGAAAAAGATTTTCTGAACAGCTGGGGTACAAATTTTCGAAAAAGGGATTTGCCACCATTTTCAAAATCTCAAAAAGTGGGAATCACAGAATACGGGCCAACTTGGTCGGTGTGAATAGAGGAACAATGGGGTCCCACGCATCTTGGGAAAAAGCCCAAAAATGCGTAGTTGTTGCAGATTCAACTCCTTAAAAATTCTAGATACAGTTATTTAGGAGGAGGACCTCTCAATTCAATCTGTTCAAGATAAGGCCTGCTATTTGGGATTCTTATCAAATATATATTTCATCGAAGTTTATTGGAGAAGATTCGAACTCGGCATCGTATAGACGCTTTCAACAATGACTGACTACCATTAAACCAAGTGCCCATCGGTTTTACAGGGCATCTATTGCTTTGCCAAAAGAAGAGTTAAAAGGCTCTGGCGTAAGAAAATTCGATAGGGGAGATGATCCAGTAGTTGTGATAGTAGTTGTTTATATACTGTTTAATAGTTGTGATTTGACTACTCTGTTCATAATTAAATAAAATGTATTTTTTTTAATCTAAAAAGTAATCAATCATGTGATGCCACATCATGATGTGAATTCATAAATATTGGTCTCACTTTTTTTTGGGGTCTTTTTGGAAACCTTAGTTATAAGTAGGGGACTTGCCAAGTAAGCCACTGTAAAAAATTGAGAGTGATTTGAAATTTCTACGTAGAATAATTAGAAGGGCGAAGTTATGGTGCACAACTAGTGGGTCCTCTCCCCTATACAAAGAATGGCGGATTGTTTTATGGCCCTGCTCCATAAGATTGTGAGCTTTCTTTTAGATTTTTTTCTGCAAATTAGAGTTTGTTATATTTGAAAAAAAATTGAAATATTTTTAAATATAATGTTTTTGGTGTAAAAATATAAAATGTAAGATTTTGTTTATGGTTGTCAAATATATAATTTATTATAATATTTATGTGATAAAAATTGGTTAAAATTTAAATAAAGAATGTATAAATATGACAAAAAAATGTGGAAGGTCAGAATGTACACATTACAAATCATATAAAAATTATTGAAGCAAATAATTTTCAAAAAATTATTAATAGATGCAATGATGTTGAAATTTGATTTGGATATTTTTATATTTTTACTAAATATATATATTTTTAATTATTTAATGTGATTAAAATATAAATATAAAATTCCTTGTGCACAATCTACATAATTAATGTAATTTTCACATGATTTTTTAGTGTGTATATAATAATGCATAGATTATTAAGACATAAAATTATTTTAAAAAATTTAAAATTCAAAAGTTATTGAAAAAGTAGTAATATACGCTATTTGAAGTTTATAGGACTTCGTATTTACAAATTAGTTAATAAATTATATTAGGTGTAATTTTTTTCAAAATTACGTATTTGAAAATTAGGCATTCTCATCTATAATAAGTTTTCATTTTGAAAAAGAATAAAATAAAATTATCAAACACATTACCATGACATTGTACATGTAAGTGGAAGGCTTAGTGTTTGAATTTCCAAACTTAAAACTAATGCAAAATTACAAGATAAATAAATAAATTAAATTGTAACTTATATATGTTATAAATATGTATCTATTTTTTATATCAAATATACATTTATATAACAATATTCAAGAATGTTAAAGCACCCAAGGATTAGTTTCAAAAGAGATTCAATCATAGTCATCATTTTTGAAAGAAATCAAGCATGTGCCCCATATTTGAAAGGAATCAAAACACAAGCACCCTTATCAAAAGAATATTTTTAAGAAGAATGTAAAAAGAGATATTCAAGCACAAACACAATTTTAGAAAGGGTTTCAGCCATTATTTTGAAAAGGGACATTCAACAAAATATCTATATATATATATGTATTTTGGGGAGTTTAAGGACTATATCTATTTTAAAAATATTTTGGCCATTCAATTGTTAAATTTTATTAAGATTATTTTATAATTATAAGATCAAATACATGTCAATATAAATAAAAATAAAAATCTTGACACTTAATAAATGGAAACACATAAAAAGAAGACAAAATGAGAGAGATAGGAGATAGAGCTCGACAAATGAAGAATCTTGAAGTGATTATATAAGAGATATATGTGGAAAACAAACATTTAGAGATGAATATGTAAGAGATATATGTGGAAGATGAGAACATGTAAATGGTAATTATGAAAATAAATTAAATAAGTCTTCAAATATACTCAATGATAAAATTAACATTAGTATGCTAAAGGAATGTGGATATATTTATGTTAAACCTATTGATATTGAAATCTCTTATACATGAAGTGAAATAAAAATATTTTTATTATAATTGAAAGAAATGTATTAGACAATTTTTATGTTAAGAAAACTTAAAGAATGTTTCAAAATTATGCAAACAATTATATGAACCAAAAAAAATCTAACATTTTAATGTCGAATAGCAATGCAATTAATTAGAATGTTAAAAATACAAAGAGTAATGAAAAATTATACATATTCATAAGAATTAAAAAAAATGATACAATTAAATAAATTACTCTCTAGTACTACTCATGTTCATGTTATTGAAAAGGAGACTCAATCCAAAGATAGTAATATATCATAACAGATTAAAAATCTCTTTAGTTACTAAATAAGTTTTAAAAAATAATGATAACCAAAACAAGTCAAAGTCAAATTTTAAATGTAAATACTAAAACTTTGATAATAAAAATAAAGAGATTATTTAATATTATAGATGGTTTAATTAAACAATGTTGAGCTTTTAGTATAGACTCTCAAGTTTTCATATGTTCAATTAAATAATGAAATTAGGAGTTCAATTAAAAAATATTGGCATAATAAATGCAATAATATCATCTAATATTAGAGATGTTTTGAAATCAAGAAAAAGATCAAAAAATTGTGATCATCATCGAAAAAATTATTAAACATCACTAAAAAAATATGTTAAAAATTATATATAATTTAATTATAATTAACATAAGTTGAGGATCACTTAACAAATTTAAACCTCAGTCTCTGAATACTAATAAACAATAAATCACTTATTTAAAAATTTTCACAATTGTGTTATTGTTATAATATTTTTTAATATTGTGTTTTAGTTTGCATACTAACCAAATTATGCAGAAATGTGATATTAATATGCTACTTACAACAATTAAGGAGTTTATAGCAAATTTATTTTGTCAAAAATTTGATGGACTCTTATTTTACTCAAAAGATTATTTTTCTAGAGAATGTAATAGTTGTGGTAACCTTTTATTTTTGGGAGAATGCATTCATGAAGATGGTTCACATGATTTTGGACAATAGTTAGTAGATGTGAATGAACTTATTAAAGAATGAAAATTTTGGAAAGTGTTGTGAGTTAGTAGTGGAGAAAAGTAGTGTATATGCATTAATCATAGAATTCAAGAATAATATTATTTACAAATATGTGAAACACTTTCAATATGCTTAATGGCTTGATAAAAAAATACAAAGAGGTGGAGATACCTTTCTTGTGGAAACTATAATTTTAGTGGTTGACTTTACAAAAACTACATTGTTGATTCATAAGTGGAAGTTGACTCTCAATATTATAATTTGATATAGGTAGAAATTGTTGTTCATATTGTATATAAATATGTATTTGATAGTATAAAAGCTCTGCCATTTTTTTTGAATGAGTACTGCCTGGGGGACAACTCCCATACTATAAGATCCCAAAAACATAAAAGAAAAAGAATGCATGCCCTTGCCACTAGGGGTGCAACACACTGAATACAAGATTGTATTGTCCATTACTCCTCTCCTAACATATTTTGTAAATTAGATGAGATACCACCCAGATTTGGGGAAAGACAAAATGCAAGATTCCACATTTATCCCCCAAGATTTGCTAATGTTAGAAGCATTGGGTGTTTTAGCTTGGATGCAGATGATTTTTTATTTTTAACCTCAATCCAATCCAGTTCTTCCTTAAGAGATTATTTTTGATCCATTCAATTTCCCATCATACTGGAAGCTCCATGGGAAGCATCATTTGTTGACATTGATGACTTAGAAGACTGTAGCTTAAATTTCTCTGATGGAGCAAAGTCTAAATTCTTAGTGGGCGAGAGAGAGGCTTCCACGATAGTTGAACCAAATTCAAAAAAACTACCACCAACTCGGTCCTACGAATTAGTTGGGGGAGGGGAACAAGTAGTTGAATTCTCCACCACTGGTACCTGTGTAGTAGAAGAATCCACCTTAACATTTGGTGCAACGACATAGTGGTTGGACTCAACACCAATCCACCAAGTAGGTTGTTTCATAACACCTTTACTTTTCTCAAATCCTTGCTTCTTGATACACTTAGATGTGACATGGGATGTGGAAAAGCATTTTCTGCATCTGAAAGCGATCTTTTCATAGTCAATAGGTTGTCTCCAACATCTACTTCCAACCTTTAATGAGATTTCTGCTGGAAGGCCTTTGTACAAATCAAATTCCACACATAACCGAGCATAAGTAGAGTTTTTGTGATTGATGGTTTCCTTAGAAATATTGTGATACTTTCCTAGACTATTGGCAATGGCTTTCAAACACACAATCTCCCAAAATTGTAAGGAAAGGTAAGGTAGTCTTACCCAAAGGTATGCTAAGGAGAATGACTCTGTTTGAGGATCAAATGAAGGAAACCAAGGTTTGATGCATAGGAAATCCCCTTGAAAGAGCCATGGTCCAGTGTTGAGAATTAATTCCTTATCTTCCAAAGATTCAAATTCCAAAATGAAGAACCCCCTAGTGCAAGGGTAAATATTGATTTCGTCCACCATGTAATCCATCCAATTTCTGCTTATCCAAGAGTGCAGATCACACAATTTTGGCTAGATCTTCAAAAAATTGCAATTTAATGCATTTTCTTGTAGATACTCTTCCCTATCACATGCTACACCACACAAACAGATCTCAGGAACCGAATCCGACTGGTGAACAACAAAAGGGTGACTCAATGATGAGGAGCAGGGAGAAGAGGAACCAAAATTGAGAGTGCCGACAGCAGGAACAAGCCACACATCTTCCAAATGACCATCCACACCTAGTACAACCTTGAAATCCAGCCTAGGGTTTCCACGCATTCTCAAAGGAGAAGGGAAAAAATTGCGTACAGATGGGGAACCCATCGCAACATTATTGACACGGCCCCGATTCTCACTCGCAGCCTAGAACGAGACCCGCGAACCAACAGAGGCACCCCAACAATCCTTTGTGCCTCTGGAGAAATGCTCGCCATCATCTTTGCAAGTTGCACGGGAGGTCTTGGAGAAATTCAGCATAGAGTAGTCCATTGGAGATTTTTTTTTTCATATATGTTATTAGATATACTAGTCCCATAAAAATAATAATGCCCAACACATGCGAAGTTTCTTTGAAGCTAGAAATCATAAAAGAGAGTATGATGGAGTCATGGCATGTGTAAAAAGAGGTATTTACAAAGAAAAAATAACTTTTTAGATGTAATGAGGTAGAAATGCACACATAGTTATGAATTGCTATAATGAAAAATTGTCTATATGATCTTTTGAAGACTTAAAATTCCAATGGTGATTTTGGTTAGTTGAAGAAGAAAACTTCCTACCATGACATGATTGAGAGAAAAATATTGGATATGAAAAATGATATTCATTTAAGAATTCAAATTCAAATTCAAACACACACATGGACTATGTGGAGTAGAGATATTGCTTATTTTTGCCAACTTTATTTTAGGTGAGTGGGAAGCATGTGAAATGTATACAAAATGGATTGAAGAATGACAACATAGATCCCTAAAATATATACAAACACATTAACATGAGAGAGATTTTAAAGACCTGATATATAATTATTGGTATCAAATGACTATGATCATGTTTCAAACCTTGTACAATAAGGTAAATTGATAATATCTAGTTTCATTAAATTTTATTTGATACACATGTTATTTATTTGAATTAGATCACTTCATATTTCATAAAATTAATTAATTTTCTTACATGAAATATGCATACTATTGTTGCGTGCCTAAGGGAAACAAAGAGAAAATAGAGTATTGGTTGGCTAAAAATGACACAAAACCAAGTTTAGAATAATGTCCTAAGTCTATAGAGGTTTTGGAGGACATAATAAATGTTTCTTATGCTAGTGTGGTGGATAGTCTCATGTATGCAATGGTATGCAAAAGACTAGACATTTCCCAAGCAAATCATAATTCTAAGTAAGTTCATGACAAACCCAAGTAAAGAGCATTGGGAACATGTGGAGATAGAGGGTACTAATGATGCAAGTTGAGTTTTGATTGTAAATAGATTTGAAGATTTAGGTTGGGATAGAGATCTTGATAGCTAAAGGTTAACAAAAAATTATGTTTTTATTCTATTTGGTGAAGCAACGAGCTGGATGAGAAACTAGAAACAAAAAAAATTCGTAGCCATTACTAAAGAAAATTATATAGTCACAACACATGCTTGTAAGGAAGCAATTTGGTTGAAGATGTTGAGTACCAATATTAGTTTTAAGAATTATATAGTGATATAATGCGACTCACAGATGACAATGTGTCTATCTAAGAATTGTGCTTTGTTGGAATATGAGGAGATGTCATTGATGTTGTTGTTCATAACATGAGCATGTGGAATAAGCACAAGGTACACATAGTTATGCTTTATAGTGTTGTCATTGATGTCAACATTGTATCTTGCTTTGGAGATCATGATGCAAATCATTTTGGTTGGCTCTAACATGTTTTAGGATGTTGGTACAAGGAAATTTTGCAAGAAGGTTTGATCTAGTGAAGGCATCTATGATGAAAATTGACATGTTAATATCACTAATTTTGTATATGTACAGGGGATCCAATAATTGGGTTCCCATTGTTCCACTGTTCAGTGTTTTTCTCTACACTTCTAACGTAATTTTTTGGTTGATAGAAGAACTTAATTCTAGAATTTCATCTTATTTTAGCCTTTGGTGTGAAATTTATGGGTAACAAAAGTTTGGCTTGACAATTACAAATGAGTTCTACTTCAGTGCATATGAGTTGGAGAATGCACTTCTCTGCGAATTGAATTTTGACTTTTCAGATTTGAGATGTTGATAGATGTTATATGAGTGTGAAATCCAATTGGTATGATGTTTTCATTTATGTGTGTCCAAATATGAGTAGACAATTGGAGAATTTTAGTATTAGGTCTCCTACGGTGCCGACCAAATAAGTTTGAAGGTACATGCAAAGCTTAAATAAGTATTGCAAGTTATGTGGGAGCTATTATAGGTCCATGCCAACCTATTTCAAAGTGTTTTAATATTTGAATCTTGGTGTGAAGTGTGTGTGGATAGATCTTGAGCCGAAAAGTTATATTTTATATATTTTGAATGTACATCTAATAAGGGCAACCTAATTGATGTTATGAGTGAAGCATTTATATAAGTTAGATTTTTTTTAGTATTTTGATGATGATGAGATAGGAAATGAGTTAGTGAATGTGAATTGTGTGAAGTTAATGTGAATGCAAAGTAGACTAGAGAATTAAGTCATATTAGTATGAAGAGTTTTGAGTATGTATTTTGAACCTCAATGGAATTGTATTCCAACATATTGTAGATGCACTTTGTAATAGTTCAACACTTGGTTGTGTGCCACAATCTCTTCTATCTCTTTTCTTTTCTCAGTGGGCATTGAGTCCACTTGGAAAGTGAGTCCACCTACATTTAGTACTTTTGTGATATATACTATTGTTGGGAATAGGATGCCATTTAATTGCAATCCTAAACATATTTCATGTATCTCCTAAGTCCTTGGAAAGTGTTCCCAAACCCTAGGATTAGAAAGAGATTAAATTTGAATGAAATGAACATGTAAATTGAGATTTGTAATTATTTCTAAATGATAGGAACATGTAAGGACACCCAAGAAGAGCTCCTACAAAATAGGAGCACATGGGGCACTCACATGGAAGGTGGAACCCACCTTGAGTTCAATTAACTATTTGGAGAAAGATTACACTTCATTAATGCATGTAAAGATCCTAGAAGTTAGAAATTTATGTTTACATGCATGGAGTTTAGTTTAGTACAATGCAGTTATGGTTCAATTATCTTTAGTTGCATGTAGTTAGTTTCAATTGAATGCTAATTGACTTCAATTGACTTGGAATGCATGACTAATGACTTGAGTTGCATGACATATAATAGGTGATACATTCAGTTAAGTGTGGATGATCAATCATGCATCATGTTTGCATGAATTGATGGAGAGACATGCTTCAGTTAATAGGGATTGACTTGGACCCACTTTGGGCACCCAAGTTGGCATCTTGGAGTTAAAAATTTTGCATGATAAGATATTTTATAAGGCTGAGTTAAGTGGGCCCATTCTTGGGTGCCAACTTTAAGGATAAGCTTAGAAGATATCTTCAGAATTAACATTGAGTTATGACTTCATTTTTGGATGCCCAAATTAATGGACTTGGTTTGACATTGCTTTTCATGGGAGAACTCTACTTGCAAAGAATAGGCATATGTTTTTTGAGATAAGATTTGTGCTTTGTAATTGTAAACTCTTTGGAGTTTACAAGACTCATCATTGTCTATAAATTGCAGCAAGTTGAAGAGAGTTTTATTAGATTTTATTGCAGGTTGTGAAGAAGAATTGTTAAAGGAAAAAGAAACATCTCAAGCAAGGATTGGATTTATTGTAATCTTATTATGAGATTAAATAATACAAAAATTCTTGGTGGAGTTTTCCCCCGAAAGGGTTTCTCCATGGTATATGTTGTGTTTCTTCTAATATTCTGTCTAATTCTTCTACAACCTACTGTCTTCATTTTACAAATGGTAAAATGAATCTAAACAGATAATCATCCGCAAAGAAATTGTAACAAAGAACACTTATTTAGATCTACAGCTACAATAGTTTTACAAAGTATTAAGCTACATAATTACCTCCATTTTCAACATTTGGTATCATAGCTAAGGTTGGGTAGAGTTTGGGACACCTTTCTCTTAAAATTTTGAAGGTTTTTGGGCTGTAGTGGGAGATTTTACTATTGTGTTATTGCTGATTTTGGAAAATAAGTTTGTTATAATCAGTTATAATTCTTGTTTAGATATTAAAAAATTCAATGGATCTAATTATGAGATTTGGAAACTAAAAATGGAGGATCTCCTTGAAGAGAGATCTATCAATGGTTAGTTGTTGGTAATGAGACAAAGTCACCTACAACAATGTTAGATGAGGATTGGGATAAGCTTGATAAGAAGGAAAGAGGGACCATAAGATTATGTCTTGCTAATGTTGTTCTCTTTGAATGTTTTAGATGAAAATACTACATATAAGGCATGGAAGAGAATAGGTTATATTTTTAAAACTAAAAGTATTACTAATAAGTTGTATCTGAAAAGACAATTATATTCTTTAAAGATGAAAGATGGTGATTCTGTTGCAAATCATTTGAATGCTTTTAATTTAATTCTAAGTTAGTTAACATCTATAGATGTAAAGCTAGAAGATAAAGATAAATGCATTTTGTTACCTTGTTCTTTACCAAAATCTTGGGAAAATCTAATTGTTGCTATTAGTGATAGTGGTGCAAATTTGAAGATGGACAATATAATTCCTCCTCTCCTATTAGAGGAGATGAGGAGGAAGTCTAAAATAGAAATCCAAGATGCCTTGTTTGTAAAAGGTAGGCCTGAGAAAAATGAACCTAAGGGAGACAAGGAAGGGAAGGGTAAGTCAAAAATATGAAGTAACGTAAAGTGTTGGAACTGTGGTAAACTGGGACATGTGAAGAAGGATTGTAAGAACAAGAAAAAGAGTTTTGATTCTTCTATAGAGGAATCCTCAGATGACGGTAATCATGCTTTGATCATTTCATATAAAAATGTTAGTGACAACTCTTTGCTTGATGTTAAAGAGTGATCTTCATGAGGAGGATGGTAGTCATGATGCCATGTGTAGCTCATACCACAGTTCAGTGGGAGTTCTTGGTAGTGAAGTGGATGCATCATTGTTAAGGTTATCTTCTTGTGATTGGGGATATAGTTTTTTCTTGGTTTAGACTGGTTGTTATTATGTCATGGTTTACTCTTGATATGCATTTAGAGTTTGGCATGGTACTTGTTCTCTTGAGACCAGGATGTATATACGCTATGGTGCATGCGATCTCCTAAGTAAGAGATGGTTATATCATGTTGTCATGTTTATGTTCCTGATTCATGATTGGAGCTTAGGCATTGAACTTTTGTAGTTCTCTTAAGTATTGGGTACATTAATCATTTGCTTGATTACTTCATGATAGTACTATGTTGCATTTGGATTTTGACATGGATTGGTTGGTTACAGGTCCTCATGGATACTTGGAGAAATAGGTGAGGCTTGATTTCTCTTATCGTAAGAGATATATGTTGGAATGCTTACTTGTAAGAAAATATTTTTCAATAGTAAAGACTAAGAAGCCTACACCTTGGTTGGACGTGAGTTCAACACACTCAGCAATTTCACATGCCTCCAAAGAGGTAGTTTGGATACATAGACTTGGGAAAGGTATTGGTTTTAATTGCAAGTAAGACTTGAATGTGATAGTCGAAGTGCTATTTGTTTTGCCAAAAATCCTATGTATCATGCTCGTACTAAGCATGTTGATGTATAGTATCACTTTGTGTTAGAAATGGTTGAAAGTGGGAAGGTATTAATTGAGAAAGTTGACAATTTAATTAATGTTACAAATTATCTTACGAAACCAATTCCTACTGACAATTTCTCTTAGTTTTTAGTATTAATCATTTGCTTGGAGCTTCATGATTATGCAGGTTGCATTTGAAGTTGGTATGGATTGATTAGTTGGTGTAGGGAGGCCATTGGCCTTGACTCCTATACTTGATTTATAATAATAATTCCTTGTTTAGAATAATTGCAATGTATAATGTCAAGTGGGAGAATTTTGCGAATAGGATGCCATTTAATTGAAATCCTAAATATATTTCATGTATCTCCTAAGTCCTTGCAAAGTGTTTCCCAACACTAGGATTAGAAAGAGATTAAATTCGAATGAAATGAACAGGTAAATTGACATTTGTAATTATTTCTAAATGATAGGAACATGTAGGGATGCCCAAGAAGAGCACCTACAAAATAGGATCACATGGGGCGCTCACATGAATGGTGGAACCCACCTTGAGTTCAATTAATTGTTTGGAGAAAGATAACACTTTAGTAATGTATGCAAAGATCCTAGAAATTGATGTTTACATGCATGGAGTTCAGTTTAGTTCAATTCAGTTATGGTTCAGTTATCTTTAGTTACATGTAGTTAATTTCAGTTGAATGCTAGTTGACTTCAGTTGACTTGGAATGCATGACTAATGACTTGAGTTGCATGATAGATAACATGTGATACATTTAGTTAAGTGTGGATGATCAATCATGCATCTTGTTTACATGAATTGATGGAGAGATATCTTTCAGTTAACAAATATTGACTTGGACCCACTTTGGGCACCCAAGTTGGCATCTTGGAGTTAACACTTTTGTATGATAAGATATTTTATAAGGCTGAGTTAAGTGGGCCCATTCTTGGGTGCCAAATTTGAGGATAAGTTTAGAAGATATCTTTGGAATCAATGTTGAGTTATGAATTCATTTTTGGATGCCCAAATTGATGGACTTGGTTTGACATTTTTTTTCATGGGAGAACTCTACTTGCAAAGAATAGGCATAGGTTTTGTGAGATAAGCTTTGTGCTTTGTAATTGTAAACTCTTTGGAGTTAAGGCTCATTATTGTCTATAAATTGCAGCAAGTTGAAGAGAGTTTTATTATATTTTATTGTTGTTGAAATGATGGATGCACAATGTCCTTGAAGCTGTGGCATTCAAGAAGACCTTTGCTAAGAGAAATTCAACCACACAGAAAGTGTTGCAACTAAGGGCATGCAAATGGAGATTACTTGATTGATTCTAGAATATGATTACAAATGTACAAATGCCTTGAATATATAGGCATGAGAGAGATGCAAGATACAATATGATGTTTCCATGTGTCATGATCTAGTAACATGTGACAACATGTGAAACCTACGTAGGAAATGATAAAAGATTGAGATAAGTTCTAGAAGGACAACTCATCTTCTAGAAGGAATCTTATCTCCTACAAGCATGGAAAGGGGGAATTACCCCATTATTTATGATATTCTAATAATGTAACCTATGACTTAATTTAATTAAATAAAAGACCTAAGTTAACTTATGCTAGTGTAATAAATAATTAATTACACTAACACCCCCCATAAGTGCAACTTAGGGAGGAAATGCAATGATTATGCAATGATGATGGGTCCTGGCAACATGATGGGCATATTAGGTACCCATTTACATGATGAAAATGAAAATAAAACTAATTTCCCACAACCGGAGAAAAGGAGAAAACCCAGTGGGAACAAAATCCCTCTCCAAAAAGGAGATAAAAATGCAAAAATAAAAGAGAAAGGATGGGAAGGATGGATGAATCCCAAATACCCCCAAGTACACCATCTGTCACATGGATATAATACAATCATTAGCCCCCCCATAGGCGGGAAATAGAGAGACTATATAGCCCCCCCCAAAAGATGTGATCACTTGCAGGAATGGTAAGTGTTTGAAGACAAAACAAGATCCAATGTCGATAAAGAACTTGTCACCCTTTTAGAAGAAACAAAACCAAGTGAAAGTGTAGGGATGCTTCCCATTCCGGATATGAATTGAAGGAAGGTAGGATGAATGTGGATGATGATGTCTCAGAAAAATGCTCCTGTGTCTCCTTGCTTGATGAAGATGAAGATTCCACAATCAACATAGGTATATGCCCAATCAATGAAGAAGGTGACAAACCAGGATGATGCAGAAATTGATGCTAAACAAGATCCAAAGAATGAAATGCAATGAATGTGATGGAGACTAGATTCCCCCTATAATGAAGTGTCCTCAAAACCACTAAAAGAAATCTGAAGCAACAAAGTTGTCCAAACCACGTATCTCCCACTAGGAAGAAGCAAATCAAATGGTGGATGCTGAAGAAACTTCAACTCCTAAATGGAATGAGAGGGAAGAAGTCTCATATATGAAATCTCTAAAGAGAAAATAAGTTCCTCCAAGATAGTCACAAGATCCCCAATCAAGGTTGAGACAAATGAATGAAGAGACTCAAGAGAACTCTGCAAAGTAGTATCTGAATAGAGGAGTGATATACCCTCAAGATTGTCCTCAAAACCTATAAAAGTCACCAAGTCAATGATACCTAAAACAAAGCCATCCTGTGATGTCAACTCTAGAAATCCGAGTGTGTCCTAATGAATAGAGATGATGGAAGCCTCAATCAATGAATCTAGACAAGGAATCACTGAATGTGAAGGGGTACCAACTGTCTCTGATGGAGAAGAAGCATCTAAAGAAACCTTTTAAACCTCTTTAGAAGATTTAAGGCAATCAACCTCTTGCATAACAATATCATCCTGCAATCAAGACTTAAGGGCCTATTTTTTCCATGATGATCCTGCACATACCTAGTACTTGATCTGAGGAATGAAATTCTAAATCATGATCATTGGGGAATGGTGGAGTATCTTGATCTCCATATATCTTCCAAAGCTTAATCCAAAGTATATGTGGAAAATCACAATGATTAATAGAATCCAAAACATCACAATCAAGTTGCATTGCAATGATCTCCAAGACAGTGTACCTGTTGCAACTCCAAGCAAATTTTTGAATACCTTCACTTGGACGGGGAACTAAACCATATAGATGTGACAATAAATCAAGTGATTGGAGATGGTGTATGATCCCATCCTGCCATTGTTTATAGTTTCCCTTGTGCAACATAACCAGAGAAGGAGTATATACAAGCCCCATAATGTACTATCAAATTTCTCCAAAAAAAAAAATACAATGACCTTCAATAGAAAATAGAGACCTACAAGGATGATGTGCAACTGAAGTGATGCCACCAAATCAAAAAACCTTTTTCCAAGCTTCAAGATATCCAAGTTATTTGAAAAAATTCACTGAATTGAACAAAACCAATGCAAGAGTACCTGGAGCTGAAACTGATCAAGTTGAATGGACTAACAAAAAAAGCTCTGAATTACCTTCCTGATGCCATTGGAATCACTAAAATATGATGAACGGTTGCAAAGATATGAGCCTTTAAGTCTAGATTAGGGTTTTGAATTGAGTTGACTATAGATTTTTTTGACAAAATTTTTTTGTAGAGTGGATGTCACCATTGGAAAGTAGACCAAATCCTCTTTTCAACAATATCTCGTTTGCTCAATTTCAATACAGTGGGTGAAAGTTATGAAAAAAATGAAAAAAAGGCCTAGATGAGGCACTTTGTAGGCTAATGAGGTGCAAAAGATTAGCCCCCTTCAGGCTAGCTCCTGGTCGTTGATGTGACCTTGATGATAAATGTGGCAAAAAAAAAGCACCCTTGGATAGGGTGGTGGTGGAGCTGAGCTATGGTGGCGTAGATGTAGTAACTTGGTGGCACCACTTGTAGATGAGTGGAGCTCTTGGTCTATGAAGAGATCATTTCCTTAGTAGACAGGGATTTAACTAGGGGTCATCAGTGTTTGGATCGCTAGTGAAAAAAAACTAGTGGTCGAGATCAGAGAGCAAGGGTCAGTCGGTAGAAACGTTGGTGAAAATAAACCGGTGGCAACAATGGTGAAAGACACAGGCTGCCAGAATGATGTTGGAAAAGAGAACAAGCTGGTAGCAGAGATAATGTTGATATGACCAGTCATACCTGCTACTGACATCGGCCGCCCAAATGCTTTTCTACAATTTTTTTGAAAAAATAGCTGACAAGTATTTGATTTATTTGATTTTTAATATTTCCTAAAGGCAATAAAAAATAAAAAAAACCTTGTATATACCAACAATATAATATAATTAATCTTGTTGAGAATTTGTGCCTCAAACTCACTAGTAGAAACCCTAATACTGTCACCAAGCAACAAAGAATTCATAAGTATCCTAGATATTCCTTTACCTCTATATCGCAGGTGTCTTTACACTGGGTTGTGGTGGCACGGTTACCACCATATCGTGGGAACCTCTCGGATGTGCAATGGTAGTGCGGTGGATACCGATATACTACACATATCCTTTCTCTAGGGTGCGGTAGCGTAGTTACCACCATACTATAGAAGCTCACCAGATGTCTAGTGGTAGATTGGTTACCACCATACCATGGGAGTCTCTCATCTATGCAATGGTAGTGAGGTGTGTTATTTCCATGTTGCAGGAGGTTGTCAGGTGTGTAGCGGTAGTGTAGTGTGTTATTGCCATACCATAGAGGTTTGCGAACTGCCTAGCGGCAGTGCAATAAACTGCCACCTTGCGAGAACCTGTTGACTACCTAGCGGTAGCACAGTATGAAGAGAAGAGTACAGTTTCTTGGTTGACTATTGAGATGTAAGCTATTAAGTGGAGAAGTTTGTTGACTTGGATGAAACCGTTTGAATTCCTGAGAAGTTCGATAGTTTCTTTGTGGAGGAAGTTGAATGAATCATTTTTGGTTGTTACAACATATTACAATGTACATGAACTATGAAAAGGTTCGGCGGTTCGATAGTTTGATGGTAGGTCGAGATTCATTAATTTGTGAGTTTCATTGTATTTTGTAAGAAAGCATTGTAATTGTGATATTCAGTATGAGATTGGTCAAGGAAATATTGTTGTTGTAATATTGGCATTTGAAAGGAGAGTCTATAACTTGTATGTAAATTGATTACTGTAATACAAGTGATCTTCTTTGGTGTTCTGGGTTTTTCTCCCGTAAGGGTTTTCCCATGTAAATCTGGTGTCAATCGTGTTTTGAGTTTGTCTCTCTATTTTTTTATTTCCTTCATGTGCATCTTAATGGTGTGTAATTGTAAAATTTAAAGTCATTTATGCATTCTTCTCTAGATTTTGACATTAGGAAAGTGTTCTGCATCCATATTCTTTCCTTACAAGTGGTATCAGAGCCTAGCCAGTTGTGTTATCCTTGTGGGTAGGTTGAGATTTTTGTGTCAATTCTTTTTCAATGGGAGTCTTATAGAATTTTGGTAATTTAAATTACAAATTAAGATGACAAGCACATCAGGAAGGATTGAAATTGAGAAATTCAATGGTAGCAATTTTGAGTTGTGGAAACTCAAAATGGAAGACTTGTTGGTGGATCATGATCTTTGGCTTGTTGTGTCTAGAATGAAACCTTCAAGCATGAAGCAAGAAGATTGGGATCTTGCAGAAAGAAAAGCAAAAGGGTTGATAATACTTTGTTTGGCAGACTCTGTTCTCTTGAATGTTCATGAAGAGAAGACTACATCTTCTTTATGGAAGAAGATTGGGGATATTTATCAAATTAAATCCTTGGTGAATAAATTATTCTTAAGGAAGAAGTTATAATCTTTTAAAATGGAGGAAGGGGCATCTGTGGCTGATCATCTGAATATGTTTAACACATTGATTTCTCAGCTAACATCTGTGAGCATAAAGATTGATGATGAAGATCGACATATGATATTGTTATGATCTTTTCCAAATTCTTGGGATCACTTGGTGATGGTGATTGGGAGCAGGACAACCACTTTCAAGATGGAAGATGTGGTTGCTTCTTTGTTGTGTGAAGAAATGAGAAGGAAATCTTCTGAGATGGCGAAGGAGGCTCTTGCTATTCGAGGCAGATTGAAAGAAAAAGGCAAGAAAGACAAGAAGTCTAAATTGAAATCAAAAGGGAGATCAAAGTCTCTTGGAAAGAAGTCCAAGGTGAAGTGTTGGAATTGTGGGCAACCTGGTCATGTTTGAAGGAATTTTAGAGAGGAGAAAAAGAAGAAGAAGAAGAACTCTTTCGACAATGATTCTTCTTAGAGCGATGCAGATGCCTTCATTGCAACCTTGGAAACTCGGGCATCTGATGATGTCTGGTTGATAGATTATGGAGCATCTTTCCACATGACATCTCATAGAGACTGGTTTACAAAGTATGAAAAATACAATGGTAGAAAGGTGTACTTGGAAAGCAATTCATCTCTAGAAATTGTTGGTCATGGAAGAGTATAAATTCAGTTTCCTGATGGTAGAATTAAGGGAATTGATGGTGTAATGCACATACCAGGTTTGGCTTAGAATTTACTTTCTGTAAGTAAGATAAATGATGTTGGAGTGCAATTCTTGTTCTCTAGCAATGGCTATAAAATGAATAGAGGCTCGATAGTGTTGGCTAGGGGTACCCATATAGGTATTTTGTATAAGTTGGACACACTTGCTATTCAATGTAACAGTATCTTTGTAAATTCACAAAAGGTTGTTTGTGCAAAAGAGGAGACTGAAGTCCATATAGGGGCTAATTATTTTGAAGTTAAACTTCCTGTAGATAAGACTATGCTTTGGCATCAAAGGCTAGGTCATATTGGTGAGAAAGGATTAAAAGCCTTGAAAAATAAAAACCTAGTTGAGGGGCTTGATGATTGTATCTTGGAATTTGAATTTTGTGAACATTGTATATATGGAAAACATCATCGTGTTTCTTTTTACTCTAGTCCTCATAAATCTTTTGGTTTTATGGATTATATTCACTATGATGTTTTTGGTCTAGTAAATGTTCCTTTGTTGTCGAATTCTAAATATTATGTATCATTCATTGATGATTATTCGAGAAGGGAATTTGTATATTTTTAAAAAGTAAATCAGAAGTGTTCAGTTGGTTTAGAGAGTTCAAGAACTTGGTTGAAAAGAAGACTGATAAGAAAATCAAATGCTTGAGGACAAATAACGGTGGTGAATTTTGTTCTACATAATTTGAAAGGTATTACAAATACCATGGAATTGAGAGGCATAAAAAAACACCTTACACTCTGCAACAAAATGGAGTTGCTGAAAGGTTGAACAAGACACTGATGGAGAAGGCAAGAAGTATGTTGAGCAATATTGGTTTGGAGTAGAAGTTCTGGGTTGAGGTTGTGGCTACAACATGTTACTTGATAAATTGATCTCCTTCTTCGACACTTGTTGATAAAACTCTAATGGAAGCTTGGTCTGGTAAGAAGCCCTCTCTAAGACATGTTCATGCTTTTGGTTGTGAAGCATATGTTTATGTGCCAAATATGAAGATGTCTAAATTGGAGAACAAAGTTCACTAGTGGAATTTGGCAAATAAATGACTACATGACTAAAAGTTTTAGTCAGGCGACTAAAAGTTTGTCACGTGACTAACACTAGTAGAATTTGACAAATAAATGACTAATTTGGTCATTTATAAGTGACTAATTTGGTCATTGGGTAAAATCACAACTAAATGACTAAATAAATGACTAATATTGGACAAATAAAATGACTAAATAAATGTGCTCATTATTAAAATCTTGGCCATAATTTTCATTTTAATAAACATACTCTAAAACCTTCGTCAAGACCTTATTTTCGATCGTAGCCTGCCATAATTAATAATGAAATATTACAAATAAAATTACTAATTAATAGTTTTTGTGGAATAAATATTTTGTTTTTGTGGAATAAAATTACAATAATATTCTAAAAAATGTGCTTATTGCCCCATTTAGTCATGATCTCTGTTGTCAAATCCCACTCAAAATGGCATGGGCCTTAATAATACACAAATCACAAAGCCTAACACTTGAAAAGGAAACAATCAATATCAACAATGTAGATCAGTATGACCTCACATTAACAACTATTTCTAGAGTGTGTGAACTTGCAAGCCTATGCATAAAACTAGCTTTCACATTTCAATGATATGCACGCATGCAACAAAGTCCATAGGTAGCTCGTCGAAAGCAAGAAGAAGAACGCTTATTGGCATTATCGAATTCAAACTCTTGAATGAACACTAATACAAAAAAGAACTACAGGTTAGTTACTTTGATTTTATCAACTACATTTTTCCCACTTCCAACCAAAAAACCCTCATTGCATATATACTTAGTTACAAAGTGTCTCCAATGATTAATCCAAATTCCTTCTTTCAAAAAAGTAGTCATACACTACACATGAATCATTAATATCAACTTGCTCTAAAACATGACCAAAAAAACATCTTTCTTTTCTCTTATCAACAATTTTCCTACAAGTATGCAAATACATAAAAGCAACAACAAAATAAGACCAAACACTCTCACAACTCAACCATTTTGCTGGCACTAAATGCCATTGGACTAGTTCCTCATTTATGTCATATTTTATTTCGATATTAAGTCCCAACTCCAGATTTTCTCGAGATAATTTCCTTTCACAAACTAGATACTCATTTGTAGATTGTCATAGCAATATTTGCAATTACACTTCTTCAAATTTGAATGTGGATTTTCTTTTCTAGGATTGTAATTGAATGCACCTAAATCCTTATGCTATGGCTTCAAATTTGAATGTACCTTTACTTTTCCTTTATAGTAATTGAACGTCTTATGTAAGGGAAGTCCAATTATTTGGAATTCATGTCATTATGAAAGAACACTCATTATTTGCAAGCTTTCTTGCTACCTCTTATTTAAAGTTATAGTATAATCAGCCTTTGTGGATTGAGATGGATTATATTCAGAATATGAAACATCTTTATCATGCAAAAACAATATCTATTGATCTATTTGATGTTTTCTTGATTGTACTATTTAGATATCTATGTTCATATATCATTGGTAGATATAAACAACAAAAAAATAGAACAACTATTAAGATTTTAAACTTTAAAAATCTACACAAATGACTAAAAAAATAAGAAAAATTATTTGCACAAATGATGACAAAGGCTTCAAAAAAGAGAATCAAAAGAAAAGGTAATTTGTAGGTATTTGCAACACAAATTATTGTGCATGATTTATTAGTTTAAAATCTATTAAACTTTAAATTTATTTCAAAAAACATAAACTATATTGCCTGTAGTATCCAAACACATTGACAACAACTTTAATAATACTACTGCTTTATGTAGTAACCAATTGTAACCTTGAAGACCAAGATCCAATTTTTTCAATTTTGGTTAAACATTTTTTGACATTCTTATGTGGTTTTGTTATTTGTTTTTTTGCAGCATCAACTTTTGCACGAAATGAATGAGAAGTAATTGGTGGACATCATGGCTTTCAAATCACCCCCACTTAAAAGCAAAAAGTGAAGATACTAGCTAATGTCTTTTAAAGGATTAATTTAAAGGGAATAGATATTATTTTAAAACTTTAGAACATGTCTATTATGATAATTACTATTTTTTATTAATAATGTTGAGGGATGGAAATAATAGCCATATTATATACGTGATAGCCGCCCCTGCAGGGAGTTAGATGTTGTTGATTCCCTTCCGGAGCTAGAAAGCATGCTCGAGCAACTACTATGGAAGGGGGGCCGTTGAACACTATCCATCGGGGCTACCCTTTCTACCGGGCACTTCCCTCCCATCCCAATTAATCAGTAAAAAGGTGAATGGGTTCATCGGTGGAGTTTGTTAATTAATCAACCCGCTATTTGAAGCTAACCCCTTAAGCGCTTCGCGCCCACCCTATAGGAACTCCTTAGTTGCTAGCCCCCGAGCGCTTTGAACAACTATATGGGGGGGAGGTAGCTCTCTCTAGAATCTTTATCTATCTTCGCCATATTCTATACGTAACATGCCTACCCCACCCCAGCTGCTAATATAGTTGAAAGCAAAAGCTCCAATTCCTTACTCTAGCTACTTCTAGCTTAATCTAGCTTCAGGTAGCAGGCTAATTAATCTGCCTACTTAATTGAATGATTAATGAACTGATTAATGGCAGAAGCACAATGGTCCCTACTATTTGGCTGGGGATAGTTGGCATGTTACGTATAGAATCTTGACTGCCCTATTATTCTATTCCCCCGGGGTTGGATACGCTAGCTAGTGTTAGTTAAGGAATTGAGATCCCGATCCCTTTACCATGGAAAGCATGATCCATACCGATCCGAATGCGAGGCCTTACGAACGATCAACCAATCACTAGCCTTGCTTCACTTACGAGTGACCTTTCCAATCCCCCCAACTCTAGTTTCCCAGCTAGATTAATGGCACTTGCTAACCCCACCCCCCCTCTCTATAGTTCTAGCAAGCTGATTCCTTAGAATAGTAGGGACTCCCACCCGGAACTAGAATTCCCGGGGGCCCCCTACTATAGAGATCGATGATCTGGGGTGGGTGGGAAGAAAAATAGAGATTGATGATCGGCTTCTTTTCATTCCTCCCTATCTCGCTCAACTCCTAATAATCTACTTATCTCCCCCAACTCGTCCATCCCACTGGAATATCTCGATGAAGGCGGTATTATAATATACTACTAGAGACGATTAAGGCAGTACTGGGTCAGTCCAACCCCACCATCCCATTTGAAATATAATGGGGGGCGGGGGGGCAGGGTGGGTGCGAAGCACAGGGGTGAGATTGATTCTCAAGATTGGAGATCGATTCTCCTCTTCTTTATAGCCAAACCCCCACCCCACCCCCATCCATTTTCTCTTTACCGCAAACTGGCCCCTCCCCCACCCCTTCATTATCGTCAGGAGTTAGTTGGCCGTTGGAAATTGTCCCTACTATTCTAAGGTGGGGGTTAGGGTAATCAAATCGAGAAAGCAGTCCCTACTATCTAATGGGGTGGGCTTTCTCGCCGATTGGGGTGGGTGGGAGGCCCCTACTACCCACCCATCCCAGGTTATTCTAGTAGGTTTATCGCCCTAAAATTCTATGGGGTAGGCATGTTACGTATAGAATCTTGACTGAAAGGTCAATGAAAATTGGATGAATAGGTGTGGATGATTGATCCATGAGGTTCGACTCCTCATTCATCCTACCAGGCACTACGGCAAGACATGAAACACCCGATCCCATTCTGACCTCGAGCTATGAAACCGTCTTGCGCCATATGTACTGCAGTGAAAAGCGGGAGACATGGTCAAAGCCCAGTCCCCTAACAGATTACGCAGGTTGGCCCCCCTCATTCTATGAATGCAGAGGTTGGTTGGGCCTCAGTGATCATTCAAATTGATTGCGAACTATATAGAATTAGTCGTCATAGTAGGGGCCATATTATATATGTAACAAGGGTGGGAGGGAATCATAGTTCCCTTTTGACCAATCAAAAACACATTATAGAACCTAACCTCGGTGGCCATGTTACTATTATCGGGGTCCTGCCTTCCTTCCTGCTGATTGAACCGGTTGCCCTCTACTCTATAGTTCTAGTTGTTGAATTCTTTAGTCATCTTGCCGAGGAACATTAGCCCCCCACCCAGCCCCACACATGACAAACCCTCGGATATAGCATTTCTCATACACTCTATTCTTCTTGCCCTCACCCCCCGGTGGTAATTAAGTATGGGTCCCAGATAGAAACTTTCTTCTTGCCTGGGGCCCTACCTGGTAATACCCTAACTTCCTACCTGGTAGAGGAGATCGAGAAAGGATGGCATTATAGAACTCTCTCTCCCTCGAGCTTTCCTTCCATCCAGCTTTAGTCTTCGATCGTGAACAGATGTGGACGGATCTTCAACTAAGATAGGAAGTTCTTGGGCCTCCCGAGTTCCTTATGAGAAAGGACCTGCCTCCCAATGTGTAGGTTCCCATGCGAGGAATTCCTTCAATCCAGTTAGAGCCCAGAGACCAGAGATAGTTGTGGGAGGCCCAGAGTAATTTAGCTAAAGAAAGCAGGGGTAATAGCGAGAAAGGAGGTAGGGATAGAGACTCGTAAAGGTAGTGTAGGGCCCTGTCCTAGAATTCTAGATAGTTCTCAGAGAAATAGAGTTAAAGAAATTCAATGAACTAGTTCAACTGGTAACAATCCAACTATAGGATAGCCATTCCATCCTCACCCCCGGTGGGACTAGAAGCTTCATCCCTCACCCCCGGGTAGTCAACTATCCCTCGGTCCGGTAACAGTTTCTAACAAAGGATGGGAGTCAGTCCCGCCCTACCTCTTAATAGTTGGAGCTGAGCATGCCTTATTTTATCTGGTCCTATTAGCTGCCTCCCACCCTAGGGAATCAATGAGGAACTATAGCTATCCTCGAAAATAGGACCATCCTTGTTAACAACTATAGCTATCTAGCTAGGGCCCCCACCCGGCAACGTTAGGCTATCACGTAGAGAAGCCCCAACTATTTTTGTTAGGTCCCTCGACCATACTGAATTAACAGCTATCGAAGGGCCTTCCACTTATAGCACTGTAGGAGAGACCATCATAGAACTATCGGTCCTACCTTCCGGAACTAATTTGGATTTTATCCCCTTGGTCCAGCGAGAAAGGATTGGATGGATGTTTCTCACAGAAAGAATCTAGTCTATCCAATTCCTGGTGATGTTATAATACTCTCCCCTCCCTGGTCTATTCTAATGGGTATCTCCCCTCCCCTACTATTCGGCAGGGTAGTTGAAGGAATCACAAAGCATGGGCCAAACATCTAGAGAAACTAATTTGCTTTGAATCGACTGGTTGAATGAACAATCCAATCAATCTACCCCCTTAGAATATTAGGGCTAGCGCTTCGCGCCCACCCCCCCATTATAGTTGTGCCTTAGGGGCCCGCGGGTGGGACGGGATTCTAGTTGCCGGGTAGCTCTTCAGATGCCTACCTAATGGAGGAAGGAGGGACCTAACTATTGGTCCAGCTCAAAAGAGAATCGATGGATAACTACAATGAAGGAGCCTTGCCCTCACCCAACAATTCAGCATGGTCGAACAAGACTAGCTCCTCCCGGTGAAGGGCCAAAATCAAAACACTCAGAACTGGCTTGACATCGAGTTAGGGCTTGACATCTCTAACAAAGAGAAAGATTAGACTGGCCCCATTAGTTCGTTGTAAAGAAAGAGCCTGTCCTCACCGGATCAAAGTTAAGTAGTTCGAAGGATGAGACTACCCTTCCTAACTACACCCTTTGGGTAAAGAAAGGATGGCACCCCTGCACGGATGGAGATGAATTTCTTGAACTCCCAACTATTTGAATTCTTTACTTGCCCTCGTTAATTGAGTGGGCTAGAACTGGGTGGGGGGGGCCCTACTATTCTATGGTAGCAGATTAGGGCTGCTAATTGCTCATAGTTGGGGACGGTGAGCTCCTCTTTCTCGCATTTGTTTCATTACCCACTGGGGGTGGGGTCTAACACGTCGCACCAAAAATTTCCCTTCCTATATTTTAGTGGTTGAATTCCTAGCCGGATAACCTTCTGAACAATCGATCTCAAACAGCTAGAATTATGATAATTACTATTTTTTTATTAATAATGTCTATTGCATGATTTCTAATTATGAGAATTTTCACCTTCATGTCAATTTCCTTTTAGAATACATAATTTAGAATCTATGTATGCAACTAGACTTATGTCTATATAGTCTAATAAATTTTATATTAATAAAAAATGGTGTTAAGGGCCGCACACAATACATGAAAATATAAGGCCAACAACAATGAGTTATATGAGTAGAATTAAAAAAAATATTTTTAATTACTTTTATTTCATAAAAGTATACTTATAGGTGCGGGAAAATTCACCACCACAATTCAAATCAAATTTTCTCTGCGATGATGAATTTTCAGTCGAGGTGAATTGCCATTGGTGAATTTGTCATGACAGTGATTCCCATGGTGAATTGCTAGAGAATAGAGTATTATTTTCTTAAAAATTAGTATGATGTGTTGTCCCTTTTTAATAAAAATGTAATTGTCTTTTTATAGTCACCCCCACTTAAAAGCCAAATGTGAAGAACTAGCTAAAGTCTTTTAAAGGATTAATTTAAAGGGAATATATATTATTTTAAAACTTTAGAACATGCCTAAATTTTTTTTTTCTTCTATAATTTACGACATAGATTTGGTGTATGCCACACATTTACAAGCCATTTAATAATAGACATCCCTCCTCTATCCTGCAATACCATTTCTAGCATGTGGGTCTCTCTTTGTTGATCATCTAGACTACGATATAGTTCAATAATGGAGTAAGTTCAATACTATGCAATATTGATTGTTAGGTTTCTATTCAAGCTTTTATCTTCCTCTAGACTTATGTTTGTTATGAATAAATGTAGTGCTTATAATATTTTCCAACTTTAACTAAAAATTTCTAGGATTAATTTACAATAATATTTTCATTGGAAATATTCTAAGATTAATAATTTTTATCACATTTCTTATGGAAACCAATTTTCGCTAAAATTAAAACTAATGTTTCTTCTCATTTTTTCGCTGGCTCTCTCACGTCTGCTGCTATAGCCATTAAAACTATTATTTTTTCCCATATTTTCGATGGTTTTGAGCTGGCTCTCTTATCTTCTTCTATAGCCGCGGCGTTGCACTCGGGATGCAGCTTCTTTTCGCGGGAAAGCTTACAATGGGCGTGGCAAGAAGTGGCCATTGTATTGGCATTTTAATGATAAGGATATGCAGAAAATATTATGCCCTAGTTTATGTTTTCTTCAACCCATGGGTCATCTGCAAGCAAACAGGTAATATTGTTAATATTGTTAAAAACCCCAGATCTTTATGCAAAACAAACTGGTTCTACAACAAATTTTTGTAAATTAATATTCTATTTTCATTTTTTATCTCAATAGATTGATACAATTAGTGTTCTCAAACTAATTTCATTATATGGTGGTGTGACTGCGAATACACAAGAAATTTAGTTATGAGAATGGTGAATTTAAATAAGAACCTTCAAATTTTTCACATTTGTTTTAAGTCTGTTTTTGATATCACAGTAGACAAGATGAAAAAGATCTGAAATTTTACATACAACACAGGTGAATGCATAGGTGAATGTAAAGATAGAGATACCAGGAATTCAAAAGGTTATGGGTTTTGCATCTACCAGGTGAGCCTTTATGCTGATATTTTTGTAAGTTCTTAACAAATTTTATTTGAAATGGCATTTTCAGTACTCTGACACAAGCATCATTATTTCTTGTCATATTCAAGATGCTAATTACTTTTATCAAAAATATTAGGATCCAGCTGTGACAGACATTGCATGTGCTTCCCTAAATTGGGAGATAAAACTTTGATTGTTCGCCATGCTACAGCCAGGTATAGATATGCATGAGGCTATAATACAATTGAATCTATATTATTTGTTTTTAATCTATACTTCTGACAATCTAATTGATTCCATCTTATTTCCTTCTCATAGCAGTGGTCAACCAAAACTAGACCAAGAGAATGTCTTAGCTTAGGCTCAACAACACATAGCTTTACAGGTAAGACTGGGGAATCATCTTTATAGTGAGAAAATGGATTTGGATTCCTTTTCTATTGTGATTCTATGTCTCTTATTCATGTATGGTAAGCAAAGCATTCTTTTGGTATATCTGTAGAAGCTTGTATGTATCTATAAATGATGACTTGTGGCTATCAAGGTGGGATAGAGTCTTAAAAGGGCATTAGGTATCCAAGGTATTTTCCATCACAGAATCTAAGTGTCTAGAAACTGTTTTGTGAAAGCTATCTAAGGTGACTCAAAGGGTGGCTGATAGGGCAACAAAGAATTTGGCGTTAGCTCAAGAAGTGTTCAATGGACCTCAAAGGAGTCCTTCAAGCTAGTCAAAAACATCATAATATGCATCATATAAGATTTGATTGCTTTAAGCAAAATCTTGTCAGCATTAAATACTTTGCTTTTGCTGGTTGACCTATTTAATTTCTGACCTACAAGAGTGCAAAGGACCAATAGAAGTGAGTTTATACACTTAACCATCCTTAAGCAATTGATTTGTCCAAGTATTAATTTCTGATCATTCTGTACCCTCTAGAAGTTTTATGTGAGATTGCCACCAAATGTAGGCATGAATCATGATTAATTTTATGGACCTTTACTATTATGATTTGTTGCAGCTCTATGAGACTTTATTGTCTTAAAATACAACTATAAACTGCAAACCCAAGCATCTAGCTTATCCTCATCAATTGTGCCATCAAAGTGGGGAATCAATATCTTGGTGCCTAATTAAAAAGCGGGTTGGACAATTAAAGTAGTTAAGAGAATGAAACTAGTGGTCCATTGTTGTCCATGTAATGGTGGAGCATCTTATTCATATCTGCAAAAGCTAGGATTTAAAATTTAAAATACATTTTATTGTTGTCATTAGTCATGGAACTTTTGGTTGAGGAATTGAACCAAATTGGAGTTTTGGGTGGAGCTTCAGGACCTTATTGAACTATCTTTCAATAAAAAATGAACAGATGCAAAGCAAAAGTTTAAATAAAAAAGAGAATTGAATTGATAATCAAGCAAAATAAATTTATAGCTGAAGATTGATGGAAGAAATTGAATCAACACTTTTATAGAAGAATTAGAACAACAAAGTTATTTGGGGCAAACCTATAAGGTAGATGGAAAATAGCAGGGGAGTACATGATCCAGCTTCTGGTATGCAGCTGCTGAGAATTTGTTTGATCTCAAGTTCAGAGGTAGAAAGCAAAGATACCAGACAATGTTGCTAGTAACAAAACAAAGATGTATAGAAAATAAGACCACAGTCAAATGCCAAAAGCCAGTCCTCTTTAGTAGATCAATGCTTGCAGAAGACTCTACAAAAGAATGCATATGGAAAATGTATCCAGATCTAATAAATAGTTTACCTATTCAAACCAAAAATAGCACCAAAAGGAAGATTTCATGAGCAGAATGAAAGGGGAAAAAAAGTTTAAACTATTGCTGAAAATATATAAATGACAACACCTTGTAGAAGTCGGTAAAACAGGTCATGATGTATCAGAGGTAAGGGCAAAGGAAGTGTATAAGATATATACAGTGACTACAGCAATGGCTGAGTAATCTAAAAATATAGAACATACAAAATAGATGGGGAAAGCTGTGATTGTTAGGCTTCAATATCAACTCTCATGGCTCTAAGTCTATTATTATATTATTGAATAACCACTTGCATAAGGCAGGCTTGTATATACAGGTTAAAAATCTTTCAATAACATATTGAATTTCCAGCTATCCAAATACTTTTTAATTTAGTTCTATTTACCCTTACCAAATATTCCAACTATCCACCTGCTTTTAATTCATTTCTAATTATAATTTTTAGCTGTTCTAGCTATCCATCTTATTAGTTTATTTTTAATTGCCCACTTGCATGTGGATTTGATTGATATATAATCATAGTTAATTACCAAATATATTCGATGTGCTCATCATAATTAAGGGTGCATTTATTTATTTTTCCCACACTGAGGGTTATATCACACAATCAGCTAACAAATAATATCATGCTTATACAAAAATGATCAAAGGAGTTATTTATATTATTGGTCCAAAGAACTCTGATAGATTGATCATACTAATTTCAACTGCAGCCAAACTCCTTAAACTTACCTAGTACTTGGCTTTTCTATTTCAAAGAATAAACCTAATTATGTCTCGAAAATCATCCATGGAGGTTAAGACATATTTTTCCCCTGCTAGGGATGGCTCACATGTTTGGATACATAGATCACTGTAAACAATTTGCATTTTAGTCTTTTCATGCTATGCCTTTCCCTTTTCAAATTTCTTAAGTGGATACTTCCCGAGAGCACACACCTCATAAACAATCTTGAGAAGTCACAGAAGGCAGATCATGGACCATCTTTGATTGACTCACCAATTGCATTCTCTGATTATTGAAGTGATTGTCTCTAGCTAGCTGCAACTGATGTCAAGCCCAAGTAGAAACCTTGCTTGGAAACTTGAAAACCTTGATATAAATAATGAATGAATACCAAAATTCTGAAATATCTGGTTTTTAATTTTTTTCTACAAAAACTGACAGCAAATTAGAACTTCACCCATCACCGAAAATTAGACTTTCAAAGGATAAAGGAAGAATGACTTTCCACAGAGGGTATGGATGTTTGACTTGGACCAAATTCTTAATACGGTATGACACTGCATTGGACAAAATAGTATCATAATGAACTTGTGCATTTTTCCCCTTTGTCTCCTTTTTAAACTTTTGCCTGTTTACAAGTGAGTAAGAAACTTCAAGTTACCTATTTTGCAGTCACCTTTTACACAACTTAAGAATTACCTTTTCCCTGTACAGATAACACGTTTATTTTTCAATCTAATAGAAACTTTCAATCATAACACTAATAATACCATTATTTGCATAGAACAAAAATGCTCATAACAGTCCTCCCTAGCTAAATTGCTTTTCCATCAAAGCAATTGTAGAGATGGATGCTGAAAGTATACCAAGGCTTTTCAAAGGGCAAGCTCAAGAACCTGAATCACAGACATCAAGCATTCATGAAATAGTGCAAAAAATAACACAAAACCAAAAACATTAAGCTGATGACATCAAGCATTCATGGTAGGAGTATATGAAATCAATGGCTAATACTCTCTAGTCTACTATAATAAAAAAACATTAATATTCATCTGAGAATCCAACAACTACTACCCCAAAACAGGCTAATCAGAAACAAAATCGATGTTAAAATGGACACCCTCTCCAATCACCATTATTTCAAGCTAGTTTTAGGCTTTACTTCTAAACACCATGAAATGAAATCAACCATTCAAATTTCAGACAATTCAAAGAAATTGATTCAGCAGGATCTATGAATTTGTTCGACTCATGGTGCAATGGCATTACTTCACTCCATATGTCAGATTCACCGTTAACTTGAGGAACTCTCCAAGAACAAATGGACATTCTGTGGCATCCAAACTATTTTATTATATTTCCTAAAAATGACAAAATAGAAGAAATGAATCAACTGAATACAAATCATTGTCTTTCATGTAATTGGCAAGATGTTCCTTTGTTTTCCACACTTGTTTATTAATGTCTCATAGCTAGTATTTTAGAAGATTTATATGTTAATATTGAGATAGGAGTAGATACACATCTTGTAACAAATCCAACCTCTAGGATGCTGTATAAAATTTTTGCATAATACAATATTGCAATTTATATTTCCAACATGGTGTCTTCTCTCTCTTGAAATTCTCTTGTTATTTAATGCTTGCTCAATAATATTCTACACTTCTATCATTTCCATAATTTGCTTCTGTTCATAACACATTTCAGCCAATTTGAGTAGTTGTCTCTCGAGAATCCCTGGAACCCAAATCAGTGGTATCAACACACAACAATTGAATCCTTTTCTGTAGTTTGTATGCTCATTCATACAAGGCTTGGGTACAAGAAGCTTGATCTCAAAACTCGTGATCATTCATATTATCTCACTTGAACCCATTATAACCTTCTAACTAAGTATATGCTAATCCAATTGCTGGGAAGACAATTAAAATATTTTACTTCTGCCATTCACTCTTATGAAAATTCAAGTTTTTGGTTGTCGTTCAAATTTACTATCAATAAATATTTTGTCCCAAAACAAATTTTGAAAAGCATTTCTCTCTCAATTTTGTCATACTTGGAGATTTACATTTAAATTATTTATTATCTTGATCTGTTACATTTCTCTCTAAATTTTGTCTTACTTCGAGATTTACATTTATAAATCATTTATCATCTTGATCTTTTTCTTACTCATTACTTCTTTCCTGGGCACTTCCATTAGCAAGAGTCCATGGATTGCATAGGCACTTCAGTTGGAAAGAGACTGGAATTGTGAAGGTTATTAACAAAGAAAACTGTTATATTACAGATTGCACAGAGGGCTCAAATCAATTAGTATCGTCTACACGCTTTATAAGGTTCTGCACACCAATTTAATCTGAAGGATGTTAAATTCTTCATCACCATCATCATTGTGGAACTAACCATCTTATCCCACAAGGGCCCACTCCTTGTACTTGAGAGTAGTTTGCCTGAGCACTGTAACATGTTTGAGCATAGAACATCTACAATTCTTGCATTGATCCCTTGATAGTCAGACTCTGTTATGCAATCAAAAGTGGGGACTAGTGAGAGACGTTTTATTTGTTCTATGTCTATGAAGGATGCTCATAATCATAGTATTTTTTTCCTCCATATTAGTCATGGTTGTTGTTGACAGTTGAAATGTTTTTCTTTGTTGATAGATTATAAAAAACTTTGTTATTAAGAAATTAAGACATCTTTTAAAGGAGATGTGTGCTACTTATTTGATGCCTATGCCTGGATCATTGGTTTTACTTATGTGTGCATTTTTATACAGATTGTTTGACCTTTCTATTTTAAGTTTAATAGATAGCCATGATGATTTCGATCTTTATAGTTGAACCACAATGATTAGGACCTTTATAGCTGATCCATCCTGAACACACTGAATTTAAAAGAGATTTCTCCTGGAGTGGTTTCATTTCACTATTATTCTTGTTAGTTTGTCTTACCATGTAATTGACAGGATGGTGAAAAGCTCTTTATTTTAAAATTTTGGAAATATCCAGTTTCCTGAGTTTGTTTTTCTTAGCATTTTGCAGAGTTAATGCCTAGCATATGATAGGAACGTCTATAGATTGCCTATAGTTTATATACAATCTTGAGCTATTATGTCAAACTTTAGATAACTTCGATAAAGCTTAATTAATGGTGATTAGATTTGCTTAGGAAGTGAGCAAGTTAAGCATACGAGTTATTTTTTTGATGTAGCTGTTCACCAAAATTGTAATGCTACTGCATAGGATTGGCTGCAAACTAATTAGTCATCTCTGTCATGTTTTCATTGCCTTTTTCTTGAAAATTTCACTTGAGGAATTGTATACCATGACATGTATAATGCATTAGCTACTCAGTTGTAGGTGAATTCTTTGAAACCTTGATATTGCTTCAAGAATTCAACTATGAGCTAAACACCTTAAGCAAGCTGAGTAGCAGAGTAATGGAATCAAGCTATGGAGCTATATCAAATCCAGAAAATGCCAATTCACAGTTAGGATAATATTTGATAATGAGATTTGCAATCTGTAGATATCCCAAGTGTTTGTGAGCTCTGCTACTTCAGATGAAGGAGGTGTCGATGTAAACAAAGTCTAGGCATCTACCTCACTCTGAGCCCATTCATCCCATAGAGACTTAGATATAACTGCTCATTGCCCACAAAGATCAGATTGTATATTAAACAAAAGAACAGAGGAATGAAACCAAAAGACCAAGAACACCAAATTTATCGCTGACCTAATGGTGAATCCACATCCAATGTTAAGGACTCCTTATTCCAATCCCAAGATTTGATGGATTGATTCAAATACATTGCTAAGCTTTTTATGCAACTAGCATTTCTGTAGGGAACCATTATTTAATATCCATTGATTGAAATACCCACAACATCTAATGACTATTGTTGTTTGCAGTGCTTTAGACTTCCTACGTTTTTCAATGACTGTTCATTAAAACTGTGACCTCATAAACTTGTATTTATGCAATTTCTGTTACGGTTAATTATATTTGTATCAAGTTGCTAATTTATACATTATTGTTTTTTTGGACATCAGGAAATGAGGAAAAAGAATTTAAGGTGCAAATTAGATGATAGTGATCATAATGCTGAAATTCCAGTGACAGATTATGAGTGCTTTCGTGAAGAACGTGTGGCCAAGAATAATGAATATTTATTGTGTCTTGGTTTGACAAACAGGCAAGTTGTAAATCCACTAAGTAGTATATTATTTATTTAATACCGTTTAATGAAATTTTATAGGCAAGAGCTTTATGTATATAAGACATGATATGATATTTTTTTTTATTTTACAGGCAAGAGAAAGAGTGCAGAGAAAATGCAGAGAAAAAACAAAAAGAAAGTAAAGATATAGTGCTGCCAGCTCGTAGAAGCCAACGCATAAAGGATGTGTTTGAAGTGAAATCTAGGGAGACCAGTACTGATCTACCTACTCATGCCACACCTGATATGGAAAAGGAGCATGAAGTTTTGGTTAATGAAAGTCACAAAGAGAGTCTGCTTGCATCTGATGTGCCTCAGAGTGCACCTGTTGCATCTACAACTTTTGATGGAATTAGTGGATCAGCTAGAAATATTGGTAGTGGTTCAACAGAAGATGTGTCTGCTTTTGTTAAAAGACAAAGATTGAGTCAAGATTTATACAAATATACAGAGAGGAATGCAAAAGAAAGAATATTAGAAGGGAAGAAGCCATTCTTGGTTGAGGTATCAAGAGATGGTGAACCCATTGGGAAAAATGCTGCACAGTGGGCCTCGGAGTTGGGCGTAAGATGTAGGGCCCATTTGGATATTTGCAAATCAAATTTTGCACAGCAAGATCCATGAAATGTGGAATATGTTATACAAAAAATGGAAAATGCCTTTGACACTATTGGTGGACAAATCTCCAAAAAATATTACAAGCACAAGATGAGACTTCTGATGAACAATTTTAGATACAATTGCAGAAAAATAATCATGGAGGGAAACGAGAGGTTAGACTCCACTCTATCTCCCAAATAGTGGGAGGCATTGAAAGAAAGTATGCGTTCTGAAGAATATTTGACAAAGAGTAATAGAGGGAAGAGAGCAAGAGATAATGTGAGGGCTGAATATACATTTGGCCGAGGCGGGTTGCAGGCCAAAATTGACAAATTTGGAGTAAGTGTATGGATTTTTGGTTCTATTTACATCGTGTTATTTAATTCAATTTTTTATTGAACTGACTATATGTTGAAATTGACATTGTTTTTTAGGTGGAAAACAATAATAGAGAAGCAGGAGTAGAAGATATTGTCAATTATATGGCAACACTAGATCATACTAAATCTAAGAGTAGTATGAATTGGAAATCTAGTTCATCAACAGAGATTTCACAGCCATTTGTTGAACGCCCAATAAGAGCCTCTCCAAATCATGTCAACTCAAATGAAGAGTACCAACATTTAATGAGTTGCTTACATGGTCTCACCGAGAAAGTTTCACAGTTGGCTGCCTCTGTTAAGCCTATAGTTTCTACATGGAATGACCATAATTCCATAGATTCAGATCAGGTAAGAGGCTATTCCTCAATATTTTGATTCTCAACTATATCATTTTTTTGCATACTCTTTCTCTATTGTTGTTTTTTTCTTTGTTGAGGTCTTCATAATTGTCTTACTCTATATGTTTTTATAGTTGCAGAACAATTATATGAAAGCAGAACGAAAAAGAAAAGACCCTATCAATAGAGCTCTCAGCAAAGCTACACAACTTCAGGACAATGTTGACAGTGATTATGCTGAATTCAATGAGTATGTGCATGATATTGAGGTGAGTACTATGAAACCTTTAGATTAATTTTTAATTTTGGCTGCTTTGGGTTTGAGCATAGGTCACAACCAGGATTGTATATCAGATTCATTTATGATTGCTTTTAAATCTAAAATGTTTGGTATGTGAAATGAGTGCATTTTAAGCATCTAAAATATTGTTTTTTGGTTCTGGTATTTTCCTTGGTTGCTTATAAATGATAGGGAAAAACCTTTAGGAAAAACAGTTTTAGGGAAACATGTACTTAAAGCTGTAGCACTTGAACATAGAAATGTGTAAAAGTTTAAATAACCCCCCTGATTCTATTGGCAACTTGTCACAGCTGCAGCACTTGAACATAGAAGACTGTAGAGGTTTAAATAACCTTCCTAATTCCATTGGCAACCTGTCACATATGCAGCACTTGAAAATAGAAATTACAGGCAGAAATTTTGTGCCTTACATTTTGATTTGCCTACATGATAGAGAGAAATCTGGTGGTCAGATCTAGATTACATGATAGAGAGAAATCTGGTGGTCAGATCTAGGTTGTTTTGAGGAATTAGAGATAAGTCAGTCTAACAATTCATTTTTGTCATTAACACATGAAAATGACACTCTATCTCCTTAGTCATACTTGTTGCAACAAAGACTTTATAAACTTGCATTTTCTTGTATGCTTTTTATTCTTGGAGTTGTAATGAGTAATAACCTTAATGCAAGCTTGACGATGAAGAAAATTAGAGTAAAATCTTTGTAAGAAGTTGACTTGTTGCAGCTCATTATAAAAATATGAAAAAGTATAAAAGCATAGACTTGGAGGGGACATTTCCATTTTTAGGACCGGATAGACTGCTCCATTTGACACATGAAAAAAGAAAAGGTGAAATTTTAAGGAAAAAAATGCTAAAAACCTCAAAAATTTATAAGGGTTGTCATTGCAAATTCAGCCCATTTTATTTATTTTTAAATGTTTATGTTGCTTTTAGTTTGTCTAAGTTATTTTACTAGTTGTCCACCATAATTTTTTGTTGTCATCAAAATTGTGTTCCTACGTCTTGGAAACTCAGTGAAACACAAAAGATAACATGTGTTGACATGAACACAAATATTTATATGAGAAGCTCTTTTGAAGTGGAAAACTTAATGGAGAATATTTTGGCATTGCTTTTTTTTCTTTTGGAATGCAGTATGATGAAATTATAGGATGCTTTTACTTTAGCACATTTCCTCTATGATTTCTCTAATTGCTAGAGTGGACTTATTTTTCCTCAAACTCTCATTCTAACAATGTTCAAGGTATTCTTAAACATCCATTATTCTCTCATCATTTTCCAGAAGCCAATCAGCACCAACTCCAAGATGCTGAAGCACCAACTTTAGAATCATATAATTCTTAATATAGAACACATAACTTCTTCAACCTGCTCTCAAACACAACTGAATACTGCTTCATTCTAATTATAATCTCAATCTAGAAACTACGTTGACAATCTTGCAACTTGGAACTGCCATCCAAAAGAGACACCTACTTGTATTGTAGCACAAATAAAAAAAGTGACTTCTTTATCTGATTTATACACCAAATAAAAATCTGCATCTCAAAATAAAAAGTTGGCTCCTTTTATAATATGAAAACCAGTTAAAAGAAAGCTTTGCATAGGCTTCAATGAACACACAGGCATAACTGAATTATCTGCAATTATAGAAAGTTACGAATGCCAAATTTCTATGTGCCACGACTTACTGACCTCAGCCAATGAAAAGTCCAAAATATTTTCAACGCAGGAAGACAACTCAGAAACATAATGTAGATTGAAAACACTTGAATGGACAAACAAGTTTTTACCACAATCCTTTAGAATTCCTTATGACCTCTATCTCAATTGACTAATGAATGCACCCAAGACTCCACTCAGAAGGAATACGAATCAGTTCTTCTCTAGACCATGAATGAATAGATGATTAATTGAACCTATAGCTGAGATAAAAGCTGCTTTGCTTGTAGGTAGTGAGCATTGTCCTTCTTTTCCAGATCATCAGTTAGCCACAACAAACAGTATACAAATTGGTACAAATAGATGATAATTCTATTACAAAGGGAGAGAAGGTGTGAGCTAGCGCAGCCTGGCAACGAATCCTCCAAATGACTTTTAGAATGATAAGCCTGCAAGAGTTGGAAATCACATTATGTAACACCGAGGATCCGAGGAGAGTGGATTTCCATGACCAAGGGAAGTGAAATAGGGCAGGCAAGGCTGAAAGAAGGGCAGTCCACAACTTTTTAGCATAGGGGCACAACCAGAAACAGTGTTTGAGAGTTTCAACCCTTCCAAAAAAAGGACAAGGAGGAGGTGGGTAAATGAATTTGAGGCGAGCACCAACTGGGAGTTTGGCATGCAAAAGTTTCCATGTTGTGAGTTGTGATTGTGCATCCGCTTTGGATTTCCAAATTTGCAAGCTAAGATGATTCCACTTGGATCTTCTGAAGTTACATCTCCAAACAGAGTTAAGTCGGTTTGAAAGAGACAAACCAGGAATCAATTGTTTATAAAGGATCTTGAGAGGAAAAGTTCAGATACCGCTGCCATTAGGCCATCTCCAATATTTAAAAAAACTAGAGTGACAGCTAGTGGCCATGAGGATAGAAAGGTTAGGAGGGACCATATTTTGGATTTCCAAAATAATGAGCTTGTCTTTATTATTGAGTTTGAAGCATATCTTGAGCTGCTGCCATGATTTCCATGTAAAACTAGTGGGGTCCCATAGGTCACTAAACACTCGGATACCTTTCTTGAAAAGTCATTTATCTTTCATCCTTGGAATCTTGGCAAGGGGCTGGTTATTAAATTGTATCAATCGATTCCACCAAATTGAGGAAGATGCAAAACTGAGGCCATGGCTGAATGACTGGTTAGACCAAGATAGTTTTTGAGAAACTATTTGCCATGCTTTCCAAATACAATTAAGCGGGGCAAATCCGTGGAGTTTGAAGTGATGTGCCAAGAGGATCTTGTTAGTCCATTGAATGGAACTCCAAGCTTTGCCAGAGGTTGCTATTTGTATATGGTATCTGATCAAATATTTCCAAGGGGTGTTGCCATCCAAAGCTCTGCCTATCCATTTAGCTGAAAGACATATCCCTTGAATAAAAGGATCTATAATTCCTAATCCACCCTTATCCTTAGGAAGTATACAATGAGACCAAGAAGTGGCAGGCATACCTTTTTTATTTCCCCATTTAGACAAAATAAAGTTGCAAATAAGCTGGGTAAGATGATTATAACAAGTTTTAGAAGGCAGCCAGCATGAGGAGGTATATACATGACTAGCTAAGAGGACTTTGTTGGCCACTTGTATATGCCCAACCATTGAAAGAAATTTATTTGTCCATCCCAGGAGCTTGACTTTAAACTTGTTAAAAAACCATCTCCACATATCTTTCAAGGAAACTCCCAGCCCAAAAGGAATGCCTAAATACCGAGTAATGTCACCATGTTTGATCTCCTTCCATTCTTGGGGAATCCAAGGTGATCGGGGGTTGGGACTGATCATCCAAAATTCAGTTTTGTGCATTGCTAATTTGGAGCCTGAAACCTCACAAAAAAAATCAAGGATATCGAATAAATTATTAATGTCTTTAGTTGTATTTTGGATGAATTATCTTCTGAATGGGATCGTAAAACTTCTCAAGATGCTTTGATTCTTAAGCTTGATTTTCATAAAGCTTATGATCGAATACGTTGGTCATTCATCCTCAAATGCTGCAATGGCTGGGGTTTGGTCCTAACTTTTGTGCTCATGTTTGAATGCTATTCATGGATGCTAGTACAAGAGTGGCTGTTAACGGAGTTTTATCCCCCCAATTCCTCCAAAATTCCATTCGTCAAGGCTGCCCTCTTGCCCCTTTTCTTTATGTTCTCACTGTTGATGCCCTTGGTTACCTCCTCCAATATGCACATTCAAATTCTCTTATTCATGGAATTTCACTTCCATGTAACTCTATGGCTCTCAATTCCGTTAAATTATATTATGTGTATAGAATATTTCCTGTTTGCTTGATCTTAATTAAAAAATTTCAACTTTTAGAGAGTAAAACATGTAAATTGGTTTCCAGTTACAACCACAAGATTTGTTGATAATTTTATAGTAAACAATCTTATGTATTACTATTGAATTCTGGTTTGTTTAAGCAAGCTGAGGGAAAAGCCAACAGCTTGAGTAGGTCTTAATTTATCATGTCTTGTAGCAAATTAGTTGGATTACTTGGTCTGGTTTAAATTTACTCTTAGAAGTCATACTGACTAGAGAGTGATCAATAATTGATTTCTTTGTGCCAGAACCAGATGACTTATCTATGGTTTTACTAAAACAATATTAATGGGGAATACATTATTTATATAAATTAGCGAGAAATGAGTAGCCACAGACTACTATGATAAAATTTATTCTCCATAGCTATTGTTTTCCATCTCAATGCTATTTTGCATGAACATTGAAATTGTGCTCCCTTAATTGCTCTTTTGCACAATATATTAACAAAAGATGGTTCAACTTCTAAATTACATAACATAAATTAACAAAAATATATGAAAACTTAAAAGGAGTGAAACTAAATCACTGCTATTGATTGATGTTAATTATCGATTTCCTTCATGCAACTACTCTCTGCAAAAGTGTTAAGTGTAATAGTATAAATTTTCTAGAAAAACCTGTGATAGAGATTTTTGAAACCATTAAGTATCTGTACGGTTTACTCCAAGTTTTACACATGCAAATGTACAAACTACCAAAAAATTTAAATTTAAGTATTTCATCAAGCAAAGGACAAGTGACATGGACAATCAAATGAGAATTTGGGAACCTCTAATACATCCTAAGTTTGCTTGATGGTAAAGGTGCGAGTAATTCATAATCAATAAGCACTTCATTTAACTACTTACAAACCTTTTACCTGCATTTAGTACTCCTCACATGCATTCACATCACTTCAAACATGTTTAAGTGTTTGAATGTGTGGTTCCAAATGCCACAAGTGGGGTATTTCTTTAGTTCTCAACACAGATGCTTCAATTGATACATGGTCAGTAATGTTGAGCCAAGAATTTCTAGATGGAAAAGCGAAATTTGTGGATACAAGTTTCATACATTTTCACAAAGTAAAAAGAACTAACACATATATAAGAAGGAGATTTTGGTTGTTAAAAGAGGAATTGAAAATCTTAAAATATTCCTCAAGCCCAAACATTTTGCAAGCAAAACAAATAGTTAGCCAATAAGAAATTTGTTAAGGAAAAAAACAAACATAGATTTAGCCCAAGGGAGAATTGCTGGATGGTATTTTGAGTTCTAGAGTTATAACTTTGATATACAATGGGTTAAATGGGAAAAGAATTTCCTTGTTGATGCTTTAACTAGAGATCTCAAAATTATTGTAGTCATCACAATAGATCCCACAGATCCACTTATTTCCCAAGTGAGATTCTAGTTATTCTATTAACCAATAGGTATGCTAATAGGTGGATCAAAATGATTAAAAAACTAAAAAGGGATACTTGGGAATATAATATAGAAAGACATCATTTGTACATTATAGATGCTCTAGACCTTTTGGAAGCACAAATTATCTCAGAAATGCTTTCTCATTTGATCTTGTGATCACACTTATCATCAGGCCAGTGGTTACCTAAACATTGATCAAAAATTATAATTCTCTACTCAATCAGAGTAGCAAATAGTTTTTATTTTGGTAGGTTTACTTTTGAAAATTATGCAGATGCATATGGAGCTGTATTAGATGAAGAAATGGTTGATTTCCTCAATTTAATTAAGTTTGTAAAATTTAAAGTTTTTGGTAGTTTGTACATTTGCATATGTTATAGAGAAAATATTATTAAGTTGCCCCATAAATATTATATTACTGGGCCCAACTTAAAATAATATTATCATTCATTTCCCTTGATTTATCCTTTAGCCTATGAGAAATGATGATATGCTAGAGGTCTCTCCATGGTTCTAATTTGGAAAAGGGGACATGACAATAACTGATTGCATGACAACATAACTGATGAGTAATTGACTAATTTTTAACTATGATTGCACAACTAACTGCATGATTGCATGACTACATAACTAATGGGTAATTGATATGCTGCTAATGATGATTGCATAATTGGTGAAGACCTGGCTTATTTTTAATGTGCTGATAACATACATCATTCTAATCAACAAGAGGTCACAAACCACTTAGATTGGTCTTTAATTTCAACCCTAATTACAACTGCTATACTAAATAAGCCTGTAGGGCCATAGCAACCTGTAATAGTTTTAACTAGAGGGCCATGCTAATAGCCCAAAAGCAGACTGTTTTTGAGAAGCCTTATAGTTTTCAATCATTTTTCCAGTATTAAATTTAGTTTCTTTGGTTAATGTACTTATTCTGTGGAGTTTTATTGATTGTGTATGCACAAGCAGGATGATGAGAATGGATTTGTAAAAAGATCAGCAGCTAGTATGTTGAGTGGAAAATAGTTTGCTTCTCCAAACACGGTGAGTTCTGTGATGACCTCAATGAACACATTTTATCGTATTTTCTATGTTATATGGTATTGAATATTAAATCTTACAATTTTTTATTTGTCTGAATGAGATATTGATTAAGCTGCATGTAGTTGATGTAATCTAAAGATAAAATTGTACAAGTTTATTAGTTTATTTTATTTATGCATAAAAATTTGTTGGAAGCCTTTATGCAAGTTTAGTAGGAACATGGATAATGTGTTATTTGTTGGAAGCCTTTATGTAAGTTTATGTTATAAGGTGTTATTTTTTTCTTTTTGTAGGAATGTATTGATAAACTCAAAGAAGGAGATAAAGTTAAGGTGTTGGATCCATTAGATGGTGATGTTGTGGGCATTGGGCAGATTCACTTCCTATCTATTATACATGGAGTTAACTTGAAAGGAACAATGGATGCAAATGTAAACATTTTAAAGGTCACGAGTAACATACCCCTTGTTTATGAAGACAAAATAGATGGAGTTGTTCATCTGAAAGAGAAAGAAGGAACCTTCACACAGTGGCCACTAAAATATCTGCAAAAAATGACATAGTTGAACATATTTATCATGTACTAGTTGCTAGACATCTTGGCTCACTATTTTATGCAATATTTTGAATATGTTGTTCAGGGATCTTAATTATCATGGTGTATTTGAAAGAGTTGGAAACTCTTAGACAACTTTGACATTTTTTATTATATTTACATATATACTCTTAGACACTTGACATTTTATAACTTGATATATATATTGATATATATTTGCATTAATTTTTTTTATTGTAGATTACCTTTATTTATCATGATGTTGAATCAATCTTTTAATTTTAGTATGTTGTAGCTTATACACATATGCAATATTTTTATTTACTTTTATGTTTTAGGTCAAATTTAATATTATATTAGTTTTGCATTATAAAATTTATGGTATTTAATAAATTATTTATTTCGTGATTATATGTACTACCAATTAATGAAAACTAGTAAATAAAATGACTGAATTAATGACTAAAGTAATGATTAAATTAATGACTAAATATGACTAAATAACTAAATATATGACTAAAGTAATGACTAAAATAATGACTAAATAAATGATTAAAGTAATGACTAAATTAATGACTAAATATATGACTAAATTAATGACTACATATATGACTAAATAAATGACTAAATATATGACTAAATAAATGACCACCTTGACTAAATAAATGACCAGTTAACAACAATTAATGACTAAATTAATGATTAAATATATGACTAAATTAATGACTAAATATATGACTAAATAAATCACTACCATGACTAAATAAATGACTAGTTAATAACAATCAATGACTAAATTAACGATTAAATCAATGACTAAATTAATGACTAAATCAATGACTAAATCAATGACTAAATTAACGATTAAATCAATGACTAAATCAATGACTGAATCAATGACTAAATCAATGACCAAATTAATGACCAAATCAATGACTACAAATCAATGACTAAATAAATGACTAAAATAGTTTAGTCATAAATTTGGTCGTGTTATAAATGACCGGCAATAAACTACTAATGGTCATGTGACCAAAATTAGTCATTTATATGCAAATTTTAGTAGTTTATTTAGTCATATATTGTTGTTTGTGTACTAGTGGTTGTTAAGTGTATCTTCATTGGCTACAACATTGATGTGAAATGATACAAGATTTGGAATCCAATGAATGAAAAGGTTGTATACAAGAGAAGCGTAATCTTTCGAGAGCTGAAACCTTCTTTAGTAGAACTGTAGTCAAAGATGAAAGAAAATAAAGAGGAAAATGATGTTGTTGAAATACCTCTAACTCTTGAAAAAGAGGAACACATTGATAGTGTACCTGAAACTGAGGAGAGTTCGAGTAGCTCTGAGAATTCTAAAGAAGAATCACAACCTCAGCCTCAGCCTGTGAGGAGGTCTATACATGAGAAGAAGCAACCTAATAGGTATAGATTCTCTATGTTGGATTCTAGTTGTGCCTATTCTTTGATTACTAATACTGATGAGCCTAGAACTGTAAAAGAGGTAGTTGAAATGACTGATTCAAATTCATGGTTGGAAGCCATGAATGATGAAATGGAATTGTTAAAGAAGAATGACACTTGGGATCTAGTTCCATTGCCTGAAGGTAGAAAGCTTGTGGGCTGTAAATGGGTTTTTAAATGAATATTTGGTTTAGATGGCAATATTGAAAAGTACAAAGTGAGGTTGGTTGCAAAGGGTTATTCCTAGGTAGAGGGAATTGATTATGGGAAAATGTTTTCTCTAGTAGAAAAGTTGACATCTATCAGATTTCTTTTGTCACTTGCAGCAACTTATGACTTGGAGATTGAACAAATGGGTGTGAAGACAACATTTCTTCATGGTGATCTTGAAGAAGATATTTATATGTCCCAACCCAAGCGTGCTTTGTAGTAAAAAGTAAATAAAATCTGGTTTTCAAGTTAAATAAATCTTTGTATGGTTTAAAACAATCGCCTAGATGTGGTACTAGAAATTTGACATGTTTGTTTTGTCATTGGGTTTTGTAAGATCAAAATCAAATCATTGTGTGTACTTCAAGACTAAAAAATGACCGGGTTCTTGTTATTGCTCTCTATGTTGATGACATGTTGTTCATAGGAAATAGTAAGTTTATGATTTCTGATCTAAAGTATCAGTTGTTTGCAATGTTCAAAATGAAAGATCCTTGTGCAGCTAGGTATATTCTGGGAATGGAAATAACCAGGGATAGGAAGAGTAGAAAAATTTGGCTCAGCCAGAGTAAGTATGTTAACACTATTCTAGAGGGATTTTGTATGATTAATTGCAAGCAACTAGTTGTTCCAGTTTTGCAGGGAACAATGTTATCTATTGAAGATTGTCCAAAATCTCCTATCAAGATGGAGGACATGACCAAAGTGCCTTATGTTAGTGTAGTTGGCAGTTTAATGTATTGAATGGTCTGTACAAGGATAGACATTGCCCAAGTAGTGGGAGTACTTAGTCAATTTATGGCCAATCCTAGAAGAACACATTGGGATGTTGTGAAAAGAGTGTTTAGATATTTGAAGGGCACTTTAGAATATGCTTTGTGTTACCATGGTAATTCGGTTGAATCACAGAGGACTCTTAGCATTCGTGGGTATGTGGATTTTGATTGGGTAGGGGGCATTGACAACAAAATATTGTGTTTTGATATTGGTTTTGATGCAAGCCAGATTATTATTTGTTGTGATAGTCAAAGTGCCATTTGTTTGGCAAAAAATCCAACTTTCCATGCTAGGATGAAACATATTGATGTGAAGTACCATTTTGTATGAGATATGGTGGAGGATGGAAAGGTCTATTTGGAAAAGGTGGGTACTCTGAAGAATTTTTTTGATGCATTGACAAAGCTAGTGAGCACATACACATTCAAATGGTTTGCAAATTTGATGGACCTTGGGGTCAAGAATATTAAATGACTTCAGGTATTGAAAAGGGTTCAGTGAATTCTTTGTCAAGTGGGAGATTGTTGAGAATTTGTCCCTCAAACTCACCGGTAGAAACCCTGATACTATCACCAAGCAACAAAGAATTCATAAGTATCCTAGATGTTCCTTTACCTCTATACCGTAGGTGTCTTTACACTAGGCTGCGGTGGCATGGTTACTGCCATATTGCGAGCATCTCTTGGATGTGCAGTGGTGTTGCAGTGGATACCACTATACCGTGGGCATCCTTTCTCTTGGGTGCGATAGGGTGGTTACCACCATACCACAGCAGCTCGCCAGATGTCTAGTGCTAGAGTAGTTACTACCATATCGTGGGAATCTCTTCTCTATGCAGTGGTAGTGAGGTGTGTTACCGCCATGCCATAGGAGGTTGTCGGGTGTACAACAGTAGTGCGGTGTGTTACTGTCATACCATAGAGGTTTGTGAACTATCTAGTGGTAGCATGGTAAATTTCCACCCCAGAAGAACCCGTTGACTACCCAACAGTAGCGCGGTATGAAGAGAAGAGCACGGTTTCTTGGTTGAATGTTGAGATGTAAGCCATTAAGTGGAGAAGTTTGTTGACTTGGATGAGGCCATTTGAATTCTTGAGAAGTTTGATAGTTGCTCTGTGGAGGAAGTTGAATGAATCATTTTTGGCTAATGCAATATATTGCAACGTACAAGAACTGTGAAAAGGTTTAGAGGTTTGGAAGTTCAATGGGTGACGCGATTGATCAGTTTGTGAGTTTCATTGTATGTTGTAAGAAAACATTGTAATTGTGATATTTAGTACGAGATTGGTCAAGGAAATATTGTTACTGTAATATTGACATCTGAAAGGATAGTTTGTAACTTGTATGTAAATTTATTACTGTAATACAAGTGATCTTCTTTGGTGTGGTGGGTTTTTCTCCTGTAAAGGTTTTCCCACATAAATATGGTGTCAATTATGTTTTGAGTTTGTCTCTCTATTATGTTATTTCCTTCATGTGCATCTTAATGGTGTGTAATTGTAAAATTTAAAGTCATATTTGCATTCTTCTCTGAGTTTTGACATTAGGAAAGTGTTTCACGTCCGTATTCTTTTCTTACAAATCTACAATTTTTTTTTATGCCAACAGATGATCAAAACCCCAAAATTTTTAATAAAATGTTAATGGAGATATGTCAAATAGAGAATATATTTGCAGTTGATGCAATAAATTTTTTTTGCAAACTCTATAAATTTCCCAAATATATTTTTTGCCAAATTTTTTTAGAGAAAATCCCTAATTTTTCTGAAATAAAAAATGGCCTACTGCTAAATTTTTTTTGCCTTAGAGGACAACTGACTAGGATAATTTTTTACTGAGAATTTTATGGATAGTATGATTGATTTTGCAAACCATAAAATACCTCTAATGGCTCTCAGGTTGATGAATCCAGTTTTGATGATTGAACAAGCAATCCTAGAGTTTTTAGGCCTTTTGAAGAGAATGGAAAGCTTGGATCTAGCTCAATCTACTCTAGAAATTAGTTTGGTCCCCGGGTGGAGTCAAGTAGCCTACAATGAATCTCTTGAACCCAACTTTCTTGATCTTGGGATGAACTCTCAATGGAATGGCTCTGATACCATGTTGAAATGATGGATGCACAATGTCCCTGAACCTACAGCCTTTAAGAGGACCTTTTCCAAGAGAAATTCAATCACACACAAAGTGTTGCAACTAAGGGAATGCAAATAGAGATTACTTGATTGATTCTAGAATATGATTACAAATGTACAAATTCCTTGAATATATAGGCATGAGAGAGATGCAAGATGCAATATGATGTTGCCATGTGTCATGATCTAACATGTGACATGTGAACCCTACCTAGGAAATGATAAAATATTGAGATAAGTTCTAGAAGGACAACTCATCTTCTAGAAGGAATCTTATCTCATACAAGCATGGAAAGGGGGAATTACCCCATTATTTATGATATTCTAATAATGCAACTTACAACTTAATTTAATTAAATAAAAGACCTAAGTTAACTTATGCTAGTGTAATAAATAATTAATTACACTAACAATTGTAGGTTGTGAAGAAGAATTGTTGAAGGAAAAAGAAGCATCTCAAGCAAGGATTGGAATTATTGTAATCTTATTCTGAGATTAAATAATACATTGATTCTTGGTGAAGTTTTTTCCTGAAAGGGTTTCTCCACGGTATATGTTGTGTATCTTCTAATATTCTATCTAATTCATCTACAACCTTCTGTCTTCATTCTACAAATGATAAAATGAATCTAAACAGATAAAATTGTAACAAAGAACACTTATTTAGATCTATAGCTACAATATTTTTACAAAGTATTAAGGTACATAATTACCTCCATTTTCAACATTGTTGAGAATAGGATGCCATTTAATTGCAACCCTAAACATATTTCATGTATCTCGTAAGTCCTTGGAAAGTGTTCCCCAACATTAGGATTAGAAAGATATTAAATTTGAATGAAATGAACATATAAATTGACATTTGTAATTAATTCTAAATGATAGGAATATGTGGGGACTCCCATGAAGAGCTCCTAAAAAATAGGAGCATATGGGGCAACCACATGGAAGGTGGAACCCACCTTGAGTTAAGTTAATTGTATGGAGAAAAGATAACACTTCAGTAATGCATGTAAAGATCCTAGAAGTTAGGGATTGATGTTTACATGCATGGAGTTTAGTTTAGTTTAGTATTAGTTCGGTTTAGTTTAGTTTAGTTTAGTTTAGTTTAGTTTAGTTTAGTTCAATTTAGTTTAGTTCAGTTCAATTATGGTTTACTTATCTTCAATTGCATGTAGTTAGTTTTAGTTGAATGCTAGTTGACTGCAATTGACTTGGAATGCATGATTTATGCCTTGAGTTGCATGATAGATAACAGGCGATACATTTAGTTAAGTGGGGATGATCAATCATGCATGATATTTGCATGAATGGTGGAGAGATATGTTTTAGTTAACAGAGAATGAGTTGGACCTACCTTGGGCACCCAAGTTGGCATCTTGGAGTTAACACTTTTGCATGATAATAAATTTTATAAGGTTGAGTTAAGTAGGCCCATTCTTGGGCGCCAAATTTGAGGAGAAGCTTACAAGATATCTTTGGAATCAAAATTGAGTTAGGAATTCAGTTTGGGATGCCCAAATTGATGAGGCACTTTTTTTGACATTGTTTTTCATGGAGAAACTCTACTTGCAACATTATGTCATAGATATTTGTGAGGATATTTATTCTCTTGTAATTGTCAACTCTTTGGAGTTTACAAGGAAAATATTTTTCTATTTATTTGTAGCAAGTTGAAGAGAGTTCTATTAAATTCTATTGTAGGTTGTGAAGAAGAATTGTTGAAGGCAAAAGAAGCATCTCAAGCAAGGATTGTAATTATTGTAATGTTATTCTGAGATTAAATAATACATTGATTCTTGGTGGATTTTTTTCCCAAAAGGGTTTCTCCATGGTATATGTTGTGTATCTTCTATAATTCTATCTAATTCTTCTAGAACCTCCTGTATTCATTCTAAAAATGGTAAAATGAACCTAAACAAATAATAATCTACAAAGAAATTGAAATAAAGAACACTTATTTAGATCTACAACTATAATCTATTTTATCTCTTTTCTTTTCTTAGTGGGAAGTGAGTCCACTGGGATAGTGAGTCCACCTACATTGAGTACTTTTGTAATATACTATAACTAGTTATAATATATTGTGAGCTAATACTCACTGTGGTTTTTCCCATTTTGGGTTTTCCACATAAAAAATCTTGTTGCTCATGTGTTATGTGATGTTGTTGGATGTGTTGATGCTTTCTTTCACTATTGCAATTGAATATGCTATAAGTATTAGATGCTTAAATGTTTAAGTCATTTAAAAGAATACTGATTCACCCCCCTCTTAGTAATTTGGGTGTTCAACATGCTTATCATGTTAGAACCAATAATTTTGATTCTCATTATCATTCTAAGATGAAATGGTTAAGAGCAATAAATTTAATATGGAGAAAATTAATAATTAGATAAGCATTATAGATTATTTTACAAAACTTATAAGTACTACCAAGTTTATGTGATGTAGGGATGAGATGGGCTTGTTCCATTCATGAATATGAGCTTAATTTCTTAGGTTGAATACTACACTATCAACAATGATAATTATTAAGTGGGATAATTATGGGACTTGGATGATATTCACCTATAGGGAGTTCTTGTAGAAATTTTTTTCCTAGAGGGAATACAATGTGATGAAATATGGAAATTTTGAGGTATTATAGTAAATTATATATGTTGACTTACGTGTGGTGATGTTGTGGAAAAAAGTTGCAGTGCAACATAAATAGTTTATGTACATGTAGTGGTGATGTAACAACAACTATAAGTCACTTGGAAGAACTCATAGTCACATTATTAGTAGTGTTTTTAGAAGCATGAGAAATGATATAAGATCATTTGTGATAGAGTTGTAGTTTACGCAATACTGTATGAGAGTAGGATAATGTTATGAAATATGAAACAATGTATCATAAGAAATCAAAAGTAATTTTTATTTTTATATATTGATATTGTTAGGGATATAACTATTGATTCATAGTATATGACAGTGGCTACATATAAAAGGAACTTATCTGTGTGGAAAAATCTTGGTGGTATATGCTGACATCATATGGTTAGATTATAGTTTCATGATTCTTGGTATTCCTTAAGTTGGTCAAGGATAGTTATACAATTGGTATTCACATGTATATTCTATATGTATCATATGATGTGAAGGCATTATTGTTAGATGGTTAGAAGGTTAGATGTGTAATGATGGAAATTGTGCACCCCTACATTTTATTTTATTTTTACTCATTTTGTCATCCATTCCCTTAGTATTTTTCTAGGTTCATTTAGCCCTTTTATTAGCCTTTTTACTTCTCAAGGTGCTTAGTTCTTATTTCTTGTGGTTTCTTTTATTAATTTTTATGTCACTTTTATGTTATCCTCCTATTTTTATAGTGTCTCATCATGTTTAAGTCAAAATTTTCAGACATTAATGCAACTTGAGGACATCCATGTGACACACTAGCATCCCACAATAGTTCCTTATTTGGTGGTAGTTTTTGAGCTTTTTTTAACTTGTCACCTTCCTATGTCAGTGAAAATTTCTCAAGATGTATCAAAATGGCTCATCAACCCCTTACTCTTTCCTCCTCTCTTATTTTTGAATCTATCTTTCACTTTCACTCTTTCTCTCTCAATCCCTTATTACAACCCTATCACTTCACAACTTCTTATAGCTTTAATTTGGATTGGATTCCTCTAGGTGATTACAAAAATATTTAGAATTGGTTCATCCATGTGAGAACATTAGCCTTCTATAATTTTATTTCTCTAGTTTAACCAGGTGATAATATTCTTATTCATTTTTATTATCATTTTTTATCTTTCTATTTATTTTGTTGTTGTTATTGTAGCTTCATCTCTTGTTGTGCTCCTGATCACCATGAGATATTCACATCCTACCATTTTTTTATTCTACTTTTTCATCATTATTATTTTTAAAATGCACCAAGAGTAATCAAACGCACATACAATTTTGAATTTTCTCTATCCATTAGCTATCATGGACGTAGAAATACCAAAAGATAGTTTGATTGTGACAAGCCCCTAACACAACCTATTAGCAAGGGGAAATGGGGAATTACAGTTCAAAGATCTGTACCCTAGTATCCCTTATGTAGTCTATTTATACCTCAAAAGATACAATGAAAGAAAAGAATAAGTGTAGTAAGAACCTATATCTAACAATATTTCATGTATAACTTCATTAAGAATAATATCCATAACAGATACATCCATTGAATATATATATATATATATATATATATATATATATATATATATAAATCCTTATATATATATATATATAAACATTACATCAACAGGTCTTAGTATCTGATTTGTATTAAATAATCCTTCCTTATTTCTTATATGTATACTATATATACTCTGCTGTCTAATACATCAATATATTAGCACTTAGTCTCTTATAAAGACTTGACCCTTATAGGGCACCCCTTACTCTATCTTCCTTGTTAGCTTGAGGTTCCACAAGTCTTATGTGGTAGGTTGTGATAGCTTTTACTCTCTTCACTATACCATGTGAACATCATCCCCCCTTTCAAAATTATGTCTTGTCCTCAAGACATGTTGCTCAGTTACTTAGGAGAATATGTTTGTATATAACCTTCAACTACACAAGTGCAATATGCAATTGTTATTTGGATTGATGGAGTACTTTGATGTTTTCTTGTGTGTTTATCTATGTAGCTTGTACCTCCACAAGATTCTTGGGAATTTGAATTTGTTGTATTGTAGTTTTGGCCTCTCCTAGCATTCTACACAAGTGAGCTAGCCTAATGATGATGGTTTCTATTAGTTTCTTTAATCTTGATATTATCTCTTCTCTTGGATTTGTTGCATCTAAGTGTGTGTGTTCTCTATGTTTAATCTTATTGCTCCATCCATGTCTTTTAATAGATCATAGGAGGATGCAACTTGCACTTTTTGGGCCTTTAGTTGTATGATATGATCTTTATGTTGGATTTTGTTGATATGTGGTTGTCATTGATGTCAACACTATTGACATTAACGTATTTGAGGTTGTATATGCTGAGCATATTGATAAAATTGTAATAAAATAAATTGTAGGCTGTATGTGATGTAGTGGAGTTCATGTTGATGGCTAGCCCAATATATTGATGATTAGATGTTGTTGATTAAAGGGTTTGTTTTTGAGTATATCTAGTTTATCCATGTGAAGTTTCAGAGATCCACATGAAGATTTGATCAAGTTATGAGTATCTATGTTCTGATAGTTTTTTTGTCGCTTCAGTTGGTGTTCCTGAAAGAAGATGATGTGATTTTGGTAATGTGAAGTGTTGCAGATGCTTCTGTAGTGATTCATGATGCTTGTGTATGTTTCTAGATTGTGCTCTATCTGTGTTGTTGGTCCACATTGATCGTTGTGCTTGCGATTGAATATTTTCTTTTGTGTATTCATGTTTTTCATGTTCTTGGCCAACAAGGTGATCATAGCATGTTGTGGATCTTTGAGGAATAATTTTTGAAGGTTTTTCATGTTTGAGGACTTTTTTTTTGGTCCTTACTATGTTGTGGCCAACGCTGGTTGATTCACATTGTAAATTTTTTATTGATTTGGGCTGACAATTTGTACATGTTTTATATTTTGTTGAAGCCGACATGTAGATGATGTTATTCTTGGTTGCAGATATATATGAGCATTTTTTTTCTCATTTGAAGGCATGGTGAAGCAAAGTGTGTGAGTATTTTATGTGAATAATGTTCAAATCATTCAAAGGAAGAAGTTAAGTGTGAAGAAGAGTGATCAGAGTTTATGTACTTAACCAAAACTGTAATCAAGCATAAACAAATGTTATTTTCTCATTTCAAAATCTTGTGGATGTAATCTGAATGTTTTTTTAAGACAATGTGTCTTCCTTGGGTAGTAAGTCTTTCTGTATTTGATCTGTGAGCTCTAAGAAGTGTTCCTGAATGCATGTGCATTCCCCATTTAAAATTCTCTTATACTTTTAACAGGGTATAATCTTGTGGACTAATCTCCACCGTGGTTTTTCCCCTAACAGGGTTTCCATGTAAAAAATCTTGGTGTTATGTTTTTTTTTATGTGGTAATGATTTATGCTTTCATGGTTATTAATTAGATATGAGAATAATTTTAATAAGTATAATTTATGTGACAATGGATTCACCCCACCTCTCATTTGTCTACCCTTGTGTTTCCAACAATTGGTATCAAATTAGGTTCCTTGGAAGAAGTTTAATAGCTTGAGCTGATCTAGGATAGCGACATATAAGAAGGATAGTCTGGGATTTGGTGGAACAAATTATTTTCTATGGAGGACTTGAATGGAGTGTCATCTAAGATGCATTGGTGAATCTTTCTAGAACATTACCAAGAATAGGTATATCATCCCACAAAATGGTTCATCTACTTCTACTGAAATTAAGGATGTCGAGTACAATATCAGGTCTAAGGAAGCATCGTTGAGTGCTTTGAATGATTCCAAGATGACAAATGTAATGGATTTGAAGACTGATTATGAGATCTAGAAAAATTTGGAAACTTTGTATGAAGGTGATACCCATGTGAAAATTGCTAAGCTGTAAAGTCTGAAAGGGAAATATGAAACATTGAAAATGGGTGAAGATGAGAACATTACTACTTTTATACAAAGAGTGAATGAACTTGTGTGTAATATCAGATGTGTTGGTGGAACATTGGAAGAATCAAAGATTGTTGCTAAAGCGCTCAAATCCTTGCCTACTACATAAAAACACAAAGTTCCTTCTATTGAGGAGATCCGAACTATGACAAATGTAACCAAAGATATGTTGATTGGTAAGCTTGCTACTTTTGATTTGAGTGAATTTGGTGATGATCTTCCTAAGACAGAATCTGCATTCAAAGCTACTATCTCTAAAAAAGATAAATAGAGATATGATTCGGGTGAAAGTTCTTCTAGAAAGATATTCAATTATGAGGAAGAAATGAGAGAGATTGAAGAAAAGACAAAACTAGAGGAGCTTGAAGCGCTTATTTTTAAGAGGGTACCTAGAGGAGAAGCTAAGTATAAATGGAATTTTCCTCTTAATTTTTTTTCTTGCAATAAGATAGGTCATTTATCCTCAAGGTGTTTGGAAAGAGTTCCTAAGCCAAGACCTAACAATCCTAGATTCCAAAGAAAGTGTTATTATGATGTTGATGAAGGTGTGACAGATGATGAATGTGATAAAGGGAATGTAAGTGAAGATGAATGGGTATTTATTGCTATCAAGGAAAATGATCCAATACCTATTGAATCTTCTAAGAGCATAAATGTGGAGAAAGCTCTAGCAACCAAAGTTGAAGAAAAGGATGAATGGGTGATTGACAGTGGATGTTCTCATCACATGACAAGTGATAAAAGTAAATTCGTGAGCTTGGAAAATTATGGAGGTGTTGTAATATTTGGTGATGATAAATATGGTGTAATTTGTGGTAGAGGATCCATTTCTCTTGATGGTAAGAATAATATTGATGATGCTCTATATGTGGAAGGTTTGAAGCATAATATTTTAAGTGTTGGACAGATGGTTGACAAGGGATACAATCTTCAATTCAAGGATAGAAAATGTAGAATATTGGGGAGTTTAGGAAATGTGATTGAATCTGGTACCAAAAAAAAAGTTAGACCATCTAGAACCTGTGGATATGATTCAGATGATCAGAATGTTAGTTTAGTTCAGAGTTAGAATCAAGTACAAATCATTCTGGTGAATCAGGAAAGCCAAAAGGAACTAGTGAAAGTGTAAAAGTGAGATCACAAGAGCTTGAAGTTCAAGAACATCCTAAGACTCCAAGGTATGTAAGACTAAATCATTCAAAATATCAAATCATAGGTGATAATAAAAAAGTTGTGCATACTAGGAGAATAATCGTAGAAGAATGCTATTTAATTTCAAATACTTAGCCTAATAGTGTCAATGAAGGATGCAAAGATGAACATTGGGTGAAAGAAATGAAAGAAGAGTTATTGCGAATTGAGAAGAATGATTCATGGATTCTTGTTCCTATACCTAAGGAAAAAATGTAATTGGAACTAAATGGGTCTTTCGAAACAAACTAAATGAGCAAGGTGAAGTTATTATAAACAAAGCAAGACTGGTGTGCAAAGGATATTCTCAAATTGAAGGAATTGAATTTGAAGAAACTTTTGTTAATGTTGCTAGGATTGAAGTTGTGAGATTATTTCTTGCTTATGTTGATTACAAAAACTTGAAGGTTTATTAGATGGATGTCAAGTCAACATTTCTAAATGGTGAAATGGAAGAAGTGTATATTGAGCAACCTAATGGATTTCAATTGATTAATTAGGGAGATATGGTTTGTCAGTTGAAGAAAGCATTGCATGGACTTAAGCAATCCCCAAGAGCATGGTATGCCAGACTGGATGAGTATTTGTTGAAGCTTGGATTTAAGGATACTTTTGAGTATCTCAGAGGGAAGCTAGGGGTGATTATCCCTACTAATAAAAACTAAGATGCATTGACTTGCATCAATCTGTGCATTTCATAATCATATATTGATCTAGATTGATGTTGTGGTGGTTGCTACTTAAGGGGAGTAGTCAGATGTTCAGATATGTGGTTCAGATGTTGTGTTTATCTTTGTCATTGATGTCAAAGGGGGAGAAGAGTCATGTGAAAAAATTTGTGGGGAGAAGACTCTTGTGAAAGAGTTGAGGAGAAAAGGGTTAGAACCTAAGGGGGAGTAAGTACTAAGAGGTAGCTGCATTGATGGTGTTTTTCACATCATGTATTGCACTCAATTCCAAAGGGGGAGATTGTTGGATGTTGTTAATATTTGGTTGTCATTGATGTCAACACTATTAGATTTAATGTATTTGAGGTTGTATATGTCGAGGATATTGAGAAAATTGTAATAAAATAAGTTGCAGGTTATCTGTGATGCAGTAGAGTTCATGCTAATGGATAGCTCAGTATATTGATGATAAGAGGTTGTGGATTAAAGGGTTTTTTTTTAGTATATCTAGTTTATCCACATGAAGTTTCTGAGATCTGCATGAAAATTTTATCGAGTTATGAGTATATGTGTTCTGACAGTTTTTTTGTTGCTTCAATTGATGTTCTTGAAAGAAGATGATGTGATTCTGGTATTGTGAAGTGTTGCAAATGCTTCTGTAGTGATTCATGATGCTTTTGGATGTTTCTAGATCATGCTCTATCTGTGTTGTTGGTCCACATTGATCGTTGTGCTTGCGATTAAAGATTTTCTTTTGTGTATTCATGTTTTTCATGTTATTAGCTGACAAGGTGATTGTAGCGTGTTGTGGATCTTTGAGGAATAATTTTTGAAGGTTTTTCATGTTTGAGGAATTTTTTTGGGTTCTTACTTTGTTGTGGCTAATGCTGGTTGATTCACATTATAAATTATTTATTGATTTGGGCCGACAGTTGGTACATGTTTTATATTTTGTTGAAGCTGACATGTAGATGATGTTATTCTTGGTTGTGGGTATATATGATCAATTTTTTTATCATTTGAAGGCATGGTAAAGCAAAGTGTGCAATTCCTGTCTGAATAATTTTCAAATCATTTGAAGGCAGAAGTTAAGTGTGAAGAAGAGTGAGCAGATTTTATGCGCTTAACCAGAACTATAATCAGGCATGAGAAAATGCTATTTTCTCAATTCAAAATCTTGTGGATGTAATCCAATTTTTTCTATAAGATAGTGTGTCTTCCTTGGGCAGTAATCCTTTATGTATTTGAGTAGTGAGCTCTAGGTAGTGTGCTTGAATGCATGTGCATTCCCCATTTACAATTCTCTTATACTTTTAATGGGGTATAATCTTGTGGAATAATCTCCACCATGGTTTTTCCCCTAATAGGGTTTCCACATACAAAATCTTGGTGTTTTGTTTGTTTCTGATGTGGTAATGATTTATGCTTTCATGGTTATTAATCAAATTTGAGAATAAGTTTAATAACTATAATTTTTGTGACAACTGATTCACCCCCCCTCTCAGTTGTCTGCCCTTGTATTGCCAACACTTTCAAATTCTTTGTGAGGATAGGCCATTAGAGAAAAAATTGATACAATATATTATATTTTTCAATACTTTCTTCTACATTCTTGATCTATTTCTCTAGTTGTGATTGGGATACCACAAATCTTTTTGTGGCCTCCTTTGTGTTCTTCAAAATTTCTTACTAGGATTCTTACCTTATTTTATTCTTTTGTGCCTTTAGGTCTAACTTGTTGCAAGTATGAGTAGTTGGTGTTGTTATTGATGTGAAAAAGCTTGGGGGAGATTGTTTTAGGCTTATGTTTTAGTTGTCATTAATGACTAGTAATGGTTGAGAAGTTGTGATGTTTCTTTGATTAGTTTCATTATGTTGTCATTAGTAAGTGCTACTAGTGTCAACCTCTGGTGTTTCTTTGATAAGTTTCTATGGATGTCTAGTTTAATTGTAGTTGTAATGAGGAAGTGTTGAAGATGATCAATATGTATCTGGTGCTTGGATTCCAAGTGCTTTTGAGAAAATTTGAATAAAAGAGGAAAATAATGTGTAGTAGAGGTAATTTGATATATAGTGTGGTGTTTTGGTTTTGATCCACATTTATTCTATCTTGAATATTTTCTTATGTGGTTCAGATATGTCAGTCAAAGGTGTTTAGAGGTTTTATATCCAAAATTTCTTGGTTTGGATCATTTTGCAAAGAGAGTTTTGTTCACCAATGTGTCAATTGCATGTTACAGTGGTGTCTGGGAGAAATGGTTTTGCTTCACATTTATCTATAGTTTGGTTTCTAGTCTTGTAGTTCTGGAAGTGTGTTGATAAGGTTCATATTTAACTTTAGTCAAATTTGTTCATGGTTTGGAGTTCGAAAAGTTGATTTCTTGAGTTATAGTGTATGAAAGGTTGTCTGAGTGTACTAGGTATGTACATTCTTCAGGTGAAAGTTGTTGTGAAGGAATTTGTTGGATTTTAGGGTGTTTGTGGAATATTTCAATTTTTTTTCAAGTTTTGTGTGTGGCCCATGAGTTGTCTTTGGATTTGAGGAAGCACGTAATTAAATTTTAATGGTATTTACACTGGTTCGAATGACCTTGGGTGTTTACAATAATTGTGTATTTGTTTTGATGATTGTGGAAGTGTGGCGTGATATATATGTATGATTTGGGTCTAACTTAGGATGTGGTGTGGTCCACTTTCATTCCTTTCCACCATGAGAATGCTTAGTTTTGACCTAATTTGAATTTACATAGTTGAGGTGCATAGTTGACTGTGGAGAAAGTTTTCAAGGTTGAAGATGGTATAAATAAGTGATGAGTTGATTTAGAATTATGTTGTGAAGTGTGTGATGTGAATTGCATAGTTGTTAAGTGTGAATTTGTGAAGTGCAGTGCAAGCTTAATGAGTTAGAATACTAAAAGCATTGAGCAGAAGGTGTCTAAAATCTTCAGAAAGATTGTGAATGTGTTGGTGGATCTTTTTTGTTGCATTGAGATGGATTTATCACTATAACACCCTTCTTTCTTCTTTTTTGTAATCTAGTAGTGAGCCCTTCTTTCTTTTGGGCAGTGAGCCCTCTGACAGTGAGCCTATTGTATTTGGTGTTGCAATTACTTTATATTGTGAGCTAATCATTACCATGTTTTTTCCCTTTGAGATTCTTCCACATAAATCTAGTGTTTTATTATGCATGGTGTTGTGTTTCGGTTTTTTGTTATTTTCTTTCATGCTAAATCATTCTAAAAGATTAAGGGTTAATTTAGTTGATACAAATCTATATGTTTATGAGGGCTTTGAAGTTTTAATGTACATTTGATTCACCCCCCTCTCATTTTTCTTGTGTGCATTCAACATAACTGTAGCCCATCTACCAATTATTTAAGTTGTTGTGGTAAGAGAATGAAAGTGTCTCTTTGTATATGCAAAATTGAACTCTGAAATGTTTGTATGGCATCTTCTAGCTGCTCTGCATTATCCACATATTGTTGAAGTATTTATTCTCTAGCACTAGCATGAAAAATATCTCCAAGTTAAAGTTTTTGGAGTGGGAAGATTTTTTCTATATTCACCTAGGAACTCATCATTGGTAGCTAGATTAGCTGTGGTGTAGCTATTGGATGTAATTATTTTATTGTGCTAAGAAGTCCTTGATTAACTGGATTAGAGAAATTGATGCAAATGTTTCTCCAATATTTTGTTCTTGTTCTTCATCCCTTATTTCACTTGGTGGACTACTTATTGGTGAAGGTGTTGGTTGTTGCTTTTATTTTTCCTCTGATATGATGGAATCCAAGAGTGTCTTTGTGATTTATGTGGTTTCCTCTTGTAGCTTAGCAATCTCCTTCTATTGTCCCCTCATTAGGGTATCTACTCTCTACTTTGTGTAGAGCTCTTGTGCTTGAGATCATATAATTTTCTCCTTCTAATCTATGATAAGGAAAACCCCTATTTTTGTGATAGTTTTTTCTCTTATTTACTCCCCCACTTTTAAGGATTTCTCCCTTTTCTCTTAGATTATGACAATTATAGGTTGTGGGAAGTAATTGATTACTTCCTTTAAAAATTTTATCAATTTTCCTTATATATAATATCAGGATCTATATTATCCTATCCTTGTTACTAGTGTCTACATCTCCATACATATATAAGACTTGCAAAAGAAAATTGTTATAGATTATGGTGTTTGTAGTCACCATAACATTGATTAGTGGTTGTGGATTTTCTTCCTCTAGTTATTGAATTTGAATTGTATGATCCTTCTTTTTCTTCTTCTACAAAGGCTTCTATACCTTTTGGACCTCTTCTTCTTCCTCCTCTTCCCCATAAGTTTGAATTATGTTCATTTTTACTACCTGCTTGGTCCTTGCTTTGTGACCCTTCTTCTTCACACTCATTTGTATTAGGGTTTATGAGATATCTTGCACATCTTGTGTGGTTATCATCTATGAAGAAGATGTGGGACCTTCAAATAATGTGCTTCTAGTCCCATGCAATCTCCTTGACCTTCTTACGATTAGTGTGCGGGTTACTAGAGCTAGTGCAAAAGAGGATGGTTGTGTTGTTTTTTTTGGTGGAATTCCTCATTATTTATGTAGTTCTTTATTTCTCTCATATTTTTCTTGGGATTTCTTCTTATGGATATGATCAATAATATCCTTGTACATCCTAAATCACTCTGCATTTGGGCCTTTTGGTGTATTGATAATGTTTGCAATGTAAGTATCTACATTGTTTGCGATGTAAGCATCTACCTCTTTAAGTGATATCTCATAAGGGAGCTTAGGGATCCAAGTTGTTCATGGCTCCACCGCCTCCATGTAGGTATAGTCTTTATCCACCAAGAAAGTGATAGTGTTGATAAATTGCTTAAAAAATTCATATGGTATTTGCTCCTTGGATTGCAAATGTTGTTGGAAGCTTTTGAAGAGTATCCAATATTGCATCGGTATATGTTTTTTATCTAAGAATTACCGGGTGTGCATTTTGATTTGACCTACTAATAGAAGGCTTGCTTGCTATACTTTTCCTTTGAATGTGAGAAGCTCATGGGAGTAAGTATAATACTAAGCATATTAGTATTATTACATATCAAAAGTTGTAGTGAGATGCTTTAATTTTCTAGAGGTTCTCCATAAGCTTCTCTCTCATGACCTCGCAAAGGTTGAAATCCTTCCCCTTCACCACCATTTGATATGTGGTGTGAATTTTTGCGGTGAAAGTGGAATCTTCCCTATTTGCATAGTTAATTTTTTATGCAATCCCAATTGTTGCATACCACATTGTAGGATTTTTGATTGCATAGACACTCAGGCTTCTCCCATCTGGCGTTGCCCCAGTCAGTGTGGTCATTGTATCATTCTTAACCACCTTATTTTGGTACCTCCCTCATTATGCTTAGCCCTATTACCACATGTATTTTTTCTCATGTTATTTGATAGGGTTTGTCAAGGTATATGAACTTGTCATGGATTCTACTCAATACTAGCCACACCCAACCATGCTCATCACAAAAAAATGGGAAATCCTTCCAGATGTCAAGATTCTTCTTTCCTATCTCTTGGAATTGAGGTAGACATGTCAAAATGGCTTAACACATATCACACATCCTAAAATTGCATTTTTCCATTATTGACATCATTAATCCCGTTTTAACATCATTTACATTATTAACCATATTTTCCTCTATTAATTAAATAATCTTGAATTGTTTAATTAATTCACCATGTCATCACCTAATTTAACTTTATTCCTCACGATTAATTAAATAAACATTAATTATTTAATTATGTCTCTAACATTACTTATTCTTCTAATTTAATTAAATAGTTATCATTAATTATTTAATTAACTTACTTTCCATCTTTCAAATTAAATAATTAAATCAATTATTTAATTTCCCCAAATTCACTCAACATAGTCTATTAATAATTAAAATTTTATTTATTAAATCAAATATATCTTGCATGTTCCTTGAAAGATTAATTAATTATTTAATTAATTAATCATCCTCACACTTTTTTATTAAAAAAATCTAATTTTCCAATTCCATCGATTACTCTAATCGCACTAATCATTCAATTTGATCCCACTAATTATTCAATCCAATCCCACTCATTATCCAATCAATTCCCTTGATTCCAGATTAATTAGTTCAGTTGACTGATCAATCTATTTCCTCTCAATGGACTTTTGACTGTTGATCCTGATATTTCATCCTCACATCTTGATCATTCATTTGAAATCAAAAAATCTACAAAATAACCTTCATCCCTCTCATAATTAATCTAGAGAATCTATAGAAAGGTCATGTCAGTGTGATTCTTGAGCAAATTGAGCAAACATCCTCACATTTGTAGATCATCATCATTATTATCAACCTTTTGGAAAACTATGGAGGCTTCATGTTGAAGAGAAATCTGACATATCAAAATCAATACAAATAATCCAACATGAGATGGTAGGATTATGTAGTTTGAATTCATTTATGTTTCCATTTGATTGTGCTAACTTCGTTTGTTGAATTCATGCCTACGACAATATTTCATGAGTAAGCTGGGTTTTATCCTTTTGTTTTAATTTAATTTGGTGAATTCATTGATGTTAATTACTAGTCCATATTTCCCTAAATCAAAACTGGTTAAATAAAAGCTTCATAAGATGCACTCGTAAATAGAACTTTTAGTCAAGGTGGAGCTTCAAAAACTATTGGACGTTGGATTCATCAGACCTATAGATTATCTTGAGTGGGTATCCAACCTCGTTCAGGTGTTGAAACCCACTAGGGGCATATAGATCTATATAGACTCCAGAGATCTTAACAGTTTGTGCCCTAAGGATGACTTCCCACTCCCCAACATTGACATAATAGTGGATCTAACTGTTGGTCATGAAATTATTTCACTAATGGATGGTTTTTTTGGGTACAACCAGATAAAGATAGCTGATGGGGTCATTGTAATCCTCATCATTTAACTTATCAATCCAAGGCAGTGTCCATGGTTGTATGCAAAAGAGAATGCAAAAAACTTGCTTGGTAGTCAATTCTACAATCAAACTTGCAAAAATAAAACTTATTTTGGAGCACACTTGCATAAAAGAAAAGTTGCATGAAAGGAAACTAAGATAAGACACACTTGCATGAATTGAAAAATGCTAAATTACTTCACACTTTTCTAGAAATGAAAAACTTGCTAGAAATGAAAAAACTTGCTTGAATTCAAATTTACTCTAGAAAGTTGGAAATACATTGCTGAAAATTAAACTAAAACTATCCTATTTCCTTAGGTCAAAACAAGTCTTTCTAATCCCCTTCGTTTTGATCAACTTATTAAATTGCATTTATAGAATTCATATTCCTTAACTACCCAACCAATCCACTAAGAATGTGGATCCAATATCCTATTTTGAAGGGGTCATTTATTAAACTCGGAACATTCCAGAGCAGTTGCCTTTAATCTCACCACCTTTATCTCGATCATCCTTTGTCATGTACTCCTTCCTTGATGCAAATCATGCCAAATTATTAAAAGGTTTTTTAGCCCTTCTAATCTACTTTCTATAACATTTTGAATTTTTAAATTTCATTGAGAAAAATGAGGGAGATATCACTATTTTACTGAGACTGTGTTTTTGACAATTTCTAGGCACTTGACTTTTAGCTTCAAACATTTTGAAGCATGGAAGCATATTTTTGGAGCATTGGACTGTTGAAGTTTTCTCTCAAACTACGAACTAAGTTTTTTTGAAATTTAATGAGTTTTTTCATCCTTTTGTCTCCTAATTTGTATCAAAAAATCTTAAGAACCTAGATCATAATTTTCAAAATATGATGAAATCTTTGACCACTACAATTGGAAATCTCTTACTTTCCTCATCATGCTCAATCTTGATAAACTTCATAATTAACCAAAATACATGTTTTTTATTTGGCTAATAAATGGGCCATTTTTTTTGTCTTATCATCTCCCCCACACCTGAAATGTTGCAAGTCCCTTTGCAACTCATAATGAACCTTTTAAAAAAAAATTATTAACTTTCTCCATGCTACATGCAAAGAATTTTCTCAACTTTTGAGAGCTACAACTTGATCTTTCTCATTGAATAGCAATTCAAATCTCTCCATTTATTTTTTTCTTCTAGACTATTGAAGTTCTAGTGTTGAAACTAGATCCCAAAGTTTTAATAACCAGTCATCCATAATGCCAAAATATTTGTAGCAAATTTTGAGAGCAACAACTTTTACATTAAGTGCATGTTTATAGCCTTTGAGAAGAATAAATAGCTTGTGTAGAACACTTATTTTCAGAAAAAGAAAACCTACCCTACTCTACTTAATGATGTAGAGGGGCTATACAAAACCATTAACTAGTTGTAAAAAGTATCTTCCCCTTTTCAAAATATTTTTCCATGCATTAAAATTCTTGAGAGAAGAGAATGAAAAAAGATGAAATTTTTTTTGAAACTCAATGTTTCACCTTCCTTTAAAGTGGAAATCTTCTCCATGATTTCTAATTCTAGTAAATACATGGGATGATTAGAGAAATCTTACAATCCTTCCTTCAGATTTGTTGTATGCATGACTGGAAACAACTCCTTATTCTTTAAATCTCTGATTGGACAACCCTCTTTATACTTCAAAAATTTGATTGAGGAGCCATTATTGGACTTTGAAGGTCTTCAATTAAGTATTTTTTTGCAAGCTTTTGTAATGAAGATAAGATCTCTTCATTGTATTCTTCACCTCTTGCAAGCAATAATCTAATAATTTTCTCCTTAAATAAATATCCTTTGCTAGGACTTGGAGTGATGGTCCTCCAACTAAAAATATCTTGAAATAGATAGAGAGATTTCTCTTTAGAGCTGGTATTTTGTGGGGGTTTTGAGAGACAAATCTTTCTTGAGGAACTTCTAAATCTAAAAGTTTGTCAAACTAGTTTTCTCGATTCCCTAATGAAATTTATCCCTAGCAATGATGCAAAAAATGATGGGGTCATTGTAATATTCATCATTTAACTTATCAATCCAAGGTAGTGTCTATGGCTATATGCAAAAGAGAATGGAGAAAACTTGTTTGACAGTCCATTCTACAATCAAACTTGCAGAAATAAAACTTATTCTGGAGCACACTTGTATAAAATGAAAGTTGCATGAAATGAAACTAAGATAAGACACACTTGAATGAATTGAAAAATGTTAAATTCCTTCACATTTTGTTGGAAATGAACTTGATTGAATTCAAATTTACTCTAGAAAGTTGGAAATACATTGGTGGAAATTAAACTAAAACTATCCTATTTCCTCAGGCCAAAACAAGTTTTTCTAATCTCCTCCCTTTTGATCAACTTATTACATTGTATTTATAGAATTCATATTCCATAACTCCCCAACCAATCCACTAAGAATGTGAATCCAATAGCTTATTTTAGAGGGGTCATTCATTAAACTTAGAACATTTTGGAGTAGTTGCCTTTAATCTTGCCACCTTTATCTTAGTCATCTTTTGTCACATACTGCTCCTTCCTTGATGCAAATCACACCAAATGCTTAAAGGGGTTTTTATCTCTTCCAATATACTTTTGAAAATATTTTGAATTTTTAAATTTTATTGAGAAACAATAGAGATATCATTGTTTTACTAAGACCGTGTTTTTGACAATTTCTAGGCACTTGATTTTTAGCTCTGAAAATTTTAGAGCATGGAAGCATATTTTTGGAGCATCATATTGGTGAATTTTTCTCTCAAACCACGAATTGGGTTTTTCCACCCTTTTTTCTCCTATTTTTGTTCCAAAAATATCAAGAACCCAAATCGTAATTTTTAAGATATGATTAAATATTTGACTACTACAATTGAAAATCTCTTACTTTTTTCATCATGCTCAGTTTTGATAAACTTCATAATTAACCAAAATACATGTTTTTATTTGGCTAATAGATGAAAAACTTTTTTTTTCTCATCAATAGCCCCTGAGGATCAACACAAAATGACTTTTACCTATGGTTTGGGAAATTTTTGTTTGAATGTCATGTCATTCAGCTTGAAGAATGCATGAGCTACATACCAAAGGGCAATAACTACTATATTCCATGACATGTTGCATATCACCATGGAGGACTATGTAGATGATCTGTTGGTTAAATCAATCAAAAGACATGAACATCTGACTAACTTAGCTAGGATATTTGACAGACTAGAGAAATCTAACTTGCATCTAAATCCAAAGAAATGTGTGTTTGGTGTAACATCAAAGAAACTATTGAGCTACATTGTATCCATAATAGGTATCAAGGTGGATCTCACTAAGGTCAAGGCTATCTTGGAAATATCTCCCTTGAGAACATTGAAACAACTACACATTTTACAAAGAAAGATTTAGTCTATCAAAAGGTTTATTGCATAATTAGCAGATAAATTTCATCCATTCACACACTTGTTCCATAAAGATATAACATTCAAATGGGATGGAAGGTGTGATCAAGCTTTTCAACAGTTAAAATACTATTTTCTCACTCCCATTGTATTGATAACTTTGATTTAGGATAAAGTAGTGATTTTATATATGTATCCGTAACAAAAATAGCCTTGGGAGTTCTATTGGCACAACTTGATGAGCAAAATGAAGTAAGAGTAGTTTACTACATCAATCGTACCTTGGTTAGCTATGAGTTAAATTATACTCCCATTGAATGAGAATCTCTATCAGTTGTCTTCATAGCACAAAAGCTTAGGAATTACATCTTAAATAGATAAATCAAGCTGATATCTAAAGTAGATCCTTTGAAATATCTCTTGACAAAAGAAAATCTTACAAGAAGAATCACTAAGTGGGTCATGATAGTGAATTCAAAATAGAATATGTTGAGAGGAAAGCCATTGAAGGAAAAGTGAGAGAAGACCAATTAGCAGAAGCACCAATTGAAGATCATCAACCACTCAACAAAATTTCTAGACGAGAGCATCTTGCTAACAACTCAGTCAACTTATTGGACTTTGTACTTCAACAGATCCCATACTAAACATGACTTAGGGTCTGGTATCCTATTTCTTACATCAAAAGGAGACAATATACCCAAAGCATATAGGATTTTCTTCCCCTATATGAACAACATAGCCGAGTATGAAGCATTGATCACTAGGTTGAAAATGGTCATGGAATGGAAAATTAAGGAACTCCAAGTCTATGGTGAATCCCATCTGGTCATAAGGTAGGTCAATGGTGAATACCAAACTAAAGAGGAAAATCTTATGTCGTATAAGAGAATGGTGGACATCTTCAAGCAATACTTTTTGTGTAATGCCCCACCAAGCAACCCCAAAGGATACTAATACATCTAACATTTATGGAACCATTTTTTTTTAAAAGTACTAACATACATCATAATAATCATATATATCACATGAAATGAAACTAACATGAACTACATATAACAAATCCCTCAGGTTTACTTGACTGCATTAATTTTCACAACACCATCATTACATCACATGAAAGGTAAGTATACACCAGTAACCATAAGATAAAATGAACATGGACAATACATTAATCAAGGATTACAATATTACAATGCCGCTTCCCAACATGAATGGGGAAGATACAATAAAATGGAATGATATATTTGAAATGAAGGAGTACAAAGCTGCAATACTAGATCCAACTCTGGTACAACTCAGGAGTCACTGCAAGGTACAATTTTGCACTTCTCGATCAACGACTGGGGACCCAATGGGGTGCATAGCACGTTCCACCCAACCACGTGGACCCTAAGGCCCACCCCCCATGCTAAGAGATGACAAGAAGGACCCCAACAATAACCATCAAATAGAACAAGGATACAAGACTTCACAACAAGATCCACAATAACATAAGGCAATCTCCAACACAAGATATAACCAACACAAGATGTGCCCAACATAAGGAATAACCAATAAAGCATCAACATACAAATTCCAATATGTGCTTCCAGAGGCCCAAGAATAACTTAGAGGGAAACAAGCATACATGTTTGTTAAAGGAAGAGTGTCATCACAATGTTGCATTGGTTACCCTAGCGAATCTTCCTAGGCCCCGGCCCCCAACATGGGTTACCCTGGTGACCTCTTACGAAACCCAACACCACATGCAATCCAATGTGTTTTATATAAAGACAAGATAATGATCTTGCCATTCCAGGCCTTCTCGACTCATTCCCAAGTTTGAACTAGCCCTTGAGTCCATGAGCGAGGCATAATTTATATAGTTAAGTGTTTTAGACTACCTAATGTATTGATTTAGTTTTCACTTATTAGACTAATTCCACACGAGTTACCCAGGCACCACTTTGTGTGCCAGCCCCCATGAAGAACCACTCCCCTACTAACAACATATCTCAAAAACTCAAATGGAAAGCCAACTTGCTCAAGAAAACATAATCCAATAAAATAGTTGCACCAAGAGAGGCATGCACCATCTCATGCTAGAACTTCAAGGTAACGAAAACCACATTCAAAAGCAAGGCTCAAGGCACATAAAAACAATCCAAGTGCAAGATCAACCATCATCAAAGTACTAGACAAAATCATAAAACCACCTGCTTTCAGGTGAAACAACATTAAACTCAATAAATACACCGGGCTTGATATGGGTTACCTAAGGCGATCCTCCTAGGTCGTCGGCCCCCATACCAACCCTTGCAAAAATATAATATAAAATCATATCCCCTCTATCCTCTAGAAGACAACAAATTATCAACACAATGGTTTCCATCAAGGTGACAATAGTAGAACAAATAATGAAAAACATCACATCAAATTCTTCAAACTCAATCAAGATTAACAAAATCCACCCACTTGTGAAATTGTGCATGGGAAAACATGATAAATCAAACTTAAAGTATAACAATTTAAGTACCCCTTTCATCCCCAATTCCATTATCAAGCAACAATCGTTCACTTGTTTTCACACACAACTAGAAACCAAAACATCAACATGGAATAAGTAATGAATTCACAATACAACCAATTAACATTATGTAAAGTTTAACATCACATTCAATGTATCACTCAAGTCTAAATGGGACTAAAGTTCTAACAAAACTGATATTTCAAAAGAAACTCTCTAAATATTTACTACCATACCCTTAATCTTCTTCTATATTGTTTAAATTTAGCAACGGTTCATATGACACCAAGGTTTAACTTATCGTTGATTTCTCAAGATATAATCCCTTATTGTATACTTTGTTATAACTCAAACAAATAAATGGCATTTATTTATTATTATTAGGAATTTTAGAATTATATAGATGTCAAATATCAAGGAACCCCTAAGGTTATAAAATATATATATATATATATATATATATATATATTACTAATCAATACGCTTTTGTCAAATAATGAATCATAACTTAGCTCTGACTTAAACACTATCATTTATCTTAGATCTATCTTATGCACGTATTCATAATCATATCTTCCTATACAAGTATTTTTGGCTTTCTACTAATCTTAATTTTCAAATAGAAAGTACAAAATAATGAACTCATCTTTTGCTGAAGCAAACATTCCTAAAGTTGATTACAAAGCATATTAATTATACACTAGCATATTGCATTAGGAAATGGCTCCTTAACAGACCGTACGACACAAGGTAAGTATCTATGTCCAAGAGTTACATTAAACGAATGAAAACAACCAATACATGGAAGAACACCGAAATTCCTATGGCTAAATTTCATTGAAGAACAAGAAGAACTAGTAAGCTTATAATCTAAATCACAGTGGATATTTAAATCCTTAAAATTCCTATTAAGTTCAAGTGCTGCAGCTAAGACAGGTTGACAATGAAATCAGAGAGATTATTTAATTTACTACACCTTTGCAGTCTAAAAGTTGAAGCTGTGATAAGTTACCAAAAGTTTTAGGGAGGATATTTAATTTTGTACAATACCTCAACTCTAAATTCTATACAGTGACAGGTTGTCAAGTATATTAGAAAATGAATATTGGAATTTGGAAATATCACCATCTACATGCATTTTATCATTATTTACAAGTGCTGCAACTGCGATAGATTGCCAGTAGAATCTAGTAGGTTATTTAAACCTTTATACTCCCTATTAAGTTCAAGTGCTGTGGCTAAGACTAGTTGACAACAGATCAGAGAGTTTATTCAAACCTTTAAACTTCCTACAATGTTCAGATGTTGCAGCTGGATAGGTCAGAGAGGTGATTTAAACCCCTACAACATTCTATTTCCTGTCATTTATTTTAATTAATATCCTCAATAATCAAAATAAGATTAAATATAATTCTTCTATAAGAAATTGTTCTTATATCATTTAAGAAGCATGAATATCATAAGCCATCAAAATCTACCTAAGGCCACAATCGACAACACTGAGATGTATACTAAAGGCATTTGAAGGGAAACACTTTTATTATCATCCCAAGGATTAATCGAATTCAAAACGTGGAACATCCTACAAGGCGAGCTTGCTTGAACTGTGGCGCAAGGATTCAAGGGCATAAAAGAAGATTTGGCATGGCGAAAGATAACAACAAGGTATTTCCAAATTCAAGAATTTTACTTAATGCTACAGGAGAAAAGTAGAGGATAACATTTATCAGCCAGTAAAAATTTAAGGGGTTATGTTCTCATACCGGAAGAATAAGGAGTAGCATAGATCAAAGCTCTTCACATAGAGGTTCTAGTCACCAGATAACTATGTTAGCATTCTGCTATTCAAACATTTGATAGAATACCTCATAGGGTTGCAGCCTCAGAAATGTTGCTATTAATCTTTACACACAAAATGACCTATTCTGAGGTCTGATTCACTAAGTTTTGGAAAGAGATATACTCACCCAAAACATAGGGATGCATTAGCTAGGTGTCAAACAAATGGCCTACCATTCATGCCAAGACAATTATAGAGAAGAACTCGTAACCTGTTCTTTACAGAGCAGCAAGCTAGTGACGCAACTACAAATAATAGCATTTCAAAAAGGATTTAAATCTTCTAGGTTGAAGGAGATCTTGTAAATTAGCAAAGGATGACTTGGTATGATCCACTATATTAGATTCACATAAGAAACAATACAGAAATAGAAATAAGGAAAGTGAACCTTATTACAACCTTCCTCAAAGAAGAGTGTTTTCATGAGATGATTGCACAATATGCACAAAATGGATTTTTTGAAACGGTTATAGAACCTTCTAAAAGAATGCAACTAGACTCAACAACCTTCACCACATAGCTTGCACCCTTAGGAGTATTGGAACAGAGTAGAGAAATCTACCTAAGCAGAGAGGATATATGAATTTCAATATACGTTGTATTTGCTATTGCTCTGCTAGGCATGCATATAAAAAGAGGAATCACATGTTTGGCAGAATTCCTCGAAAGGAATTTGGTGTGTACAGTAGAACTAGCAATCAATTAAGATACCCATAAAAATTGAAATCGATATCATTTCACTAAGCATAAGGAATGTGTGAATTTGAACAGATGTGGTAATTGTTTAAACATACCTAAAATCAATGATTAGCTTGTATGATAGCAGGAAGAAGGAAATGCAAGTCGAAAACTAAACTCTAAAAATGCTCTCTTGATATCTTTCACTTCCATTGTTTCGTGCAATGGAAAGCTTGCTGACCCCTCTACCATCTTTAATCACCATTCAAGATGAAACCTCGGCCTGCTACCTCTGCTCAACCTACTCATTATTTCTAATGAAAAGAAACTAGATTCAAATTACCCTCCGTCTCGCCCAAACTATGAGTTAATCACGCATTCAAAAGAAAATCGTAGACTTTCGGTTACAGAGGATCTTTTTTTTTGCATGCAATCATAATAATTTCTCCAAATAAAAGCTCCACTACCTCCCAGGTTTTTCTCCATTAAGAGTGTAACCGCCATGAACTTCATTACCCACTTTAGTTATCAATAACTTTATTAATTTTTGTCTTCATATTAAAATTATATTTTGAATAATTTTTTTATTCTTATTTTATTATAACTTCTAATAATAAGCAAGTATTTATTATTTCCTTATTAAATCATGAACTTAATTTTTTTTAATTTATTTAGTACCAGATTTTAATTAATCAGCCAATTAAACAAAACTATTCAGACTATTACAACCAACAATGAACTCACAAGCAACCCCATACTTAAACACCCAGAAGAGCCAATACGAAGGGCACTACATTTTGGTTGTCATATTTGAACAGATCCCAAGGGTTAACAATAAAGTTGGTGATGCTATGGCCACTATTAGTTCACTCCTTGAATACCTGAGAAATACAAATTCCTTGTGGAATAGTTGCTTATACTAGGATTTGATATCCCAAAATATGAACTTGTATGTGATGTTGTTGGTCCTAACTCCCCTTGGTATGAAGACACATTTGCTTATATCTAACATGGAATCATACCACCCCACCTATCAACTAATCAAAAGAAAACCTTCATCCTCAAACTTCCTTATTTACTATCCTTGGAGATACCTTATACTGTCAAAGCCTCAATGGTACATTACTCCAATGTCTCAACGCGAACAAAGTGAAAACTTCCTTTCAAGAGGTACACAAAGGTGCTTGTGGGTCCCATGCTAGAGGGCCTAACCTAGTCCAAAAGTTGCTACAAACAGGGTACTACTGACCATCACTGGAACAAGAAGCAATTCATTTTTCTAGGTATCATCAATGCCAACAACATAGAGATCTCATTCATGCACCTACATAAGAGTTGCATCCTATCACCACCCCATGGCCCTTCTCCTAGTGGGGACTTGACTTAATAGGAAATATATCACCGACCTCATCTAACAGACACAAATTCATCATCACTACCATGGAGTACATTACAAAGTGGAAAGAGGCTATTCCTTTAACTTATATCATAAGGAAACAAATAGATAAATTCATTCTTAACTATTTGATCTGTCGATATGGTATTTCATAGATTATTATAACATATAATGGAACTCTATTTAAGAACCAAGATGTTTGTGAGCTTTGCTCAAGATTCTCTATAAAAATCTATTTTTTAACCCCATATTATCCCCAAGGAAATACCCCAAGCCGAAGCATCTAATAAGACCGTCCTGAAATCCTAAAGAAATTTGTTAATGACACTACTCTTGACTGACATCTATAGCTAAACCCAACCTTATGGGCTTATAAAACCAACATTCACACGCCTCCAGGTGCGACTCCCTTTTCCTTGGTCTACGAATCTAAAGCAATATTTCCTATAGAGGTTGAAATCACATACCTGAGGTTATCATTGAAGGATTTGGTTAGCAACGAAGAGTATCAATTATCTAGACTCAACAAGATTGAACTCCTAGATGAAAGATGTTGGAATGCATTGAACTATTTCTAGGCCTATCAAAATTAGCTCAAGGTAAGCTACAATAGGAGAATTAAAAAAAGAACTTTTAGGTTGGTGAATTGATCTTGAAGGAAAATCAAAAGATCCAACTGAATTAAGATGGGAAAGGAAAATTTGAACCAAATTGGCTAGGTCTCTACATCATTACAACAAGCTACGTATCTAGAGAATATCAGTTGGCTACACTAGAAGGATAATCTCTAGAAAAACCTCTTAACAATAGTCATCTCAAGAAGTTCTACACCTAAGCATATCAAGATATCCCAAGCAAAAAGGTGAAAAAAGAAAAAAATAAAATCAAGAAAAAAGTAAAGAGAAATAAATCATCCTTTAAGTGAAAACCACCTTGTGGTGCTTTTAGGACTGATACCATAGTGAAAACTTGGTAAATAGGTGCTACATTTGAATAAGAATTGCATCCTCATCTGTTGACACTATCTATCTTCTATTGCATCCACCCCATCCATCGCATAATAAAACGTGCACCGAACGATGGCTTGCTAACTGATCAAGTGTTGAACCTTAGTGGACCATCTTTATCCACCATCTATTTTGTCCACCTATCCCTAATAAACATAACCTCATTTCAAACTGGGGGAAGCCTCTTGAACCCAGTAGCAGATTGGATCCTTGTTCATCTCATCACTTGTAGAAAAATATCAAAACAAAAGATAAAACATCCAAAAAACTAACAAAATCAAAGACTTTTAGAAAAATAAAACAATAAAAAACATCTAGAAAATTGTCAAAATCCAAAACAAAGTCATAAAACATAAGATCCCAAAAAACATTGTAGGTCATCTTTGGACGAGCCACAACTGAGTCAAGATAAGTTGAACTACAACATCTTTGCATGTATAACATAGGCAAGGCCATCATCAATGAGTCCCCAAGGCACTAGTTTTGTCCCCTTTAAGTGTCCCTCTTGGTCTATAAACTTGGTTGAAAATCCAAAAACATTCAAAAATCTTATCAAAATACAAAAAAAAATTGTGCAGAGTCAGAAAACTCCAAAAATAGTGATAGAATATAGTCGAACTATGATGTCTTTGCATTCATCATGTAGGAAAGGCCATCATCAATGAGCCCCCGAGGCACTAGGTCAGTCCCCTTAGGTCCCCTATTTGTTTCTAAATCTTTTGAAAATGCCAAAAACACCATCAAATAACCTCGAAAGCACAAAAATAGTAAAAAAAGTCTCGAAAAATCCTATCTTCATTATTACTTATCCGTGATAAAATTTCCATCCACAATAAGCAATCATCACCTTCAACCTTTGACAATGCAATCAACAAGCAAAGCAAAAATCAAAATCCAAAAAATCCATGCAAAGAAACAAAATTATTGGATTATCATTAGACTAAAAAAATGCTTAAGTATTATCTACCCTACCTTTTGAGAATCATCATCAACATCCTGGCATATGTCTTAATGGATAAAATATTCCTACAATAGACAACATTGATGGATAACATCCTGAAACATAAAAAAGTATATGCCAAGTGATACAACATCATTGTTTATCTTTAATGATCTTATCTTTTTGGTTGATCTTATCATCACATTCCCAATATCTCTCAAGGATTTCCATAAGGATTTAGAGAGGAAGGAGGTGCATTGATCATGGATTTTATGTCTACTCTGTTTGTTGTATGTTTTTGCAATACTACCATGATGAATACTTGCTTTGTTCTATGTGTGGAAGTCATTTTGGGGAAATTTGTGTAGAAGTTGCATATTAGGTACTCCATACCTTTCTATGTAACTAATCCAAAATGTTTTGAAATTTATCACCCATACACACTAATAGGGTTTCCATATGTTTGGTATGAACAAGAATACTCTTTATTTGCGAAGTCAAATTCCATGTAATAGATGCAACACCAGCTGGGTCATTAATACCCCAGTGCATCATGTCTATTTACTACAACAATAAGGATTGATACTTAGTCCTCCATGAAAACAAAAGTAAACTCGTCAATGCATATAATCAAGGTATAACATCAACCATATCATCAATCATCTCATCAATGCATATCAGCATAATCATAATCCATGGATTTTTAGAAAGTAGATCAATCATCTAACACTTCTGTCTATCTATCTCTAATCATACTAACATGTCTCCTGACTAACATTTGCACCATAGATCATTTGAACCTTAAAATGAGACCCCTAGGACCTAAATTTTCATCCTTTGCGTAGCAGATCTACTCCTAAACTTTGTCATGAGCCTAACCCGAAAAGTAATTTTTTTGGCCAACCTCTTGATGGGGCAGCCCAGTATCTTATCACCCTTCCACTGACCATTGGGGCATAATGGGGCATATTATTATTATTTTCTTGATCTAAACATTGAATTCTTTGAAACAATGTGATTAGTGGAAAAATGGATGCTTTATGGTTTTGGACATAGAACACCACTTTTCTCCAACTAACATTCAAGGATGCCCTAGATATCTTCACACCAAGAATGTAATAAAGATAAGAGATCTACTAAGGTATTTTCCTAGGGATTGATTAGGATCTAATAAGGGGTTCACCACCAATTTCAAAATTGGAAAGACAATAAAATGCAAGATGAAATGTAAAACCCTAATATGATGCAAAATTGATTTAAATGACCTAGAAATGCAAATGAAACAAAACAAAAAGTTACAAAATAAAATGTGTGCACTTGAAAAATATGAAGATGATTGGAAAGGAGCTTTTAAATGTTGGAAATTTTGACTTGTTGACCTAGTGGGACTCATTCACCATTTTGGGTGAACCAGTCCTAGTTCTGGACTTTTACACATGAGCAGGTTTCAGAAAAAAGGGTATTTGAATCTACAAAAAAAAATTAAAAACACCTATAGTGGGACTCATTCACCACTTGTGGTGAATCGGTCCCATTTTCCCTTTTCAAGAATTCAAAGTCTGAATCTACTCTTCTTAGTCCTCTCAATCTGCTTCTCTAGGTTTTCAGATCTAAAACTCTAATTTTGGGGCTATAGATGACTTTTTAGTGAGGATTATGACTTTGAAAAAGGGGAGACAACTCCAAAAAGCTTATAAATTTATCTTCAAATATCTTTCAAGCTCCAATAAACCTAGATCTATAATCACACATGTAAAGAGGAAAAAAATTGTTGATTGTTAATGAATAGGGGTTTGCCTTGGTTAAACCCCTTTTAGGTAATTAAACCAAATGACAAAACAATGAAACAAGGACATGAAACATGAAACATAGGATATAAAACATGAACAATGATACCTTGAATGATGTCTTATAAATGATGTCTTATAAATCTGAAACTCAACATGAAATGGCCATGAAGGATGTAAATCTTGATCTTGACAATTGGTGTAGAAAAATGTTTGATCTTGGATCTTCAATGCTACATCACAACACTAGCTCAATAACATGCTTGATGCTTGATATCCTTGACATGATGAGGGATCTTGAATTGCTGCAACAATTGATGAACAAATTTTCCCTTGAATTCCTTAGAAATGATCTCAAATGCTCTCTTGACAACCTTGTGAAGTATTGGAATGCTTAAATTGCTTGCTTGGCTTGATATCATGAATGATTGTGTGAAAAAATGATTTGAAAGATTGTTTATATAGGAAATCCACTCAAATGATTGTTAATTTGATAACCAAAGGATGACATAGAAGAAATTTGAAATTAAATCCCAAATTTCCATCAAAAACCTTTAAAATAGGCCAAATGGAACTCATTCGCCAAGTTGGATGAATGGATCCCACTTGGATGGGACTCATTCACCCAAAGTGGCGAATGGGTCCCATAGGGCATATTTTGCTTGCTAAAATATCAGGGGGTGTGCAAATTAAGCTTATATCAAGATATTGTTGGGTTTTTGATTGAAATATGCTTTGGGATGCATAATATAGGGTCATAGGGTCTATTAATGATGATATTAATGTTATAAATGCAAGAGGGCCCAAAATTCAATGTGAAAGTGTAAATAAATACACTTTACAACACTAAATTAGGGTTTAGTTAAGTTTAATTAGCTTAAACAAGCCCTAGACCTAATGTGAATATGTAAAACACATCACAAAACTAGATCAAGGTGATATAAAGTCCAATTTATCATTAATTATTCCCAAATTAAGTGTGAAAATGTACACGATGACATTTTTTGACACTACACAATGTAACTAGTACTTTGTGTCAAAGAGGGGCAAAATGTAAACATGTAAAAAAGGCTTAATGCATATCACAATTCCTAAACTGCATTTTTCCATTAGTGGTGTCACTTTTATAATCACTATTGTATTTTGCTTCATTAACATCATTAATCCCCTTTTTAACATCATTTGCATTATTTAACCCTATTTTCCTCTATTAATTAGATAATCTTGAATTGTTTAATTAATTCACTATGTCATCACCCAGTTTAACCTTATTCCTCCTGATTAATTATATAAACATTAGTTATTTAATTATGTCTCTAACTTACCTTATTCTTCTAAATTAATTAAATAGTTATCATTAATTATTTAATTAATCTACTTTCCCTCTTCCAAATTAAATAATTCAATCAATTATTTGAATTTTTCACTCAACATGGTAAATTAATTAAGTCAAACACATCTTGCATATTCCTCTCGACATTAATTAATTAGTAAATTAATTAATCATCCTCACATATTTTGATTGAATAAATCATGTCCACTAATCACTCAATTTAATTTCCCAATTCCACCGATTACTTTGATCCCATCGATTACTCTAAATCCCACTAATTACTCAATCCCTTCCCACTAATTATTCAATCCCATCCCACTAATTTTCCAATCAATTCCCTTGATTAGATTAATCAGTTCAATTAACTGATCAATCTATTTCCTCTAAACAAACATGAACCCTTGATCTTGATCTTTCATCCTTGCATCCTGATTGTTCATCTAAAACTCATAAATCTATAAATCAACCTTCATCCCTCTCATAATTAATCAAGAGAATTTATAGAAAGGTCATGTCAACATGATTCTTGAGAAAATTGAATAAACATCCTTATATTTTTAGATCATCATTTGGTGAATTCATTGATGCTAATTACTAATCCATATTTCCCTCTTATGAATATGTCCTTTGATTTGGGGTGAGGAGGGTTAGTCCGAGTTCTTCAAATTTCATGTGATTCCTCCTCCATATAAATGAAATTTATGGGGATACTAGAGAATGTGCCATCTCTATCTACCTCCATTAGCTTGAATGAGTATTTCTTGTATTTTGGTCTCAACTTCTTAGTAATATTCACCAAGGTTGGGGTTGCCATTGTTTGCAACACTATGTATGAGTAATAGAGCTTAGATTGTGTCTATTTACTTAGAGAGTTTAAATGCAAAGTGAGTGTAGTGTAGTTGTGAGGGTGTTATATATATTTAGGTTGGTCAAATGATTTTATGTCATTTTCCTATTAGGTTTTGTGGGTTTTTCTAGCCGTTTATAAATTTGGATTGCCAACAATTTGATTTTATTGTTTAGTGATTTATAATACATATTTTACATAATATATACTATGTGTCTTTTCAATATTTATGATTTTCATCCTTCAGGTTTGTGGTAATGTTTAAGTCTTCCACCATTAAAATATCCTATTATGTGGTTTCCATCTAATTGTCTTAATCTTATTGCTCTTGACTCCACAATTTCATGTATATAGTATCATCCTAGTGTTGAAAGAACAAGACAATTGAGATGGGGGTTGAATATTTTGTATCAAATTAAAACATCAAAACTCTCAATAGTAATCAGATCCACATGCATTCATTAAACCCTTAATCTATTATAATGTTTGAACATGAAAAGAAGATAACAAAAATTGAAACAACCAACACCATACACAAGAAAAACACCATAATTTATTTACGTGGAAAACCCTCGAAGGGAAAAACCAAGGTGAGGATTAGATCACAATATAAGTAATTGCAAAAATGATACAGGGAGGCTCACTACTAGAATAGGGCACACTATCTAGAAAGGCTCACAGCCCACACTCACTACCAGAATAGAAAGAAAAAAGAGGATAGAATGTTACAAAGAGAACAAAATATTAATGCAAGAAAAGTTCCACCACAATAGCTCCAACAACACTTGCAACCTTCAAGAGATCAAGATACCTTAGCTCACACTACATTTTTCACTTCTACACTTAATTTCGCATCACAACACACAATTATATTCCAAACCTCATCTCACATCAATTCACCTTGCATTTATGCCATCCACAACTTGAAAAACATCTTCAAGTTGGCTACACTCACCTTACACTTGACAAATTAAAAATAGGTTGGCACTAAACATTCCCATGGTGGATAGGAATGAAAGTGGACCAACATTAAACTTAATTGGGACCAAAAAACACTCACATCCATGCTACACCTTCATTAATGCTTGAACAGATTCAAATGTTGTGTAAACACCAGGTCAGTCATCACCCGTGCAAACAACATTAGACTTTGAATTACATGCTTCCTCAAATCCAAAGATGAATTGTGAACCACACACCATGTTTCATCACGATCTAGAATATACCTCTAACATATTGAAATCCATTAAACTCCTTCACAATAATTCGCACCTTTAGAATGTACATAGCTTGTACACTCAAACTACACTACCAAACACTACAACTCTAAAATCCATCTTCTAGAGCACCAAACCATGAATCCTCTTGACACAAACAAGAGATAAACACCATGATCATTCCTTCAGAATCACAAGACTTGAAGATCAATTGTGGAGAAACACAAAGCAAAAATATTTCTCCTAGACACCTTTGTAAGCAACATTGCAAAACCAATTCACACATTGGTGAACATAACTCCATTTGCACATCATTCTACAAGACCAAATTTTGAATATAAAAACTATGAACACCTCTAACCAACATATCCAAACCACACAAGTAGATCTTCAACCCATAAGAAATGTGAAGCAAAACCATAACACCTCTACAACACCTCATTTCCTCTTTATATCAATTTTCTCAATATCCTCAACATCTAAACCATAAACAAAAACTTATCAAAGCAACACCAGAGGTTAACATCAACAACTTAACTAATGAAAACATAATGCAACTTAATCAAAGCAACAATCTCTCTCAACCACGATAGAACTATCATCAATGACAACATAAACTTGTTGACATCAATGATAACACCTTCATACTTACAACAATCTCCTCATTTGTCATTGATGGAAACACAAGATGTGAAAACTATCAAAGAAAACATACACAAAATTCCTACAAAATCTCTATATCTCCCCCTTTCAACCTTTTCTCTTTCTCATGACATCGCTCTCTCTCCTTTTGTATAAACAAACTTTTTTCACATCAATCCTCTCTCCCCCCCTTTGACATCAATGGAAAAGGACAATATATTTTGCATTTTTATCTCCCTTTGACATAAAACCAAGATAATTGAAACTACTCTAAATACTCCTCTTAGAAGCATACATAAATCAAATCAGCAACCTTTGCAAAATGACAACATATATTCCATACTACAACAATGTCACTACCTACTCCCTGTAAGAGGTAGTTGCCAACATCAATCTAGAAAAAGAATGAATCCATAGATCCACTAGATTGATGCATCTCCATATGCATCTAGTTTGAAGGAGGGGAAATAACCCCAACTTCTCCCAAAGATACTCAAAAGTATCCTTAGGAAGAGCCTTAGTAAATATGTCAACAATTTGATCCTTTATAGGTACATATTCAAGCTTCACTTCGTTCTCCACAAACTTCTCTCTCAAAAAGTGATACCTGATTGATATATGCTTTGTTCTTGAATGCATCATTGGATTCTTTGAAATATTGATTGCACTTTTATTGTCACAAAATATAGAAATAGGGTCATCATACACCACTCTAATATCCTTCAATGTCTCTCATCCACAATACAAGTGTACAACAAGATGTTGCAATATACTCAACCTATATAGTAGATAAAGAAAAAAATATTGCTTCTTACTAAGCCATGATACAAATCTACATCTAGGAAAGAATTCATCACCATTTTTACTTTTCCTATCATCCACACATCGAGCCCAATTTGCATCTGTGTAAGCACTCAATGTGAAATTAGTGTCCTTAGGATACCATAAGCCATAATTTGGAGTACCCTTCAAATATATAAATATCCTCTTCACTACCGAAACATGTGTTTCCTTCGGTTCTTCTTGAAATCTAGCCACAAGGAAAACTACATGCATGATATCCATTCTATTAGCAATTAGGTATACTAGTCATCCAATCATAGATCTATACTTGTTATGATCAGCCTTAGGGGATTCATCATCCTTACTTAGTTTGCAACCAATAACCATAGGAGTACACACTGGTTTGGAGTCTTCCATTCCAAACTTCTTCAACATTTCTTTAAAATACTTTGACTATGAAATGAATATGCCTTTACCTTTTTGAAAGATTTGTAGCCCAAGGAAGAAATTCATCTCCCCAAACATAGACATCTCAAACTCTTTTTGCATCTCTTCTGCAAACTTCCTACACATAGTTTCATTACCTCTAAAAATTATATCATCAACATACACAACCACTATCAAGATTTGATATTTTTCAACTTTGAAGTAAATATTACAATCTGTGGTACCCTTATTGAATCCTTTATGTATCAAATATCTGTCCAATCTTACATACCAATCTCTAGGAGCTTGCTTCAATCCATAAAATCCCTTTTTCAATATGTAGATTGTATTAGGTTTATCTGACAACTAAAATCCTTCTGGTTTTCCATGTAAACTTCTTCGTCCAACTCTCCATTCAAGAAAGCATATTTCACATCCATCTGATAAAATTTAAAGTCCTCATGTGTTGAAAAATCCAAAAAAATTCTAATTGCTTCCATCCTAGCCATCGAAGCAAATGTCTCCTCAAAGTATATTCCTTCAACTTGTGCATAAACCTTACACACAAGCCTCGCCTTGTTTCTTACCATTTCTCCATTCTCATTTAGCTTATTTCTGAACACCGACTTAGTTCCAATTATATTCTTATTTTTAGGTTTAGGAGCAAGTTCCCAAGTTTTATTCTTTTTAATCTACATAAGTTCATCGTCCATTACTTTCATCCAATGTTCATCTTTCAATGCCTCACTCATTGTTTTAGGTTCGATTTTAGAAAATAAATACATATTTACTTATGCTTCAATAAATATTTTTATTGTCAACACACCTTTGCTTTTGTCTCCAATGATTTTTTCTTCAAAATAATTTCTTAGTACATACTTTGGGGCCTTAGGGGTCTTTTTTAGAGCTTCTTCCTCTTCATTTTGTACTTCTTTTTCCTTACCATTTTCTTCTTCTTCTCCTCTGCAAGCAGGTTCATTTGACTCATGTCTGTCTATTACCACTGAATTCTTGAAGTCTTCATTAATCTTGACACTTTCACTTTCAATAATCTTTCTTAGCCTTTTTTTTTATCATCTATAAGATTTTTTTTTGGTAGAATATCCAAGGAAGATACCTTCATTAGACCTCGCATCAAAATTTCCTAAGTTTTCATCATCTCTCTTGATATAGCATTTACTTCCAAACACTCTAAAGTATTTGACAGTAGGAATTGTTTCATACCACAACTCATAGGGGGTCTTTGTGCTATTAGCTTTTTCTCGAACTCTATTATGTTAAAAATAGTATGAATTGCTTCTGTCTAGTAGACTTTCAGTAGGTTAGATTCTTTCATCATAGTCATTGCAGCTTCTTGAACAATACTATTTTTCCTTTCAACCACTCCATTTTGCTGAGGATTCCTAGGGGAAAACAAGTGCCTTTTTATGCCATGATTCTCACAAAAAATGTTAAATTCATTAGAGGTGAACTCTCCACATCTACCAAAACTCAAACATTTGATCTTCAAATCCATCTAATTTTCAACCATAATTTTAAATTCTTTAAATCTATCTAGGGTTTCAATTTTTTGTCTAAGAAAAATAATCCATGCCATTCTAGAATAATCATCAATCAAAAGAATGAAATATCACCTTGAAAACTTCTTACTCTTGTAGGACCATAAAAGTTTGTATGTACCAATCCCAATAATCTGGTAGAAGATTGTTCCTTTCCCTCAAAATTACTTCTACTTTGTTTTCCAAATTAATAATCTCTACAAACAACATTGATAGGCATTATAATCCTCGACAGATCTCTCACTGCTTGAATTGAATTGATTCTAACCAAGTTATCAAAATTGATGTGACACATTCTCCTATGCCATAACCAACTATCAATAATATGAGTCATAAAATAGTGACCATCAACACCCTTGAGCTGATAGATATTTCCACCTATCCTTCTTCCAACATCAATCACAATTCCAGACCCTTTTTCAATCTCACATCCATCATCCTAAAACATAAGATTATATCCTTTTCTACACATTTATCCAACAATAAAGAGGTTATGCCTTAATCCTTTAACATAGTATACATCTTTAGTATTATGTCTGTCATCAAAACTAATTGAACCTATTCCACAAATCCTAGCACCCGAATCATCTCCAAATTTAACAAGTCCTCCATCATATTTTTCAAGTTTAACAAACTTACTCTTGTCTCCGGTCATATGTTTTGAGCAGCCACTATTAATAACCTAGTAGTTCTTGTCCTATCTAACATGAAAAGTAGATACCAAAGTACCTCCATCTTTATCTTTTTTTTTCAGAGCACTTTCCTTCACACAACTTGCAGAGTTAGAAGAAACATATTCATCTTTTAAATCCAAGAATAAACATTCCTTATCATCAACATCTCCATAATTAGATTCATCATCAAAAATACCAGAATCTTCTCTAACATAATAACTTATCTGGATCATATTTAATTTGTTTTCCTTGTTTTTATTGTTCACACTTCTATTTGGACATCTCAAAGCATAGTGAACTATATTTCCACAACTAAAACATTTGAAAGGTAGTTTACCTTTGTACTTATCAGTGCCTTTTTTTCATTCTTCTTACAAAGTTAGCTTCCACATCATCAAGAGCATCTCCATCTGAATCTTATATTTTTTTTCTAATTTTCCACTCTTGAAAGTAGTCTCCACTTTTGTACCATTTTTTTGGACCAATTTTTCTCATTTCAAAATGAAGATTGTGTTCCAAACAACTTATCTCTAGTGTATGTATTAAAATTTTCAACTTCTTGATCAATGGCATAAACCTTTTCACTATAAGAATTGGGAAGAGTTATGCGAATTTTATTTACCACTTTAGGTTCTTTGACTTGTGCACCAAGACCTCTCATGGCACTTACCAGATCATCAACCCTTTTCATGTAACTTGTAGTTGTTTCATCTTCAGACATTCACAAAGTCTCAAATTGTGTCTTCAAATTCTGCAACTTAGCTTGTTTAACCTTATCATCTCCTTCATAAATGCTTTTCTAGCTTATCCCAGACTTCTTTAGCAATTTTCAGATCCATAACTTTCACTAATTCACAATGTGTAAGACTACTCAAAAGAACAAAACTTTCCTTACCATCTATTTCATAGGCCTCAATTTCATCACTTGTGCTTGATCCATTTGTAGGTATGTTACATATAGTCTTTATTGCCTTGGAAACATCAAATCCAAGGTAAATTAGATAGCCTTCCATCTTCACTTTCCAAAATACATAATTTATGCCATCAAACATAGGGATATCCTTCTTGCTCGCCATCTTCGATCTACCTCAAATGGTTAATTTTTTTTTCAAACAACTCTACTCTAATACCAATTATTGAATGAAAAAGATAACTAAGAGGGGGTGAATCAATTGTATCAAAGTAAAACATAAAAACCCTCAACAGTAATTAGGTCCACACACATTCATTAAACCCTTAATCTATTATAATGTTTGAACATGAAAAGAAGATAACATAAACTAAAACAACCAACACCATACACAAGAAAACACTAGATTTACATTGAAAAACCTAGAAGGGAAAAACCATGGTGAGGATTAGCTCACAATATAAGTAATTGCAAACCAACACCATACACAAGAAAACACTAGATTTACATTGAAAAACCTAGAAGGGAAAAACCATGGTGAGGATTAGCTCACAATATAAGTAATTGCAAACCAACACCATACACAAGAAAACACTAGATTTACATTGAAAAACCTAGAAGGGAAAAACCATGGTGAGGATTAGCTCACAATATAAGTAATTGCAAAACTAGTACAAGGAGGCTTACTACTAGAATAGGAAACATTGCCTAGAAAGGTTCACAACCCAAGCTCACTTCCAAAATAAAAAGAAGATAGAATGTTAAACGGAGAACACAATCTCAATGCAACAAAAGTTCCACCACAGCAACTCCAACACTTGCAGCCTTCAAGAGATCAAGATACCTCAGCTTGTTGCATTCAACAATCTTGCATTATAGCTCACACTACATTTCACACTTTTGCACTTAATTTCGCATCACAACACACAATTATATTCCATACCTCATCTCACATTAATTCATCTTGCATTCATACCATCCACAACTTGAAAAACATCTTCAAGTTAGCTACAATCACCCTACACTTTACAAATTCAAAATATGTTGGCACTAAACATTCCTGCAATGGCTAGGAAAGAAATTGGACCAGTACAAAACTTAATTGGGACCCAAAAAAACACTCACATTCCACACTACACCTTCATTGATGCTTGAAGATCTTTGAATGTAGTGTAAACACTAGGTCGGTTGTTACCTGTGAAAACACCATTAGACTTGTTGCAACAAAAGATTGCACTCTGAATGTTAAGCTTGCAAGCTTGGTAATCCTGTGAAACATGGGGACATCCTTAGGCTTGTGGGTTTCCTAAGATGAGGATGAACCTCTATATTAACGGTTGGTTCCCTTTGAAAACCTCCTACAAACTATTAAAATTGATTTGGAAAAGGGGAAGATATTGCTTTGGAAATGAAACTCTACTACTACTAGGAGGTGATGCACCAATTTTTAAACTCTATTAGCTGCTCTAAACTCACAATAACATTCAAACAAAGAGGCTTGTTTTCTCATAACTCATAATTAATCATGAAGTACATAAGTGTTTTATGAGAAGGTTTATATTCAATATGTGAATGAAGGAAAACAAGTTTCACAACCCTAACAATTGGAGCACCCTAACACAACTGAGAACCTACATTTAACATGATTTATTTTTCTTTGACAATGCATAAACAAGACATATTTAAAGGTTTTATGAAGAAAAATATAATAAATGCATCAAATCATTTATTTTCCACATTGAAAACAAGAGATATTTGAGAAAGAACTATTGTAGTCTTTATTTATTTAAAAGGAATCCTTGCTATTACAAACTAAAAATGATTTTAAAATACTAAAAATACATTAAAAAATATGAATTACAATGCTTTGTTGCTTTGTTTTGTATGCAAGTAGAAATAAAAAAGGTCCTTCAGAAAGAGTTTAAGACTTTGCTTTATAAAAATCTGCCTCAGATAATTGAAGTTGAAAGAGGCTACATCACATAGAAGACGTTGAATGTGCATGGAGAGTTGAATTGGATGTGAACTCTTGAGTTGAGAGTTGACTCAAACTCATTGACTTGTGCATGCTCCTTGAAGTTTTCTTCAACTGAACTAGAACTAAACCTCCAAGAAAAGAATGAAGATGTTTGAAAAATTTTAATTAAAACCTCTTGCATGAGGCTTTCAAGTTGTTGGACGTATAAGGAAAAAAATCCACTCTTTAAGGGCCTCAAATTTCCCCAAATTGTATAATTTTATTCTCAAACTTTGCTTAACTCCCACTACAACCTTATGGGGCTCCTAAGTAGGCCAATATTGCCACAAAGTTCTTGAAAACTAATTGTTTAGTCCACTTGACTTGTGTAAACTCATGTATGACAATAGGTATATGAAGCCATTTTGAAGATAGCCAATTCCTTTTATGACTTCATATGTTATTCTCCATTACACATGTTTTCAAGTTGACTACCATCTCTTCCTAGAACTTGTTGCCACTTGTTGTGCTTATACTATGCATATGGTAGTTCTTTTCCCTTATTGCATATGACAGTCCTTTTAATTCTCTAAGTTTTCCTTCATTGACCTTTTGCCTCATGCTTTGATAGTCCTATATGTCATGAAAAAAGGACTTATGTTTCTTGTAAAAATTCCCTAGACAATGCTTCATTATTTTCTACTTATATTTCATAATTATTTGCTTCTCATATTTCATAATTTTTTCTCATGAACTTCTCATTCCTTGTTGTACATTCATGTCATAATTTTCTACACTTTAGCATGATATTGAATCTTCATTAAGGATTTCCTCTAGGTTTCATGGTGATAATCTTTCCTTATTGAATTTGAGTGTCTTCATTGTAGTATGAGATAATATGAAGTCATAGTTAAATCTTACCAACACCACTATCCATGAAAAACATAGTCATAAAGCACTTACAATATGAGGACCAACAAGGTCAACGTTTCATAGTCATAAAAAAATTAATCATTGTCTTTCATTTTCTCATGGTTTTGATATTTAGCATTTGATTAGACCTAGCATTTCTCATTGTTGTCCTTCAAGGTTTGTCTTGAGAATTTTGTCAACACATACCAAAGGCTACCTTTACATCCTCTTGGTGCTTTAGTTGTTGTCCTATAACTTCTGAGCTTGCTTCCCTATAACTTCTATTTTTTCTGCCCATTAGCTAATATTGCTGCTCATATTCATTATGACTATTCATATTTATTATATTTCTGCTCATGAATATCATAATTGCATTGATATTGCTGCCCATGACTTCATATTGCTGCTCATATTCATTATGACTATGCATTTGGATTTTCTACATGGCTTCCTCCAACGAGAAAAACATGATGATCGTCCTTAAAATACAATGATGCTTGTCTTCTCAAGTGATCTTTGCATCCTCTAAGTCTCAAGGGACTTCATTATTCTATCTGCCCCTTGACCTACTATGTATTAAGGACCATGCATTCTAAAGGTTTAATGTTTCTCACTTTATGGTTACTATCCTTTATGACTTCAACATTTTGTGACTATCCTTTACAAATTGTTGCCCTCTCTAAAAACTTTGTTGCCCCTTGCAAGGTGACTACCATCTTTTACTAGCTCTAGGCTAGTTTGTTAAATGCTTCATTTGAAAAGTATTTTATGACAAGCCTTAGTATCCATGATTCAACACCATTGTATTCATATGAAATATTGCTAGCAAGCCTAGATAACACAGTTGCAAGAAGCTTCTTTGGATCACCAACCATTACATTATCTACCACTGTGCATACGATTTTCACGCATTTCAAATAGGTACACTCTTCTCATTGTAGTGACATATGAGTGCTTCTTTCTTTGCATCTTTGACCTCTATAGGACTACTTTCTTTGCTTCTCAAGGATTCATAGTCATTATTATAGTTTATTTTATATTCCTTATCATGATTTATCATTTGTTCATGACTACCCCTATTGCAACTTATGAGTTTTTTGCACTTTGAATATGATTTTCTCTAGCTTTAACTCTGTCAACAATTTCCATTATTGATGTGGCTGTCCTATCAAACTAAAGGTTTGCATCTTATATCATATTCCAAAATTTTCCTACATATTTATCAACAATTCACTATCAAAAAGCTTTCCTTTTGGTTTTATTGTCCCTTTATGATTAGTAGACTGCCATCTATTGGTAGTTGTTCTTTGCAAGCAACAATGCATGGCATAAATTCTAACAATTCTACATGCATTGCCACTATCCCAAGATCACTGTCCATCATTCTTTGGACTCTACCTTTGTGTTTTTTATATACTAGCACCTTACAAATTGGTCATGCTTCTCAACTATGCATAAAAAGGAACATTTGATGAGCATTATTAACATATGACTATCCCCTTTCATTGACTTGATTGTCATCTATTCCCTGCCTATAGGACTCAATGCTTCACTAAACTTTCCTTATGTTGTCGTTGCCTTTTCTAGAACCTCACCATGTGTTGGCATCTATCCCTTCATTCTCAGCATGGTGACTGAAAATACAGTGAGGAATACTGTCTCAAACCATGGTAGGTTATGGTTGTTTGTTTTCCCTTTAGATTTTGAGGTTTCAAAGGTTTTATTTTCATATTAAAAACTATGATTTTCCTTAATATCATGAAAAATGGACTTATGCTTTATGGAAGTTTACCCTATGACTACCCTATATTCATTTGTTTCCTTTATTGAATGAGGTATGCACCTTATTCTTAGCTCATGAAATCAATTCACTAGGCAATCTTCCTCTATTTGATGATTTATTTAGTATTGGTGCCTTGAACTATAGTTTTGTCTTTCATCATGGTGACAATCTTTCTTTTTTTTGTCCTCCTCTAACCTTTTTTCTCTTTATGGTGACTAAATTGTTTGCATTTATACACCTAATTGTCTTTGCTACTTTTCTCTTGATTTGTCTTCTAGGTTGCTACTAGTGACTGCAAAACATAGTGATAAATCAGTATATTAAAGAACTTCAAATTTTCAAACTTCCTACTCTGGTATTGACAAGTGACTTTCCTTGATGCTTTCTTTGTAACTACTAGCCCTTGTCCATCTCATTCCTTGATTTCTATGTTCTTTCATAAACATTTCCACCATGGAAACTCTTCCATTTACCATGATGTGGTTGCCACTTCAATCAACATCTCCATTTCTCATGATACTTTTCCCAAAACAAGCACTAAGAAATCCTTTCATGACACTGCAAGTAGTTGAACTGAAACGATTGAAATAAAATGACATGCTATCCTATGTAAAGCTAGAAAAGGATCAATAGAAAATGAATCACATATAAAGTGCTTATCCATAACTCAGTTGCATGCATTGTTGCTTCCTTTTTGTGATTTAACCACCAAAGCATGACTTCAAAAAATCAAATAGATGGTACAAGGGATGGTACTTCAACCATAAAAGGTCCTTTTTCATTCTCTGTCTACATTAGAAGCATCTTAAAGCAATTAACTGAACTATTTTTCCAAGACCCATTTCATCCACGAATATGAGCAAACTATAGTGTGCTTAATCTCATGTTTGTAGGATAGATTCTTAAGGAAGGTCATTTGAAGTTGGCAGACATGAATTTAGCTCCCTTTGCTTGGAGGTTTCGATCATAGCACTCAAACCATCACATAATCATATTGATGCAATATCAATTTCCAAACCATACAAACACAGGGTACTTCTGACCCAAACCTTATTTTGGAGAAGATCAAATTAAACAAGCAAAAAATCTACTTAATTTGATCTTCTCCAAAATAAGGTTTGGGTCAGAAGTACCATGTGTTTGTATGGTTTGGCAGTTGATATTGCATCACATATTCCAAAATCCTTTTTACATGCATATATAACAAACCTACTCTTTGTCATGCAACATGAAATCCAAGACTCACCCAAAATGCTCTTGAATAGCACCATGCAAAACTCTCAAACTGTTGTGTAAATGGTGCTCAAATAGTTGAAAACCTAATTGGTTGACCTCCTTCCATGAATTTAGATCTTTCCAAAGCTTTTCCCTCTTTTTGCATGCACGTGAAACTTTGCTTCTTTCCCTTTATTTGACACTCAACCTTGAGTTTTCTATTCACTTTTTGCATGCAAAAACATGCTAGTGTGAGTTACTTATCCCTTTTTGTTTTTATGCAACCTAAGTGGTTTCCACTTATTTTGGCATGATTTAAACTGTAGACACTCAAAAATTATCCTCACAATCATCCTATTTTTCGTCTATTAATTAAAAGGATATTATTATATGTTTAATTAATCCATTTAATACTTTCTTATATTCATTCATTAATTTGCTTAAATCATTAACATATTATAAGGATTTATCCATAAGTCATTTCATAATACTCTATTCACATTATTATTAAATTATCCATGCATTCAATCCATTAAATCATTCATCTAAATTCACAAATCATTTAATCATTTAATCTTATCTATTTACATATTTCATTAAATCATTTGCTTATATAAATCCATTTATTTAAATCATTCATTAATTCACAAATCCACTTTAAATATAATTCCTAAACCTACATCATATCATAAATTATCTCATTTATCTCTCTCATTCCCATCAATTGCACTTGATTAAGCAATATGGGATAATTATTCATTCCCCCACTTCACTCTTTTAATGCCACATTTCTCCCGCAATATGAATCCATTGTGTGAGGACATCTATATAAACCCTCTCTTCTCACCATTGGGCATACATACACACACATATTCAATTTCAATCACACATCTCTATATGTTCATCATAGCTTCTTGTTGCATATGTTCTTGTGAAAATATGAGAGCACCAAATGCATAAATCAAGATCTTGATGATAGGAGAACAATGTTGTGACTTTTACTTTTGAATGCTCATTTTTTTATTTTCATAGTTTAGTTTACATTTTTGCATGTGCTTTCATTTAAGAAAGGTTTCATTGGTGTTATGTTGAAATTATGATTTTGGATTTATAGTTTTAAATCAACTTTTTCAGTTTTCACCATAAACATAATGGTGAACCTGATGTGACATACTTTAATAATTTGATGCCTATGTTTTGATAAGTATCTTGCATGAATACTGTACTATTTGTCCACATGATATCGTATATCAATTTGCATGATCTTGTTAGTAACAAGGGTTGCTAAATAATTTGTTATTTTTGGTCGTGTCTTTAATTCTTTGGCAACATCATTTTTTGTTTTCTTTTAGGGTGGTTATATATTTTGGTATGGGAGAAAGTATATCAGTTTCTAATATAGCATAATCATTTGCATTTTGATATTATCGACTATTTCTTCTGTGTTGTTTTTGACATGAACTCTAAATTTCCCTCGCACTTGCATAGAGCCTTCCATTTTCACTTGCAAATTTGATACATCCTCCCAACCTACGCCAAATTGGGATTTTTCATTCCATCAAAATAACATATCTGTTGTTAGAGCTGCACCATGAAGGTCACACTATTTTCAACCCATTGATTAAGCATTCCTACTTTTAGATAAGCCCATTTTTTGCTTTGATTGATTAGATTAGTTTGATTTTGTTAGTTTTTTTTTATTTTTAATTTTGTCAGTTAAGATTGACATTAATTTAGAGTTACTCATTTTGTCAGTTTGAATTAATTTTAGTAATTTATATTAATATTGATTTAGATTAATTTTAGATTAGTATTAATTTAGAATTAATTTAGTTAAGATTTAAATTAATTTAGATTTAATCTATTTTAGATTTAATTTAGTTTAGATTTAATTTATTTTAGATTAACTTTAATTTAGATTAGATTAATTTTAAATTATTTTAGTTTTGGTTAATCTTGTTAGTTTAATTAATTTAATTTAGATTTAGATTTAGAGTTAGATTTAATTTTAAATTTAGATTTAAAATCTAGATTTTTCTAATTTATTTAGATATAGATTTAATTAAAGTTAGTTTAGATTTAGCTCCAATTGTATATTAATTTAGATTAATTAAATTAACTTGATTTTATTTTGTTAACTTCAGATTAGGTCTTGTTTGTTAATTAGATTAGTGTCATTCCCCTGTTTAATTTAATTTTGAATTTTGTGGCTAATCTTTGACTTTTTTGCAGGTTCGTTTATCCAAGACTCGAAAAAACAAAAAAATTTAAACTCTTGTTTGTCGAAGAATAGTGACTAAAACTACTAATCAGTGTGTTATAGGTTCTATTGTCAAAAATCTAATCTTGAAACATTGTGTCTTCTTTTTATAGATTATATCACATTTGGATTCGTTGGTTTGAAAAATGAACTCAAGTGTTTGTCTCATCATAAGAAAGGGTTAAAATTAATAAGTGTTTTCCATATCTTGTGGCTTTCATTTTTGTCATTGAATGTGTATGCTCTTCTCTTTTGTCACTTGGCGATCTTAAGAATCAAAGGCATTCCTTTGAAATTTTGTATAACCACACACATATTTTGATTTGGGTTTAAAATTAACCCCATGTGAGTGTGAGGCAAAGGAATTGTGTATGCTCTCTCCTTGCACTTTGTGCAATCTGGGAGATCAAAAACAACATAATTCCTTGCTTTTGTATACCTTTAAGGGGCTTGCCACCCCACTTCGAAAGGTGGGAACAACCCAAGTGGTAACAAGCTAAATCCAATCTCTTTCGAACCACAATATTAAAAAATGTGTTTGTGATGAAAGTCATAAACAATAGGTGTGGATGTGTCATATCGACAAGTGCCATCCCTAGTGTCCATGTGACACATCAAAATAATTTATTAGGAAGGGACTGGGAGGCCTCTTGATTGAAATAAAATTGAGCTAATCTTTCCGCATGTATGGCTAGTGCAGGAATGCTCGTTCTGAAGCTTCCCCACATTTTCACTATTCGAGTGTAGAGACAAAAATTCCTCTTTGGGGAATGAGACTTGGTGTGCCCAAGAAGTGTGTATCGTGTAAGGGGGATCCAATGCCACCAAGTCTCTAGTTGTCCACCTTGTTTAAGTGGCTGGAGAAATCCAAGTGGGGATATAGCGAATGGTATCTCTTGAGAAGCCTAGGTTTTACAAAAGTGTTTGTCATTTCACATCAAGATCAAGATAAAAAACATTTTGTCTACTTTTTTCTTGCGTGTGTGTTAAAACAAATCTCAACCAAACATCACACCTAGTAATTTGCAACATCTCAAGCTCACAAACCCAAAAAGACAAATACGAAAAAAATTCATAATAAACCTATCATTTAAATCTCTTGGGGGCATCATCCTTCAAGTTATGATCTTTTAATCCTTTCATTCCACTTAGTCCTTGCATATCTTTCGCCCTTGTATATCGATCATTGGTCAAACAAACCTTTAGCTTGCACTTAGGTTACTCTTCCTAGGTCTTGAAATCAAACTTTTGGCTATTAATCGCCCGTACCATCTTATCCTGGGTTGAAGATCAGAACAATTGCCCATGACTCCTAAAACAAGAGTAAAAATGTTTCAAGAAGGGAACCCTTGGGGAAAAGACTTTTATGGGGAATATCACATTAGTGTTGCAACTAGTGAAAAATATGAAATTGATAACGAAGAAATAAATCAATCCCATATCAATGAAGCACTTAATGATCATATATTTACTAAACTTGTTACAAAGGTAGTCAAACGTAATCCACAAAAATACTTCAAGGCCATTGTTGATGATGGAATAAAACTACCTCCTGATTTTGACATATCCTTACTCACCATGAATGACAAACATGAATCTAGTCAACCTAAGCATACAAAAACAAACAATGAGGATAAAATTGAAGATCATAGACCCTTTTATTTACAACCTCATTACAAGAGATTTTCAAAGACATCAAAACTTGCATCTACAAACAATCCTATTTTGGATGAGCTTAGAGCATTGAGATAAGAATTGGACACTCTCAAGAACAATAAAACGTCATCCCACAAGTTCTCCATTGAAGATATATATCCTTATCCTTTTGATTTGAGCATACCAATGCCACCTTTTCCTAGTCACTCGAACATACCTAAACTTGATAAATATAAGGGTAAAGGAGATCCTAAAGACCACTTAAGAGAATTTTGTGCTACTACCTTTGAATTTTTAGTTGATGAGACATACCTTATGAGATTATTCCTTCACAATCTAGGAGGAGAAGCTATGGAATGGTTTTCATGATTACCTTTGACCATCAAATCTTTTCAAGAACTAGCTGATAATATTTTCTCCAATTATAGTTTCAACTGTGAAATTAGAGTGACCATGACAAACATTTCTAACACAAAACAAAAACAAGGGGAATCCTTTGTGTCATTTTTAAAAAGATGGAGACATTTAACAAAATAATTACCTTATGACATTCCAGAAAAAAAAATTGGTGAGCTTTTTACTCAAAATTTGAACAAGGAAATTGGAAGGGAACTTCAACTCAAATGCTTGGATTCCTTTGATGAAGCCATAAAAATGGGATTTCAAATCGAACAAACTCTCATCGATGATGGAACTATTAAACTTAATAATGACAAAGATAAAAAATTAGGTTCGAGCAATAAGAAACCTTTTTGGGTAAAGAACAATAATTTAGTCAATGACAGAGTTGTTGATGTGAAAACAACTAAAAAATCCTCATCTATCTACAACCTTAAAGGTTCATCTTCAGATAAAGGAAAAGAAAAAAAAAAGTTTCCCTAAATGAAATTTTACACCATTGGGACAATTGCTTGAATCCGCATTAAAAGAACTCCTTGAAAATAGTCTTATAACTCTACCTGAGATAAAGGAATATAATCCACAAGTAAAACCCCCATGGTGGAATGAGGATCACTTTTTCGACTATCATAGACACAAAAGACATAAGACTAATAGTTACAATAAAATTTGACATCTAATACAAGACATTATTGATGATGGTAAGATAGAAGCTGATGGACACACTCCTAGTAACTTTGATCATGAGATGTTTAAAAACCCTTTCCCTAAGCATGACAAGGATAAAGGAAAGACCCCTAAATTTGTTGATGGTGTAAACTATACTACTGCTAAGTAGTTCTCTATCGTAACTAACATCAAGGAGGTTGATAATCATGTGAAAACTTTCATTATAAAAGAAAAAGAACCTGATTACAATGTTACTACCCATAGAGGTACATTTACCCTTAGAGGTCCTAATTCAAAACCTATTGCACCAACTTTGTGATGCAACCTCATTGAGCATTTAGGTAAAATTCCTACACAAATTTCTATACTTGAGCTACTACACTTATCTCTTGAGCATAAAGCTATCCTAGATAAAGCACTTGCTACTACTACAATGCCTATAGACCTACATGTAGATCAATTATGAGCTATGGTGGGACACATCCCCTCTCCTCAAACTCTTTCTTTTATTGAGAATGATGATTCCTCCATTTGAAAACCACATAACACACCTTTACAAATGGAATTCCTTTCCCATATAGTCAATATCAAGCGAGTTCCAATAGATAGAGGAGCAGGTCTTAATATTTGTACTAAAAAAATCATCACAGAATTAGGGTTCTCTAAATATGTAGTTGATCCAAAGAAAAAGATTTCCATAAAGGCATATGATGAAGAGGAATGCTCATCTAAAGGTTCATTCACCTTACCAATCAAGGTTGGGCCTATGGTAAAGGATGTGGTTTTCCAAGTTCTTGATCTCCCTCTGAATTATAACATCCTACTTGGAAGACCATTGATTCATGCAATACAAGCAGTACCTTCTACATACCATTAGTGCATTAAATTCCCACACAATGGTGTCAACATCACAATACAAGGAGATCTAGAACCTTTTATGTGTTACGTTAATCTAATTCCTAAAACTGAAATCATAATCCCTAGCAATTGTGAAGCACCTCCTTCTCAATCATATGTTGATCTTGATTTCTTAAAAGAATCCACCTCAAAATCCAATGAAGTTGAGATCAAAATACAAGTGAAAGAAGAAGGTGTGGGGGAATATACCCTGGATCGTGCTCTGTTCCTTGGAAAGCTACCTTTATCTCCCCACATTTATGGCAAGCCATAGATGATTAAATCATCTACTTCATTTACTACACTATCAAACCCCAAGGTCCAAATCCATGATATGGGATGTGGAGAATACTATATAGATAATTTATCAACAAAAGACACTACTAATGTCATTAACAAGGGTCAAAATTCCAACAAAGATGTCAAGGCAACTACAAAAGGAATGCTAAAAGATGGTTGTGTTTAGATTGAAACCTTTTGGGATTCTGATGATACACCTTCCTTTTCCATATCTGCTTCCACTCAAGCTTTTCATATCCATGATAACCCCATGTTTGACTAGAACATCTATGATAACCCACTCTTTCATCATGACACCACTGATGATATCCAATCATCATCCTTCCATCCCACCTGCCATGGGATAGGGTATGAATCTCCTATTGAAACCTTTACTAAGCCATCTTTCAAAGTCGTTAAGGATGCACAAGCTTCCTTTGACATTAAAACTACTAAAAAGGATAGACCCAAATACTCTATTGATGGCATCACCACTCATGTTCATCCACTAGACATTCTTGTCACTCCACCTATTTCATCCATTTCACCCACTTCCATTCACATCATAGACATGGATCAAAAAGTCATAGCTCACGAAAAGAATAAAGGAAAAGCTCAAATGAATGAGATATCTTTCAAAGGAGATCAAGAATCAAGAGACATAATAAAAATAAAAGAAAATCAAGACAATTCTCCTAGCCAAAATAAAAAGCTATTTGAAAAATAAAAAATAAAAGTCAAAAGTGAAAGTAAGCAAAATTTGATCTCCAAGTATGTTTCTCCATCAAAAATCATTGGGGTCATCTATCAAGTAACAAAATTAAAAAAAACCTTTTTGATCCATGGTCTCCATCCACGTCACTCTCACTCATTACATATATTCCATTCCACCCATCTATGTTCACATATATGTCATATCACATAATTGGTGATGTCTTTCAATCTATCTTTGACGACAACCCCTTCATGTTCTCTAGCTCATCGATTGCCCAAGCTCATTTTTGTCTAAAGCTTGATGGCCCAAGTAGTGTCTACATTATGGATCATACCATAGAATCTTTCATCCACTACATCTATCATCCTTCATACTTTCCACTCACACTCCTCATTTTGATCAGGTCCTTTCATCCAACATGGTCATCCACACAGGATCAGGACATTGCCATGGCATTCTACATATTTAGGGCATACCAGTTATCTACTCTAGAAGATGAATTGATCGGTGACCCCATCAATAGTATGCATATTCATAGGTTTTATACCTGATTACTTCAAAGGGTACTATTGATGGTCAAAACAACACAACAACATTAAATAGAATATCTCTATTCTAGTTTTCTTGAAAAAGAAAGATAACATATAGTAATCTAACTCCCAAGGTCCTGGTAGTTGGTTCTCAACTATGTTGATATTGCTCAATGGTCAATGTAACTATAATGTTCAAGGGGAATTTTTTGGTAATAAGGAACAAAACAACATTAGATCAATTAACCTATGTTGGGGGGGGGGTTAAATAAATATAAAAAAAATAGATCAGATCTTTAAAATAGTAGAATATGAATAAAAATTCTTAATCCAACCAAAACCGAAACATGATGAAATCCATAGAATAATCTACACTACTGCATACATTCATAGTGCTAATTCAACCATCACAACCATTCACTAAAACATTACTTCAATATTTGAAACAACAGATCATTCACTCATCATCAAAACATAGACCAAATAGACATAACAACAATTTCATTCATAGATAATTCAATGAGATAATCTTGAATCTAGTTTCCTCTATTGATTTTCATCAAATAGAAAACATTTAGGCACAACAACTCATTGTCATATGAATTGATTATGATTCATTAATCTTATCAAAGAGATCCAAACTTAACATGTAAAATGTATCCAAGTTCAACTGAACTTTCAAAGTATCTTGCTAACAACTTATAAAGTCCTAATACTATGATTCATATGTGCTATCATATCAGGTGGCTAATCTTCCTTCAATGAGCCAAGCTTTACAAAATAGAGCTCAAAATTACATATCGACATGACATACATAAGTTTCTCTCAACTAGAAACTCAAATCCACAAATTTAGGAACCAAACTACATGAAGGAACTAGATTGTTGATCTTCAGTTCCAAGGTTGATTTCTCTGTTATACAAAATTTTGATGCCCAAGAGGAAGGTAGAACTGGTGAATGAAGGCTTTAGTTCAACTTATGTTCAAACCCTACAAAATAGGAGAAGAGAGGAAGTTGTGCCAAGAAGAGAATATTATGTTGCCAGCTCACTCCTGCATTGCTTGATCAAGGAGATACTCAGCATAACTAAAAAATATTTAATGCTATGAGATTTCCACAATCCATAATGCTTATAGTATTTTTTATTTCTAGATTTTGATTGTGTTTGAGTTTTTCATCAATGTTTCATATCACACTCAGTGAACCATTCAGATCACAAATATTATGCTCTCTATCATCATGATGATGGATCACTGAGTTTGATCCAAAATGTTGATGAAAATACTCAAACACAATCAAAATCCAGAAATAATAGAAGATATTTGTTGAAGGATGTCCATATCAAGCCCATCTAACCAATTGTCTTCTAACTTGATTCTCTTTAACTCTACTGAGGAAAATTCGTGCATATCCCTTAATTTGATCAATTCCCTCCTAGCAGCTTTCACCTCTTCTTTAACATCCATGAGCATGTTCAGCAAAAAATCTTCTCCATCATCCTCCTTTTGCATCATTTCCTTGAATCTACTACTCTTCTCCTTCAACTTTTCCAAAGGAAGACCTTCTTTGACAGGGATGTCTAGATTGACTAGAATAGCAACCACTTCCTCCAATTCATAAATTTGTTCATTCAAGTCTTTGTTGGCTTCTTGAACTTCATTCTTATGCTCATAAATGAACTTGGATCTAAATCGGATTATGTTCAAGGTCTTTTCAATGAAATCAACATTATCCTCTTCAAGAATTGACTACTCCAGGAGAGTGGACTTAGGAACTTTACTGATGTCCTTCAATTTCTTGACATATTCTATGTACTCCTCATCTTGTTTTTCTAGGTCTTCAGCATGTTGACTCATCTCTTCTACCAACTCAAGTGCTCATTTATGAACTTTAAAACTATCAACCAATAGTTTATCAACCTCCCGATTTAGCTTATCAATCCACCTATCAAGCATTCCCACTTTACTCATCTGCACTAAGTCATCAACTTCCTTTTTACTTAGTAGGATTGGGGTTTCCAGATTAACAGCTTGTTGATAAACTGGAGTGGAGACATCCTTTAAGAACTTGTGCAATTGATCCAATTGGGCCTTAATATCATCTTTCTTTTGCTTATCTTTAATCATTCTAGATCTGGTGGAGGAAGCTACAATATCAATTAAATTCATCTGTTGGTTCCTTGTAGGTCTCCCCAAACTCACAACACCCAATTGGTAATCATTTACGTGCATGTCATCCTTATCCTTATCCACCACTAGAATTGCACATTCAACAATAATTTCCCCTGCATCTCTGAGCTTGGTGGAGTGAAGAATTCTGGCCTTCTTTTTGGGTCTTTCCTTCTCTATCTCTTTCATCATCTAATCCCAAGTGAGAGGTTGAGGTTGAACTATTTATTTCTTCTCTAAACCAAATTTCAACCATGTAGGAGCAGCAGGAGTAGTGACCACTTGTGTTGAAGAAGAAGCAGCAGTGGTAGAAGATAAATGTTGCAATATAGTGTTCTTAGGTTGAGAGTCAACCTCTTGCACACTAACTCATTTGACTACAAAATCTGATGAATTTTTTGACGAAAGATGTATAATTTGATGTATTGTCGAGATTTGATGTGTAATTTTCAATTTGTTTAAATTTTATCCCCAACGTTCGTCGAAATTTTGATGAACCTAGGTTTCGTCGAAATTTCGATGAACATGCCAAATCATAAAATAAATCAATTTTTGGTCAACATAAATAAAAATGAGTTCACCTATTTATTGCAACAATGTTTTGCTATACTTGTGAATTTTCTCTACTTGCGAATTTTCTCTACTTGCAAATTTGCTCTACTTGCGATAGTTTGTGGAGAACTAAGAACAATTTTCTTGGTAAAAATTAGAAAAAATTCAAGAAGATATCACCAGGTTGAGAGTAGTCATTGGCTTTTTCCAAAATTCATTTGTGAAGTCAAATTTTTACTTCCAGGTTTGAAAATCATATTTTAAAGCAACATCTCATTAGATTTCATTTTTAGACTTGTGCATTTTAAAAAATTTATTTCCAGATTTTGTTGTGCAAGTTCAATATTATGATTTTAGGAGTCTAATGGTTGGAAATCATAGTAAAATTAGAATTTAATAAGTTTTGGAATTACCATTTTAAAGTGTTTTTTTGGGTCATTAACTTCAGGCTATATTCTTTTTTGTAGGGGTGGTTGCACGCCAAATTTTTTGGTATAAAATATCAAAATTATTAGATTTTGTTACCTGTCTATGACTAAAAATTATTGGAGTGTGATTTTGATATTTTTTGAAGATCTAAATATTCAAGCTTGGTAAAGAAAAATCATGTCAGATAATATTAATCTAGAACAAAATGAAGAGATAGTTGCTAGAATGTGGGCTAGATTGAAAAGAAAGGGTGATGGGAAATGTTATTATCCTTGCAATAATTACAAGGGCTTAAAGACAAGAATACTTTTAATCACAACAGCTGAGAAACATTGTTGGAAAAATGGTCATGTTGAAGGGGGGCATGATTATCATCCATTGGTAAGTTGTTCATTATATGTTTTTATATTGATTGAATTTGTAAATGTTCATATTGTTTTAACATTTTTTATATATAAAAAAAATCACTTGATCATGATCATGATTTATTTGTGTCTATCATTATTATAAAGGTGGGGCGCCCTAGGGTACATGATATGGATTATCACAGAATGAAGAATGTGGTTTTGCAAGTGAAGGAACATGGAGTTGTGAATATCGAAGATGAAGTTAATGATCCTATGGAAGAAGATGATCATGTGCTAAAAAAAAAGTTGAAGATGATGGTACAAATACATTGATCCATGACACATTTAGTGGCACAATTGATCATGATGATCGAGATAAATTTCATGATGCTCATGATTTACGTATACTTGAGAAGGCATATGAGCCCCTTTATGAAGGCTCCCAAACAACTCTTCTCTTTGTTGTATTGTTGTTGGTGAACTTGAAGGTTATGAATGGTTTATCCAACATAGCAATCTCACAGATGTTAAGGTATGTCATATATGTGATCATCTTTTTTCATCTATTTTAATTATTGTTAGTTCATCACTAGTAAATAAAGGATGAAATATGTACCATTAATATTCTTTATATTAACAAATTATTTTTTTGTTGTAGATTGATTGATGAATTTTTGTTACCACCATCAAATATTTTAATTTGCTCATACCGAGATTTATTTGGCATTTTGAAAGATATTGGAATGGAGTATCAAGCAATAGATGCATGTCTCAATGATCATATTATACATCATAGACAACATGAATTTGAAACAAAATGCTTGAAATGTCATATCAGTAGATATCAAACAAATCAACTAACAAAAAAGGTGCTTCACAAGGTTCTTCATTATATTCCTATTATTCCACGTATGCAATCATTATTTAGGTGTGAATTCTTAGCGCAATTTATGGATTACCATGCACAAAATAGAAGTGGAGATGGCATTCTTTGAATGCCTGCGGATGGTTCTGTATTTAGGGACAAGGAGGAAAAATGACCATACTTTAAAGAAGAACCTCGTAATCTCAGGTTTTCATTGGAAACAGACAGTGTCAATCCATTTGGAGAGCTGAGATCTATTTACTTGGTGTGGCCTATTTTTGTTATCAACAATAACATTCCTCCATGGATGTCAATAAAGAGGTAGCACATAATGTTTTCAAGGATTGTTCCAGGTATTTGTTTACATCAATTTTCTTTAACATAGTAGCATCTCATTTGTCTTATTTGTTGCATAATGACTTATATTTTTTTAATTTAATAGTCATGTACATTAATTTATATATATATAAATATAAATATAAATATAAATATAAATATAAATATAAATATATATATGTATATATATATATTGTAGTAAAATGGTGTATTGTTTATGTTCATTCAACTAGGTAAGTATCAAGTTAAAGATATGAATGTATATATCGATCCTCTTATCTACGAGTTATTAAAGTTTTGGAATGGTGTCACTATGTATAACATCTTTAGACCAATAGGACAAAGACAATTTCAATTCCATGCAATGCTTGTATGGACAATTCATGAAGCCTCAGGGCTAACACATTTTTGTGGTATGTTATAACATTCAACTTCACTTTAACGATATTTAATTTTATGAAGTAGATATCATGCATGTTTTTAAAATAATCTATTCATTATATATAATTATAAAAATTGACATATTTAATCCAATTATATATGATCTTGCAATTTTTCAAACAAAGGAAAATTTGCATGTCCAATTTGTGGTCCAAAGATGAAATCTCATCATTCAACAAGTCTAAGAAAGCAGGTGTTTGATGAGTATAGACAGTTCCTCCACAAAAATCATAAGTATCGAACTACTCAAAAACATCTTTTCAATGGGAAAGAAGAGACTACATCAAAACCACAAAGAATGCACACCTAGCCTATGGAAGTTGGAATATAATAGAATTAATTGTCAAGGTTATACATCAGATCAAATTGTTTATCTATCATATATGATATGTTTGGAATTTATATTTTTATATTTTGTTGTGTTTACTCATGTTGTAATTGATAATAATTGTCGTCGATAATTTGTTTAACTTATATGCTTCATGAAGGTCGTCAAGGCATTCATGGCCGGTTGGGACTGAAAAGTTATCCTAGACAATTTAGTAGGTTTCCCTATTATGAATAGCTACAAATTGTGCATTTGTTTGATACAATGCTTATCAAAAAGAATATAAGAGAAACATTATAGAAAATATTAGATGGAAGGCATGACAAAGAAAAAAATGTTAAAATTTGTAGTGACATTTAGGAAGCCAATCATGCAATGAAAAATGTCATTCAATTGCATAGTGATGGAGACCAAATTAATATGTATCCTTCCTTGGTTATTAACGGAGCAACAAAGCAATGCTATAAAAGAAGTCATACGAAAAATTCAATTTCCCACAGGATTTGCTATGAACATAAACAATATCATAACAAAGAAAGGTGAATTTGGGTCAGGGATGAAAACAGATGATTGACATACCTTCATTAAGGTAATTATTCTGGTATATTATATAGACTTGTATATTGCATGTACTTTTTAGTGTATTATGTTTACTATTTTTGAAAAAATAATGAAAAGATCATTTTATAATTGTTGCAGTACATTCTACCTCTATCTCTCTAAGACAACTTCGACAACAATGTCAAACAAGTTATATATGATCTTGTAAAATACATGAGGTAAGTAGCGATATTTGTTCAATTTGTTGTATAGATCTTATAATTTCCATTTTTTTTACTTGTTATGTAATATATTGTATATTTTTGTTAAATATCGTTAATATATTTGTGTCTTGAATCACTTGTAGATGGTTGTAATTTAAGAAATCCATAAAAAAGATATAAATTAATGCAAGAGAAAAATTCCTCATCTAATATGTGAAATGCTCATCTAATGTGTGAAATGCAAAAGTGTCTACCTTTGACATTTTTCAATGCACAAGAACACTGCCCCATACACCAAGTTGAGGAGATTGAATTGTG
>VDFB02373365.1:135465095-135581658 GCA_007258455.2 Sequoia sempervirens | reverse complement strand
AATGATCAGAGGGATCTCTAAATTTTTTTTAATGTGTTTAAAGCATGAAGAACCCTATCAAATGGGAGCCTAATTAGAAACTAGGGCATGACAAAACAGACCTGCCACTAAAGTGATAGTAGAACAAAAAACAAACAAATGGAAAGATAGAAAATCAAATGGAAAACAAAAAAGACAAGACAAAATGAAACGAAAAATAGACACAAAAGAACAAGAAAAGATTCATAGAAAATAGAATCCCATGAACGCACAAGAACACAACAAGCAAGAACACAAAAACAAAGCAACAAAACAAATGGGAAAAGAGTGAGAAAAGACCCTACCTCAAAATGCCAACAATAGAGGTTGAAATCAAATAAGAATTCACCCACCACTTGCCTCTGCAATCAAATTGTGCTCCTCTCGCAATTTACCTAGCTCTGGTTCACTAAAATAACTTAGAAAATAATGATAATGAGCCAATTAATCTTGATTAAGGTTGAAAAATCATTTCACGCATGTGAGAAAGCTACAATTAATGCCATCAATGTGGCCAGTCAGCGGCGAAGAAAACAATGTAAACAAACAGTTAACTCATGTGGAAATCAAGGGCAAGGCGAATGCGGACCCGGATCCAAAACATAACAAGAAACCGTTAACAATTTTCTTACCCAATTCCACACCCAGTTTTGGTCCCGCAATAAGGACAGACAATAAATGAAGATGGGGGAAAAATTGGGACCAAAACTAACACTGGAACTTTTGAAAAGTTCAAAGTTAGGTTTTGGTTCCAATTCCACTCCCAACAAAGGAACAAAGACCGTGAGAAGGATAATGAAATGATGGGAAGCGAGGCCAAAAACAAAACTAGACTCAACCCAGACACAGAAGACAACATAAGACAAAGCTAACGAGCGGTAGTGAGATCGAAACAAAAACCGAATTCAGAACTTTTACAAAGTTCCAAGTTCAATTCCCATTTTGATTATGCTTGCACCAGAGAAAAAACAAACCACAAGGAAATAACAAACAACTCAATGGAGAAATGGACCCAAGAGCACAAGACACACCAAACAACAACAAAAAGAACCAGGAAGGAAGGCGGAACCGGAACTGAAACCTTTCAAAAGTTCTAAGTCTAGTTTCCATTCCGACTCTGCTTCTGACAGACTAAAAGAAACAAAGACTTTGGAGCAAAATGAAAAAATCCTAAGACCCAAACAAAACAAAAAGGTCAAAAAAAAAAAAAGGGCGACCCATTTTGTTCTAAGATAAAATGTGGTGATTATGCAAGGCATAACAAATGGTGACTTGGCTAGGAAAATGGTTTACCCATTTTCAAGATATTGAAGAATTCAATCACCCAAAATCTCTAGTTTATGAAGCATGCTAACTTAAGTAGGATCAGATATATTGAGTAAGTTTGAGTTGGAATCTCATATGTATATCAACATGAACGACTTTGAATCTGAGTGTGTGCATGTATAGTGCATCTTTCTTCATAAAAACTTTCTCCACCCCTAAACAACTACACCTAAGATCCAAGCTACATAGGTTGAGTCCTTCAACTATCGTGCAATAAAATCTTGGGTATTGCTTCGCTGCCAGTCAAGTGTTAATAACCCTGATGGAGATACCTCTAGTTCCCTCAAAGCATTGCTCTATTATCATTCAAGTGTACATAGCCCTGATAGAGATAATTGAATCACCCATTTGATATTGAGTCTTCCTTTCTTTCAATAGTTTTCTTTTCTCTTTCTTTTATAGGCTTCACTTGTGGAAATTTTTATTAAATTTTCTCAATACTCATAAATAATTGATCGGAAGTGTGGGTTGAGAACTACAGTGGACCTTATGACAATTTTGGGAATCATATTTTTGACTTGAATCAGAGATACAGTCACTCAGAGATAAATAGGCATTTTACACAGGCAAATGTTTTATCTATTTTGTGATAGACTTCAATCATAGTTCATGATATTATCTATAGTATACCTTATCTATAGTATACCTTATTCTTAATAAATTTTCAAATCCATGTTAAAATGACCATAAGACATAAGTTTAGAATGAAATCTTTCAACAAATATGCCTGAAAATACCTAAATCAATTTCTCTCCTAGTTCCTGATGCATACTTTAAATAACAACCCCTTTATTCCAAAATGGAAAGAAATGAAGGTCCCCAAAGACCAAGACAAAACAACAAAACAACAAAAAGAAATAAAAGAAAAATAACAAACAAGCAAACAAAAAACCCAAAATAAAAGAACAACTTATTGCATATAATACAACTAATTCATAAAATCAGACCCTCATGAGCCAAAGTAATGCTTGAGAAACTGACCATTGATGGGCAATGGAACAAGTTCTCCTGTTAGGGTGTTCAAGTGAAAAGCATTCTCACCTAGGATCTCTGCTATTTTGTACGGACCCAACCAAAGTCTGTCAAAATTCTGGTGATCTCCATTTTTATCTTTAGCTTTATCCCTCAACACAAGATCTAATATCCTGAAAGCCTTTGTTTTGGCTCTTTTTTCAAACCAATGTTTGATGACATCCTGGTGTTTAAAGAACTGTTATAAAATAGTGTCTCTTTGTTCTTCAATGTTTAAAAGATTAGTTAGCCTTACCTCAATCTGATCATCCTTTGAATAAAATTCTTGCATAAACCTAAGGACAAGGATCTACAAATGTAAGGGGAAGACTAGATCTTTTCCGTAGACTAAATTAAATGGGGAATTTCCTAGCGTGGATTTAATATGGGTTCGATTTTCCCATAAGGAAAATCTCAACTGGGTATGCCAGTCCCTAGGATTATTCTCTAGAATTTTTTTTATCACTTCCAACAAGTTCTTGTTGGTAGAATTCTTACTCCATTTCCCTAAGGGTAGTAATTAGATGAATACTTCAAAATAATTTTATGTTCATAGGCCCATTGTATGAACTTAGCAAAAGAGAAATCGAGGCCAATGTCACATACCAGGGTGAAGGGTACTCCAAACCTGGTTATGATGCTTTCATTGAGAAATTTGATAACCACCTATGTGGTGTTGTTTTTGTAGGGTTGATCCTTGGTCCAACATGTGCAATAGTCATTTTTTGTCAAGATGAACTTATGACCTACAAAAGAGTTTGGATTAATAACCCCTATGAAATCTAGTGCCCATTGGGTGAATGGTCTTACCTCATAGACCAGTTATAACGACATTGCAGGATTACGCTCCTTGGGTGCAAAGGTTTGGAATGTGTGACATGTTCTACCATGTTAATGTGCATCCCTGAACACATGGGGCCAATAATAGCCTGATCTAAGAATTTGATGAGTGAAGGAATCTGCAGATCCATGCCCTATGCCATGTCTACCATGAAATTCAGCAATAGCATGTTTGGCTTCTTGCTGATCCAAAAAACACATGTAAACTCCTTCATAATTCCTTCTATATAGGGATCCTCATTTGAGCATGTAATGAGCACTCTTCATCCTCAATGCTCTCCTTTCAGTATTATTCATCCCCTCAGGGCATCTATTGTTAAGGAGGAAGAAGAGTAGATATGTGTACCAAGGATCCTTTGTGAACGACTGCACTGTGTATTGCTGGCAAGTGATACTCTTGTCAACATTTTCCATGGCCTTTGATAATCCCTATCCTTGAACAAGCTTCATTTAATGGATTTATAGATCAAACTCTTGAAAAATGGCCATCCATTTTCCTCTTCTTTCCCCTAATTCACTCTACATAAGGAGAGACTTCACAACTGGATTAGGAACTATGGCGATAACCTGACTCCAAAGAATGTAGTGCCTGAATTTTTTTACTGCTCATACTAGTGCAAAGGCCTTCTTATCAAGGGGTGAATACTTGACTTCTACATTTTTAAATGGGGAGATCATGAAAGCAATTGGCCTTTCATCTCCCTCACTTCTTCGTTGTGTTAGAACAACTGCACGTGAATGGTTGGATGCAAAATAATAGATATAGAAGGGATTTAAATAATCTAGGTTGGTCAAGATTGGTGCCTCAAATATTGACTGTTTAATCTATGAGAAAGAATATTTATCCTTGTTGCTCCATTCTACTATTGCATCTTTTCTCATCATTTCATTAAGAGGTTTGACAATTTCTACAAACCCTGTTATAAATTTTCTCACAAAATTGATCCTTCCAAAGAAGGATCTCATCTCCTTTTTACTTCTTGGAATTATCAATTTAAAGATGGCTCCAACTCTGTTAGGGTCTATGGATATCCCCTTTTCTAATATTACATGGCCTAAAATTTTCCCTTCAAAAACTCCAAACACACATATTTTTGGATCCAGGGACACACCATAGCTTATACATCTCTTAAGGACTTTTGCTAAATCTGCAGCATGGTCCTTTCTATTCTTAGAGAAGATATTTAAGTCATAGATAATGATACACTTACCTATTAAATCCTTGAATGCTAAGTCCATTGCATGTTGAAAGGTAGCTCCAACATTGATAAGGCCAAATGGCATTCTCTGATAGGCGAATGTCCCCCACTTGGTAGTGAAGGAAGTTTTCATTCTATCCTCATGACTGACAAGCACTTGATTATACCCAGAATAGCCATCCAAGAAGACATTGTCTAGGATCCATTGAAAGTTTGTAATACCTCATCAAGAGAAGGAAGTGAATAGTTATCCTTCTCAGAGGCCTTATTTAGGTTCCTAAAATCAACATACAATCTAATCTCACCATTTTTCTTATGCATAGGAACCAAGTTTGCAACCCAAGTGGAATGTTGTACTGGGAAGATTATATTCTTGCAGATAGAAGCTTTTGCACTTCCTTCTGAATTAATGGCTCAATCAAAGCATTCACCGAGCATTGTTTTTGATGGAAGGGCTTTGTTTCTAGCTTCAGAGGTATGGTGTGATCATCGAGGTGTCAAAAGTCTTTAAGTCTTCATAACTCCAAGTAATTGTTGTAATGTCTTCCTTCAACACCTTAATTATTTTACCTCTAATATCTTAGGGTAAGTTTTTCCTATATATACATTTCTTTTGAGACCTTAATCAACCATATTAATAGATTTGTACTTCCCTCCATCATTTTCTGTTGGCACCCTTTCACAAGTCTGAGGATCAAATTCAAATATTCTTTTGAAAGCTACCATCCCCTTGGGAATGTTGTTGCTTTTCAAATTCATTATCCCTTTAGTGTCATAACTCAATATTTTCCAATACTCATGGTCTCTTTTCGACTCATCAATTATTTGTCCCTTGAAGACATCTAAACTTGCCAAGAAGGCTAGTATGTGTTGGTCATCATCAAAGACCTAAAAATTTTGAACATTATTCGAGACAGTTGGGATCAAGACTAGTTCAACTATTTTTTTTTTTCAACTTGGAGTCCTGCATAGGCTCCATAGTGTTAGCAATGATGGCTAGGGCATCTGCAATCTAATTGTGTTCCCTAGGAATCAAAGTGATTCCAAAAGTGTCAAAATACTCAATCAGATTCCAAAATCTATTTATGTATGCAACCAATCTTTTGTTGTGACAAGTATCTTGGTTTTAGAATTGCTTGAAAATCACTTTAGAATCTCCCATAACCATGAGAGATGTGACCTTCTTCTAATGAGTAAACATCATTCCTCAAGCAAGTGCTTCATATTCTACCACGTTATTTGTGCAACCAAACTGCAACCTGTAAGATGCAAAGTACATCTTCCCTTTCGGGTCGGTTAATTCAATTCCTACTCCACTTCCTCATTTGGACTTAGAGCCATCAAATTTAAGACTCCGTAGTTGGTCTGGAGATAGAATTTATTTCTTCTTTGGGATTATAGGTGATTGCTTACTTGAAGTGTGTGGCAGCTCGGACTAGTGTTGGTCATCAAGACTTAAAGGTAAGGGTGGACTAGGTTTGTGAGAAGACTCTCCTATATTCAAAACCTATTCAAGAACTAATTCCTAAAATTTTTCTTAGATCAGATCACAATTCAATACATTTTTCATCAATACCTTAGGTATTGGAAGTGTATTCAAGGATGGTGTAACAGATGAAGACTAAGATTCCTTGGTCTCTCTTTGGAACTCAAAGCATAGAACCTAAGTCTGCTCAACTTGGGAAGGATCTTCCTCTTGAGCTAGACTGGTTCTCGTAAGAATGGTAGCATCCTTAGCATCAAATGAAAATTTATTGGTGAGTGCTTGGGGTTTGCATTCAAAAGTTTGCTCAACCTGGTAGACATGGTTTAAGATATCTACATAGGGTTGACACATCAACTTGGAATGATTCTGGTAATGAATCCTACACCAATTAGGAAGCAAAAAACTCCACAAATCAGCTTCCTCTCCCAATACCAGCCTATCTTGTTGCAACTTTTTGATTAGGACTTGTTGGTTGACCATGATCATTGGGTCACTCTGTTCTAGAGGCAGTGTATCATCAGGATTAATCATTGAGAATGTCATGATCTCCTCCCTCTTGAAAACTCCTATCTCAATTTTTAAGTAAGCTACTTTGTTGGGAGAATAATATTTAGTAATTATATGTTTGATCCTAGGCTCACTCTCAATTCTAATCTTTGATGTTATCCCTTTCCATGGAAGCCACATGTGTGAGAAGTCTAAGGACAAATATCCCCCAATGCTCTTCATTAAATCATGGCTCAGAAGCACACCATATGTTTATGGGATATCAACCACATGAATATCCATGTAGGTTTGGATCCTTGGGCTAGATCCAACCTATACATAAATATTCTTGAGTTCTCCTACCACATTGACTTTTGTTTTATCCAATTGAATGACCTTTTTGTTTGTCCGAAGGGGACTCAAACCTAACTTCCTATAAATTGAGAATGGCATGACATTTCCTGATGCCCTAGAATCCATTAAACAATTGTGTAGATTCTTTCCAAAAATTCTTAAACTTAAAAGGAAAGGTGGGGTGCCCATCTTACCTATATAGAGGGTTGCATTCATCTTGTTTGTTGGAGTCACCTTATCTTTACCTTTTGATCAATCTGCTTCCTCCAAGACCTTCATCAAAATCTCTCTTTGGGTTGGGAAGCACATCATGATGTAAAAGAAAGACAAGGAAGTATTTTTCCTTTGCATCTCTACAATGAAATCAAACTTCGAATCAATCCTTAACTAATACTTAGGAAAATCAGGTGAGTTACCTTTATTCTAAGATTCATATGGCCCCTTTGGTGGTGGTGGGTTGTTATTTGCATTCTAATTTGTTGGGACCATGTTGTTACGAGGGTGGATGTAGTAAATGGGACCTTATTCTAATTTCTTAAGAAATGACCTCCCATGGTTTGGAAGGCATGGGCATCGTATACATCTTCCACTATTTCATTCTCTTCTTGGCTAGGAAATGGAAGTTCCTTATGGAAGATTTCATTGGCCATGGAAATATCCATTGATCCACCAGATTTTTTGGATGCACCTTGTAATGGAGCCTTAGCTTGTGTTATCTTGACCATCTTCTCCATTTCTGGGTAGTTAACCTAAAAATGGGTTGTAGTGTCATGCATCCTACACCAATTTGTCATAAAGTTGAGATCTGCCACATTTGTAGTATGTGGCTTTTCATTACCTACCTGATAATTATGGGAAACTCCCCCATTATTAGGTCTATTATTCCATGGTCTATTGTTGTTAGACCTTTGGTTATATCCCCTATTTTGATTTTGGTAATTTTGGTTAGAGGAATTCTAGTTTTGGGAGTTCCTTTGATTATGATTGGTGTTATAATTCTGGTTGGAGTTCTAATTAGGGTAACTACCTTGATTGTTATACCCTCCCTAATTTTAGTAACTTTGGTTTTGGTTCTGAGGGGGGTTCTATCTAAGTTAGTCCATATCATTAGACATCTAAGATAGAGTCTTCTTGATAGTTTCCATTTCATTAGTCAATTGGGTTGTTCGTTAACTCTCTATAGTCTTCACAACAAATGGTTGATTAACAAGATTTGACCCTCCAGCTTGATTATGGTAGTTTTATGATTGCTGGGAGGAGTCCTGAGCACCATTAGTGAAAAATGGTAAGGGAGGTGGGGCTTGTAACTCAGACATGGGTCCATATTGGGAATAAGACATCCCTAGGACCATATTGAACAGAGGAGTTGGGTTAGGCATTTGATATCCTATGGGAGGAAGAACTCCTCCTACACTCCCCGATTTTAAACTTATTTGTTGTTGCAATTTGATGGATAGGTGATAAATTTTAGACAAAGAATCAATTTCATTAGCATTATACATCCTCTGCAAGAATAAGCCAATCAAAGGATCCACAACCCTCAAATATCCCAAGATGGTGATATTCTCAACCACCAAGTAAGGATCATGTAACCTTCTATACATTTTTTGGAACCTTGTTTTGAATAGTGGCAATGGTTCATGAGGTTCCTTTCTTATGGTTCCAAACTAGTGATATAAAATGGCAGGTTCTACATAGACCCAAAATCGATTAATAAAGGCATTTTCCAATTCTTTCCAACTTAGAATAGACCCTTGGGGTAGATTTAAATACTAGTTGTATGCCATTCCACCTAAATAATAGGGGAACAACCTACACACAACATCATGATGGGCTACCTGGGCACAAGTACAGGAATCCTTAAATGCATGTATGTGCTCTTCAACACTTCTTGATTCTCCATGCATATACTTGGGACAAAATCTCTTTGGATTATTGGGAAGATCATGTATACCCCCAGGGATAGTCCCTAGTGGAGAGGGTTTATTCACAAAGAAAGACATGGGTGGTGGTGGGATTGGATGTGGAATAGGTGAGTTTGGCCTATGACATGGTGTGGGTGGATTTGGTGGAAACCCAGGTGGAGTAAGCAGTGGTGAAAATGGTGGAATCAAGAATCTATGAGCCTGGAACCTATACCTAATAGGGATTTGGAGTTCAACCAATGGTTCAAGATTCTGAGAAGATCTAAGAACTCTCTCGTACCTATCTAGTGATAATGACCCAATTTGAGCCAGTTGGTTCCTCAGGCCCTCCAAGCACCAAATCTGTTGATGGTCAAAATAGCACAACAACATTAAATAGAATATCTCATTTCTATTTCTCATAAAAAAGAAAGATAACATATAGTAATCTAACTCCCAAGGTCCTAGTAGTTGGTTCTCAACTATGTTGATATTGCTCAATGGTCAATGTAACTATAATGTTCAAGGGGCCTTTGCTGGTAATAAGGAACAAAACTGCATTAGATCAATTAACCTAAATTGGGGGGGGGGGGTTAAATAAATATAAAAAGGATAGATCAGAGATTTAAAATAGTAGAATATGAATAAAACTTCTTAATATCTAGACATGCACATTAATAATGAGTGTTTCTTTATCCAACTAAAACCACAACATGATGCAATCCATATAATAATATAAACCACTGCATACATTCATAGTGTTAATTCAACCATTACAACCATTCACTAAACATTACTTCAAGATTTGAAACAATAGATCATTCACTCATCATCAAAACACATATCAAATAGACATAGGAGGAATTTCATTCACAGATAATTCAATGAGATAATATTTAATCCAGTTTCCTCTATTGATTTTCATCAAATAGAAAATGTTTAGGCACAACAACTCACTGGCACACAAATTGATTATGATTCATTAATCTTATCAAAGAGATCCAAACTTAAGAACATGTAAACTATATAAAAACTGTAAAATGTATCCAATTTTAACTGAACTTTCAAAGTATCTTGCTAATAACTAATGAAATCCTAAGACTATGATTCCTATCTTCTATCATATCAAGTGGATAATCTTTCTCCAATGAGCCAACCTTTACAAAATACAGCTCAAAAGTACATATAGACATGCCATACGTAATTTTATCTCAACTAGAAACTCATATTCACAAATTAAGGAACCAAACTATATGAAGGAACTAGATTGTTGATCTTCAGTTCCAAGTTTGATTGCTTTGTTATACAAAATTTTGATGCCCAAGAGGAAGGCAGAACTAGCAAATGAAATCTTTAGTTCAACTTATGTTCAAACCCTGCAAAATAGGAGAAGAGAGGAAGTTGTGTCAAGAAGAGAATATTCTACTGCTAGCTCACTCCTACATTGCTTGATCAAGGAGATACTCATCATAACTAGAAAATACTTTTTGAAGGATGTCCATATCAGGCCCATCTAACCAATTTTCTTTGAACTTGATTCTCTTTAACTCTACTGAGGAAAATTCCCGCATATCCCTTAATTTGTTCAATTCCCTCCTAGCAGCTTTCACCTCTTCTTTAACATCCATGAGCCTGTCTAGCAACAAATCTTCTCCATCATCCTCCTTTTGCATCACTTCCTCAAATCTACTACTCCATTTCTCCTTCAACTTGTCCAAAGGAATACCTTTTTTGATACGGATGTCTAGATTGACTAGAATAGCAACCACTTCCTCCATTTCATCAATTTGTTCATTCAAGCCTTTGTTGGCTTCTTGAACTTCATTCTTATGCTCGTAAATGAACTTGGATCTAAACCAGATTATGTTCAAGGCCTTTTCAATGAAATCAACATTATCCTCTTCAAGAATTGACTACTCCAGGAGAGTGTAATTAGGCACTTTACTAGTGTCCTTCAATTTATTGACATATTATATGTACTCCTCATCTTGCTTTTCTAGGTCTTCAGCATGTTGACTCATCTCTTCTACCAACTCAATTGTTCCTTTATGAACTTTAAAGCTGTTAGCCAATACTTCACCAACCTCCTAATTCAGCTTATCAATCCACCTGACAAGCATTCCCACTTTACTCCTTATCTGCACTAAGTCATCATCTTCCTTTCTGCTTAGTATGACTGGGCTTTCCAGAGTAGTAGCTAGTTGGGAAACTAGAGTGGAGACATCCTTTAAGAACTTGTGCAATTGATCCAATTGGTCCTTAAGCTCATCTTTCTTTTTCTTATCTCTAATCATTATATATTTGGTGGAGGAAGCTACAATATCAATTAAATTCATCTATTGGTTCCTTGTAGTTCTCCTGAAATTCATAGTAACCAATTGGTAATCAGTTACTTGGATGTAATCCTTATCCTTATCCACCACTGGAATTTCTCATTCAACAATAATTTCCCTTGCATCCATGAGCTTGGTGGAGTGTAGAACTTTAGCCTTCTTTTTGGGTCTTTCCTTCTCTATCTCTTTCATCATCTCATTGCAATTGAAAGGCTGAGGTTGAACTATCTGTTTCTTCTCTAAATAAATTTTCAACCATGTAGGAGTAGTGGACACTTGTGTTGAAGAAGAAGCAGTAGTGGTAGAAGATAAAGGTTGCAAAATAGTGTTCTTAGGTTGAGATTCAACCTCTTGAACATTTTTTTGTTCCCTTTGTGCATCTTCTTGTGCAAGTCTCTCAACTTCCTCTTTGTCCTTTTTCTCTTGCAATCTTTTAGCTTCCAACTCCTTTTTTAGACGTTCTTCTTCTAGCTTCTTCTCCTTATACATCTGGTCCCTTTTCTTTTCTAGTTCCTTGACATAGTCCCATGCCTCTTTAGATTTCTTCTCATGTAGAGCAAGCTCTTCAGCCTCCTTCTCTCTCTCCAAGTGTTCTTTCTCCTCTTTCTTTCCCCAAGCCTCCTCAACAACCTTGAATTTAGCCTTAAGGGCTTCCTTTTCTCTTCTTTGAGCAACTTTTTCCTCTTCAAGATCATGAATCTTTTGCAACATAGCCAATTTCTCTCTTTCCTCTTTAATTTTGATCCCTTGCTCTCTTTGTTGCTGCTACCTAGCCAATTCATCAACCTTATCTTGCAACTCCAATTTTTGTTGTTTCATTAATGCATCAAAATGTACCTTAGCATTAATCTCCTTTTGTTTAGCCAGTGCCTCAACTTGTGCCTGTGAATCTGCTTCCCTTTTGGCATCCTCAAAAAACTTCCATTGGTCTTCTTCATTCAAAACATGCTTAGTACTTGCATCCTCAGTTACATCAAGAGATGTAACCACACGAGTCTCTTTCTCAGATGGGGTAGCCTCATAATCTATTTCAATGTCATGAATCTTTATTTGAGGTGCCTTCTCCTTCACAAATTTAGCTTCTTTGTGAAGGATTCCCATAGGAATCTCTCCACTTGGTTGCTCTATGGTAAGAGGTTGATTTGATGCCTCCCCTACAATAGATGTTGAGTAACTAGGTTTAGTTGTGGCCTCTCCTCCATGTGCTTCAGCAGGTTCAATCTCTTTCCCAGAACTTGGAGGGAAAAACTCTAAGGGCTCCTTAGGAGTCAACCTTATTTTTGTTATTTTGTACCCTTGAGTGGTACTTGCTACCTTTCTCTTCTTGGAGGTCTAAGTTTTTGGCTCCTTGATTCTTGTGACAACCCAAAGTATGCTCCTATCCAAAACTGGTCTTGCAATCTACTTAATTTCAATAGATTCTTTTACATTCCAATTAGCTAGATCAAGTTCCTTGGTGCCTACATTTTTAGCATCATATTGGGGATAGAAAGTTACCCCATCATCTGAAAATGTCTCAAGGATGTCCTCCTTTATCCCATACTCAACCATGAGTGGGATGGACAATGTTTCATAGTTCCTTCTTCTGAGATCATATTCATCCTACAGGTCCATCCAAAAATCCTCCAGCAGATTGAAGTGTTTTTCAAAGATAGTAGGAAGAAAATCTTGCATCTTATGTTTGGGATCAAAATACTTCCTTGAATTGTACAAACCCAACTTCAAGTGGATTAACTCATCACAAATTTCCTTAGCTTCCACATTGTGTGCACAACTATATTCACCCAACTTCATGGTGAAGTTTTGGAAACTAGTCTTGTGTTTATTTGCAAATTTAAGGTTGATTGCTATAGCTTGATAGATAAATTCCATCAAGACAATCCTATTGCTGCAACACATAGGGAATAGGTGAGGGTGGCCATCAAAACCAGCCAGCTTGAAGTAAGTAAATCTATGGTATTGGATATACCAATGTCCCAAATTTACAATAAAGGCCATAGCATCCCTGCTCAACCTCTAACCTACATCTCCTATTAACTGATTAATAGTGACATATGAAAATGCATCATTAACCCTTCTATAGTGTGAATTAGAGGTTTGCAAGGTGAGTTGATCATAATGATGCCACACCCTTTTCTATCCTTAGGCCTCTCCCAATATGCCCACTGCATTCAACCAAAGAAAGATGCCCCTTCTGGTTGTTGCATAGATCACATAAGAGGTCATAAAGAAACTCTTGGTTTCTCTCACTTTGAGCATTTGGTTGTGAATACATTTTGATACAATCATAGGTCATTCAAACTACTCCCTGCCATCTAATATGGTTTGGATGAAAGGAAACATCCACTCTTTGAACTAGGAAGCATCTGTCTTCCCAAATACTTTAGAGAGCATCATTATTATATTTGCAATCCCCTTGTATAAGTCTACCCTTTTAGGTTGGTCAGGAAGCTTGGCTAAGGACTTCTTTTCAACCCTCATCCAGTGCCCTTTTATGTGAGTCCTGCTAGTCTCCTTTCATTTGCTATAGAGTTGTAGGGCTTCAATCTCATTGAGTTTCCTGGGATTTTTTGCAGCAGGTGCATTGAACATAAACCTTATCATTTTTGGTTTAAGCTCAATAATAATGTTTCCTTGTAGGTCCACACATTTTTTGGTAGAAGTATTTTAAGTTCCAGTTGTAGTGAGTATCAATTATGGGTATTGGATAGATAGAGGGAAGAGGGCAACATGTGCCAAACTAGAGTGAACAATCCTTTCTATCCTTCCTAAGACATCTTTACTAAAAGTTTCCTCATACAACTCTTCATAGTTGAAGTTTCCCAAAAAAATTTCAGTGATATTATTCCAATCCGAGTCCACCTTGCCGGTTGTGATGGTAGGACTTTGATGTTTGTACCTCAGAGTATATGGTAGTTGTTCGAACTTGATCTTCTTTGGCTTAGCTCCTTGTCTTGAACTTTTTGTAGGTTGAATCCTTTGATAAGCCTCTTTTGATGCTCCTGACATCTCTTATCTCTGCAATAAAACCCTTTATTAGATGAAAAAAAGAATAAAAATCAATACATCAACCAATACCTTTCTCTACTTCCTCAAAACAACTTTCATACTTAGCCAAATTTCAAAAATCATCGAAAGAGAAGTCAGAAAAGATTAAGGAACAAAGAATATCTTCAATACAAAGTGGGATCAGGACCAGAGTCATGATCAATACCAAAATTGGGATTGGAACATAAACCGAACCCGAAACCAATCAACAATTCCAAGCTCGACCTCGACTCTGATTCCACTTCTGCAAAGAGCAAGCAAAGACCAAAATCAAAAGTAATTGGAAGCATGACTATTTTGGGGATGAATCTTAATGCAAACATCCACGGGATGAGTTCATTCCTAATTACACTTTCGCCAGTTTACTACTCAAAGCAGAGCAATTTTCTTGAAGATATTGTCACATGAATTGAAGGACCTAGGTCACATAGGTTTATAAGGAAATCCAAATAGAGGGACTTAACCTCACCCCTTAACTGCACAAAGACCAATTTTAACCCTAGGGCTAGATATTTTTGTAAAGATCATCAAGAAAACCCTAGTTTGCACGATGCGTCAACTCTGAAAATTAAGGGATCACAAACACAACATGGAAATCACATAATCAACACAAAAGAATGATCAGAGGGATCTCTAAATAGATTTTAACGTATTTAAAGAACAAAGAACCCTATCAAATAAAACCCTAATTAGAAACTAGGGCACGACAAAATGGAACTGCCACGAAAGCGATAACAAAATAGAAAACAAACAAATGGAAGGATAGAAAAGCAAACAGAAAATAGAAAAGACAAGACAAAACCAAAAAAAGACACAAAAGAACAAAAAAAGATTCATAGAAAATAAAATCTCGTGAACGCGCAAGAACACAACAAGAGAGAACATGAAAAAAAAGCAACAAAGCAAATGGGAAAAGAGCAAGAAAAGACCCTACCTAAAAATTCCAACAACAGAGGTTGAAATCGGATACAAATTCACCCACCATGCTCCTCCGCAATCAAATTGTGCTCCTCTTGTAGTTACCCTGGCTCTGATTCACTGAAATGGCTTAGAAAATAATGATAATGAGCAAGTTAACCTTGATTAAGGTTTAAAAATCATTTTGCGTGTGTGAGGAGGCTGCAATTAATGCCATAAATGTGGTCAGTCGAGGGCAAAGAAAACAACATAAATGAATAGTTAACTCATGTGGAAATAAAAGGTAGGGTGAACGTAATCCTAGATCCAAAACATAACTAGAAACCTTTAAGAAGTGTCTTACCCAATTCCACATCTGGTTCTAGTCCCACGGCAAGGACAAACAACAAATGAAGACATGGGAAAAATCGAGACCAAAACCAACACTAGAACTTTTGCAAAGTTCAAAGTTAGGTTCTAGTTTCAGTTCCGCTCCCAACAAAGGAACAAAGACTAAGACAAGGAAAATGAACCGACAGGAAGTGAGGCAAAAACAAAAATTAAGCTCAGCCTAGACACATACAACAACAAAAGACAAAGCCAATGAGTGGGAGCGGGATCAAAACAAAAACCAAATTCAAAACCTTTACAAAGTTCCAAGTTCAATTCCCATTCTGATTCCACTTCTACAAGAGCAAAAAAAAACACAAGGAAACAACAAACAACTCAAGGGAGAATGGACCCAAGAGCACAAGACACACCGAAAAACAACAAAAAGAACCAGGAAGGAAAGTAGAACCAAAACTAGGATTAAATCTTGACTTGGAACCTTTCAAAATTTATAAATCTAGTTTCCATTCCAACTCCGCTTCTGATACACCAAAAGAAGCAAAGACTTAGGAGGAAAACAAACAAGTCCTAAGACCCAAAAAAACAAGGTCAAAAGAAAAACAAGGGGGACCCATTTTGTTCCAAAATAAAATGGGGTGGTTATGCAAGGCATAATAGGTACACTCTTTTAAAGTCTGAAAAAATACAAAAAATAGAAAAAAGGCTTGAAAAAATACAAAAAAATGGAAAAAGGTTCTAAAAAATCCAAAAAAAAAGAAAAATTAAAGAGAAATCAATTCGCTCAATGATGGAAACCACTTCGGTGGCACCTTGAGCAAGTACCATGGTGAAAACCTAGAAATCGGTGCCATGTGTAGAGGCTTCGCTCCTATTTCCTTTGGAGCTCCACTTGATCTTTCCATCCCATTTCCATTCACCCTCCACTTCATGATGGCCTTTCTACACTCACCATGGCTTGTGAATTGTTCAACATTCCCTTCACTTGCTCACTTCACCATGCGCACTAGGTTGGTCCTATCCCTCACTGGGGCATTTCCTCAACCTTAGTTGTGGGTTGGTATACTTAGCATCTTGCAGTTAAAAAACTACCCTCTTTGTCTGCTTGCTTGCAATTCATCTCATTCTGTCCTAAAACTTTCAAAAATCCAAAAAAAAAAAAAAATTCCAAAAATAATAAAAATATATATTTTAAAAATTCAAAAAACATATATTTTGAAAATCCAAAAAAATCAAATATTTAAAAAATCCAAAAAAAAAATCACATAATTTCAAAAAATTCCAAAATGTAGTGACACTTTTAGATCACCACATAGCTTTGAACTTCAACAAAATCAAAACGCACCATGATCAACAATCAAGCAGACATTGCAACATAACCATCAATCCCCCTTTCAAATCCAATTAAACACACAAACTGTGACAAGAATTGGATCTACATGGAAGTGTGATACCTGTTTGTTTGTCGATCTTTGATTATTTTATGATTTTTATCTTTGGTGGCATGTCTTTTAGCCTCTCAAGGATGTCTTAGACTAGATAGACAAGGATGGGGCATGTTCACTTTTTTGTTGTTTATCGATTGTTTCTTATTCATAGGATGAATCGTCTTAAGATATGGTTGTCTAAAATCATCGAGGACATATGATTCTTGTGTGGATAAGAAAATTCCTTTTATAATAGTGTCTTTCATGCAATAAGTATTCAAGTCATCTAAGGTCCTTACACCTAGATGCTTATACTTCACTACTAAATAAAAATGCAAATAGTATTCTAGTTGTCTAGACGTTCATGTTATCTAGACACTTATACTAATTTGTGACATGATAAGCTCTATGATGATAAAGCACTATGTAAAGCACAAGAAGCTTCATCACCTTCATTTCCTTCATATCTCTTTTTCATCTATCATTTCTTCCATCATCCATTTCCTTCATCATTTCATTTTTCTTAGTGTGGAGGTTTCTATGATGACAAGCCTTTTGTTTTTCCTTTCTAATTGTTGATTGTATAAGGCTATGAACCTGTTCTCATCCAATTTTTCTAGTTCTTCAACCTTTTTTGCTAAGGACTCATCATCATCCAACTATAATTTGAGTGTAGTACGTAAGTTCGGGATTATGAAGTTCATGGGATTTGCCACATTAGTTCCATAAACTAATTGAAATGGTGTAAACTTGTTGGTCCTTTTATAGGATGTGTGGTAGGCCTAGAGTACCACAAGTGTCTTGATGTCCTAGTTTGACCTATTTCCATTACAAATTTTAGTAAGTGTTGTCCCAATAATCTTATTTAGAGCTTCATTTGATCCATTTTCTTGTGGATAGTATGGTGAGATTTTATTGTGCATGATCATAATATTTTGTTGAAGCTTCCCAATCACTTTATTAAAAAAAAAATTCCTTAGTCACTTAGTATTGTTAATCGGAAACCATACCTAGTGGTTATAGTTTTTTGTGATACAATCCTTAGTAGGCTATGCCTCTACCCATTTTGCTAAATAGTATACATCTATTATTTTGAATCTTTCTCTTAAGTGTTTAGCTAGTGGTTCAATGGATCCTATAAAGTTTATCACCCATTTTTCAAATGGGATTTGTGCTAGTATTGGTTTCAAGGGAATTTCATCTCTTGCAGTAGGTTTCCCAACCCTTTGACATATGTCACATTTATTTGCATATTCTTTTGCATCTCTATGTAGGGTTGACCACCAAAGTTTGACTATTTTAACCCTTTTAGCTATTGTTTCACTACAATTATGTCCTCTTGCTATTCCTTCATGTGCTTCTTTTAGGATGGATTCCATTTCATGCTTATAAATATCTATTCTTGTAATTCCATCACATCATAGACAATGCAACTCTCCTTCTATTAATGTATATGGTAGAAACTTTTGCAATAGAGATTCTTTAGCTTGCGGTGAGACATCTATGCGAAATTCCCCTTTAGATAAGAGTATAGAAATATCATGTGGATCCTCTAGTACCATATTTAATAGATGTGCACTAGGTAGATCTTCCAACCGATATTTTTTTCTTCCCCTACTTCAATTCTTGATAAGTAATTAGGCCATTGATTGTGTTTTCTTGGTTTTATGATTATTTTAAAATAAAATTCTTGGAACAAGATTAAGCACTGACATATCCTTCCTTTTATGATAAGTATATTAAGTAAGTAATTTAATGTTCATGATCTATAAAGAATGTAAATGGTATTGATAATAGGTAGTGTCCAATTTTTCTTAATGTATAAACCATAGCCATGGCTTCTCATTTTGTAGTGGTGTAATTTTTCTCCACCTTAGATAAATTTTTTTCTTGCAAAGGCCATGGGATGGTCCTTATTTCCTTTGAGTTGGGCCAATATTGCATTCCAGTCTAGGAAGATTAGTACAAGTGCCTCTGTAATTTTGTTCTTAGTGTATCAAATACTTGTTGGCATTTCTCAGTCCACTCAATAATTCTACTATATTTCTTCTTCAATAGTTCCTCTATTGGTGTAGCTATTCTAACATAAACCTTTGTAAATTTTTGGTGATATTTGGTATATCCTAAGATTTTTTTTACTTCTAAAGGTGTCTTAGGTGGTGGTAGTGTCATGATTAAATTAACTTTCATGGGGTCTACCATCAACCCTTCTTTGTAGATGATGTGTCCTAATAAGGTCCCATAAGGTACCACAAACATGTACTTCAAATTTAGTGCAATTTGCATACTTCAACACCTATTTAACATCATTCTCAACACTTGTACATGGTCATTCATCAAGCCATATACTATCCAATCATCCAAGTATACCTCCAAAAAATTATTTATAAAATATTTAAAATCATTTATCATTATCATGTTGAATACTATAGGTGCATTCTTTAGTCCTAATGGCATTACTGTGTACATGTATGATCCCCATTCTATTACAAATTTTGTTTTTGGTTGATCCTCCTCACTTAATTTTACCTGATGATAGCCAAAAAATAAATTGGTAAATAAGTAGATTTCTCACTACAAAATTTGACTCCATTTTCCAACAAACGTTCGTCGGTCATTCAAAAAATATTTTTCAGACAATCGATGACTTGAAGAAAGAATTTTCATCACCATTTTTTTGTCAAAATTGTGACGATGAATTAAACATCAAAATAACAGCACAGATTCGTCGGTCATCGACATCATAAAATGACTTAGATGTTTGTTAGAATATCAACGACAACTTCGTGTATCCACGGATAAATTATATCCAAAATGCAATTGCAATGGCTCTTTCGAAGTGTTGAAACAACACCAGCAGTTCGTCGTCATTTCGATGAAATGGGAAAGGAGTTATGAAAAAGCCTTCATCGTAGCTATAGCAACTTCATAGGACCTTTTCCATGATTTGTCGGTGGCCTTCGTCAAAATTGCGATGAAACAATGCAATTTAAAAAAAAAATTGTTGAAATGTACCATCGCGGAGACTCTTGGCGATGACCACCGAAGCCAACCCATCGATGAGAGATCAATCATTTGCATAGCATAGAAAACTCACTCTGATAGTCCATGTCTTGTCGATGACTTATGGGAAAGACAGAACCAATGTCACACCGATCTAACCTCTTTAGGAGTTTTAAATAGACCTACACCATGTCATCGTAGAGACTCTTGGTGATGACCATTAAAGCCAACCCACCGGTGAGAGATCAATCATTGACACAGAATAGAAAACTCACTTCGATAGTCCATGTCTTGTCGATGACTTTCGTCGGCAAGACAGATCCAATGTGACACTGATCTGACCTCTTTAGGAGTTTTGAACACTATTGGTTATCAACAAGACATTTTGAGGGTCTCGTCGATTAAACAAGTGTCTAAGAGAAAGTAAACAAATGGAACCTATTAATTTTCTTATTTTTGGGTTCTTTAAATCATAGAATAGATACCATCTTCTTGTGTATAATGTACTTATATTCAAATTTGAATTTGAGACCAATTGTCATTGCACATTCCATTTTACTTGCACAGAGTATTCTATAAGCAATATATTGATAATGTCAAATGATTTCTGGTGTTGTACAACTCTACCTATCATCACAGTTCTATTGTTCCCCTCTAGAGAATCCTACAAAGACAAGTTTACAATACCAAGTCAAATAATATGAAAAAGACTTACTTCCATACAAATTAAATGATTATTCTCACAATGGCAATTGTCTAATCACAACAAAAATTCCATGAAAGGTTATCCATGCTTCATAAGAGATGATTAATCATACATACAAATTGCAAGATGCATAGAAAAAGCATTACACTTGAGAACAACCAAGGGCTAACAAGGGAAGGAGTTAAAAAACATTTGGATTGAAGAGAAAATGTGTAGGGAAAATAGTTAGTGTCAAGAGAATAGAGCTTGTAGAACATATTCTTGACCCAATCAAGCTCTTGAACAACTTAAAAAAAATTAAAATACTAACATATACATGAGACATGTAATGAACTTCCAATATCTGCTATCTTTTTCATTAATGCAGAGGTAGGTAAAGGAGAAATAATTATAATTGTAACACTATTCATAGTCCAGTAAATTATGTTTGTAATTTGTGTTCAATGGACCTCATTTTTATCATTATATTTCCCATCTAATACCATATTTTAATCCAACGTTCAACTATCTCAGATCTAAAGAAGCACCTTCAATTAACCATTTAAATTACTATAAAATAAGGTAAGACTTTTACTTGAGAAAGATTGGGTACACTTGTAGGATTACAGTCTCATAATCATCAGGATTTATTGGCACACTGACACAACCTGCAACATATGAAGTAACGGATGACTACAAGTTAGTGAAATGGTCCTTAATATGTGACTAGTTTGCAAATTGATTGGTAGAAAATAATGTTACAAACAAATCTACATAAGAAATTATGAGGACAATCTACTATAATCATCAAAATAGATGAAAAATGCAAAGGAAAGAGTTGAGCTACATCTCTAGAGCCTAAAAAAACACATGCAAGAAACATAAAAAAAAAGAACAAACTAGTTTTTGGATGAACACAAAATGGTGCCTTCAGTAAGTGATTCATATGCTTTCACACCTGATAGGACATTAAGAAGATTTTAGTCTTCCTCTGTCAAATTAACTACTAATGTTATTAGATTTCCACAATCCATAGTGCTGAAGATTGTTAATTTCTGGATTTTTTATTGTGTTAGAGCTTCTAACACAATAAAAAATCCAGAAATTAACAATCTTCAAATTAACTACTTACAGAAAAAACCCAAAAACAAATATTATATACCTCCATGTCTAGCCAAGGGTAGGTATAAGAGAAAAAAAATTCCTCAATGCAATTTTGAAAAATATCAATGTGTGTGTAGGTTTGTATTACTCAAAATATCATTTCACTACCTAAGGAAAAATACCAAAGTGATGCTTTAAATTTCAATCTTCACATAGGCTCCCTTATTGCTACACATGCATATACAAGCATTATTCGAGCTCTAAACTATTCAAATATTAAGGATTTAATTAGCTATAAGATGGAAATTTGTTGTTTAGACATAATCCATCATATTTTACATATCTTTATTCACTCCTAGTGCTTCAGATAAATGTGTAAATGAGACAAAAATGTGAATCTTTTATTACAAAGAAATTTTTTAAAAGGATGGGGGAGAGAGCAAAGATTAGGGGGAAAGAGAATGCTTGAATGTATAGCAAAGTGTAACATTTTGATCATTATAACAATGAAACAAATCTTAAATTTGAAGCATTAATATCATTTAGAACATTTATGATCAATAATGTAAGTAGAGAAACTTTTGCATACCTACAGATGGTAAAAAATTCCATGGTTAAGTGGAAGCCTCCCATCAACAACAAGATCCAAATATTTGTGTATCTATCTTAATCGAGCCTCTAAACCCTTTAGAGCTGTCAATTTTTCCACTAACCTGTTATGCACAAAAGTCAAATTTTAGAGTTATGTCACCACTAAAAAAAAAATAAACAGAGCTTTGAAACCAAATCCACACACAACACAATGTGGTATTCATACAAAGCCATACAAAAAAACTAAACTCAAAACATTGGAATGGAAACAACTTCAAATTATGATGCAGAGCATGGATTCAAGGTATAAAGAATCATTTTTCTACCACCATAGTGAAAAGTTATCACTTTCTTTCATCTTTGCATATTGGTTTGATGCTTCAAACAATGCATTTCTTATATTTAAAAATGCATTACCTTATTGATTTTCTCTTTGTTTCGAGAATAGTTTAATATTCTCTACTTAACAGGGCCAACCACATGACGGTGGAAGCTCATTTGGCCCCTCCACCCCCCTCACATCACTCTCAATTCCTCATACCCAATCATATAACATTAATCATTCATTCATCCATTAATAACATATAACATTCATTCATTAACATATGACACTCATTAATTAACATATTCACATTCATTAATTAACATATTCACATTCATTCATTAACATATAATATTCATTCTTTTAGTTTTTACATATTATCAAAAATAAGGTTGTCATGATATGATTACAATCAATAATTTTTGTTTCTTTTTTAAAGCTAAAAGAATTTGAAGTGGAGTATCATTTTGTAAATCATATGTCCCCCCTTTAGTTGTTATTCCCTCTGCCTGTGATCTTAATGTATGCCTAGTCGTTTGCTCACGATGTGGACACCGCTGCAAGGGGGGGTCTCTTGCAATAACAAAGAAATGTTAAACTAATATGTCTTATTATTATTTTTACAAGTATTTCATTAATTAAAAGAACATTAGAGTGGTTCTCTATACTTGATGGTTCCACATCATGTTCCTAAACTTTTGTTATAGACTCATGCTCAACATACTGAACACCCTCTAAATCCTGATCTGTAGTTGAAACATGAAAGGTTACATTAATTAATACACCAATTGAAATTAAATATGTTTAAAAGAACATTAGAGTGGTCTTCTTTACCTAATGGGGCCACATCATGTTCCTGATCTTCTCTAGCCTTATCATGCTAAAGACGTTGATCATGCTCTACATGCTCTAAAGTTGAAACATGAAGTGTTACATTAATTAATACACCAATTGCAATTAAATATGTTTAAAAGAACTTTAGAGTGGTCCTCTTTACTTGATGGGGCCACATCATGTTCTTGATCTTCTCTAGCCTGATCATACTCAACATGTTGATCACGCTCTACATGCTCTAAACTATTGGGATGCACACCATGACCTTCATTTTCAAGTTGTGATCCACCCTCACCAGGTTGCATTCCAATGTCATGTGTAGTATTATCATTGCTTGAATGTTTAAAACAAATAGGCATGTAATTACTTTATGGTATAAATTAATATTGAATAGATTGCACGAGTATTCAATTTTAAATAAACTTTATTTATTTTATTTACCTGCATGTCAGATGTAATGAAGATTGTGTTTTCCCAATCAAGACTCTTAGGTGTTCAGCCACGGCTCCATAGCCTTGCTGGAAGGAAATCTTTAGGTCCCCTTCTATGGGAACTATGTTGAATTCAGAACCCTAAATTTTTGCATAAGATCATGAATTTTGCTTCTATGGTGTGATAAAACCAAAATTGTTTTCAATTTATTATTTGGATACAATATTTCATTTATTGATACTTACAATTCATGCAGCTAATTTCATATAACCACCAGAGCCAATTTTGTGATACCGTATTTTTCTAGTCTTGCCTTTGTTTCCTTCGATGTGTTGGGCAGCTTATGAAAAGTTTGAAATACGTTAGATTATATAAAAATAAAGAGTAATCAGTATATAATTACATTGTTGATAGTATCACATACCTTCCTTGGCCCGGAGGTGTCTTTCCTTTTTTTCTTTTCAGCCTTCTCCTTTCCATCTAACACTAGGTCCTTCCACTCCCTCTTTGGAATCATGGAGGGATGCTCGTATTTTTTTTTCTTCTCTAAATGTGACCTATATTGGTCCCTCACATACTTTAGATAGGTACCAGCTTTCTTAAGGACCTTGGTTTGGTTGAATGTTTTATCACCAAGCAGCACAACTAAACAGTTAATGAGCTCGTCTTTTAAATCTTGATTTCGGGCATTCCACCGTGTACATATGGTGGGCCTGAAGAGCTCCATTGTAATATCACTTAGATATTTATAAAACACATCATTTCCTACAAAATGATGATGGGATCAATAGTATAAAAAGAGCGATGAATAAGTAAATTTCAATTGGATTATATATAATAATAATTAAAACATTTTAAAGTACCCAGGACCTTCTCTATCTTTATGGGAACAAAATCCTCGATCACCACAAATGTGACCATAAATGTTCCCACACTAGAAATATGGGAAGATCTAGGAAATGTTGCTAAAATATCACCAGTACTAGTGGCCTCTGCATACCTAGGTACATGTCCTGACGTATGTTTTGGCATGTGTTCGCTGCCAGAGGGTGCACTTACGGATGCCTGCATGGTATGTGTTTTTGACATTTCAGACAACAATATAGGCATAGATGATGGGGTCAGATGATGTGATGTATGCACAGAAAATTCATAAGGATGGACACTTTTACCAACCCCTACTCCTAAGACAACACTCGTAGTACCCTGATCATGGCCAGGAGCATCATGAGGACGCAAAAAATCTTGTAAAAATAACACATATTTTAGTTCATGACATAAAAGAGTAGAAAATATAAAACCATGAATGAACTTATGTTATAATTAAAGACCTCATGACAACTCACTTGCAAGTTTTGTGATCTCTCAGTCAATATTTTTACCCTCTCTCTTATCTCATCTGTTTGAGGCACTATAAATAACAACTTATGGATTTCTTCATTGCATTTTTTTGGGTCTTCATTATCATATGAGAGGGTTTGTTGAATAAGCGATATCATCATCACATAATATTGACCGCACCTCCCTATGGATGCTCTCGTCTACTACTGGTGCCTTTCCTTGATCAGTCGACTGCAACAAGAATATTAAAAACATTATAAAAATTAACCCAATAAACTTATGAAAAAAATATAATAATAAAGCATTCTACTCGTATCTAATTTGTACAATTACAATGAGGTAAACCTATTGGGTAGAAGCGCCTGAAGATACATCAGGATATGTGCTTTGGTCCAGAGCCTTCTCTATACGATCAATGTCCTGTTGTGACAAAAATTAAATATAAAAAAACATTACCAAAATGAAACCAATAGACTTACGAAAAAATATAAGAATAAAATGGTATATTGGAGTCATTAATTGGAGGTTGGGTAAAATGGTACATAGTATGCACCACCCCCATAGTAATTATGTTTGTAACTAAGTGATTCAAATTGTAATTGATTAGAAACTCTTCCCCTACAGTTATTGATTTTATCACACATACGAACACATAGTTTCTCTCACGCACCTTGAATATGTAATTCGGTTGCTTATTTCTTGACCCGAGTCATGTACTGTTTATAAAATCTACAATATTCCTTGATGCTTTTGGCCTTTCGTCAATGTACATAGACACTCCTTTATTTTGAACCTTATCTTTTAGTTGTATATAATTTGCTGACAATGCATACCTACGCTTCCTCTGTGTATATCAAACCAATTGCATCAAATCTTTGTAACTATAATAGGGTCCAACATATTCCATCAATTCAATAACTTTGTTGTAACAGACCTTTATGTCATCCATGCAAAATAGGCCCAAACCATGTATTGACAATGGTGCTATGCGATATATCCTCTCGTTGACACAAAAATCAATGTTTATTGGGGGAAGTTCCTTGGGTACCCATTGTTTACATAGATGTTTGTACCTCAAGGGCACCTCAACGTTACCTATGCTCTCATCATCATAAGAACATGACCACCCTTCAACAAGAAAAAATTCCATGCGTTTACAAAATTTTCTTCTAATCTTTTGACCTCCAGTTGATCTCCCTCTTTTAGACATACTACATGTTTGGCTTTCCTCTTCTCTTCCTGAATTTCCCTTGCTCGAGGAAGATAGTTCTAACAAATACCTATTTGGTAGTACCTGGACTCATACAGATGTTGGATGAAGTTCTTTCATGGTGATGTGATCCCAAGGTGACAATATGATTAATCTATCATTTCATTGCTATAATTTCACAGGTTATAAGGTAATAGAGTCTTGATAGATTGCAAGTTATTATTACTACCATCCAAATGTGTCCATCACAAATCAAATCTACTTAACATTTTAACTCTCAAACCTTGTAACAAGTGTTAAATGTGACTAAGGTCCGCCAGTTACACAACCAAGGCCTCAAATGTATTCTCTAATTGTAATCAAAGGACTTTTTCCCTTCATTCAAGTAAATAAACTTGAAGGGAAACACCACCAAGTGGTTTATTGGACACCTACATGACTAAAAATAGCAGCAAATTTACATTTAATTTCCATATGTCTAAGTGGTTAATGGGGAGGGAGTGTGTACTAGGCCTGGTTAAGTCATCATAAGTTTATGGTTTGGAAATATTTTTTTTAAGTCATCTTAAATCTTCCTATGTCTAATTGCTAGGAGACTTTTGGTATGTTTTAAGGTAGGATGATTGATGAAAGATCCCAAAGATCCTTTCTCCATGGTATCTATGTACACGTAGCAGAGGTCTTCTCTTATATGGTTGGACATGATTTAAAGAACTTAACTAGGAATTATTCATTTAACTTAAGGTTTTCTCATAATGCCATCATTGGAAAAGTATGATCAAATTCTTCTATTATGAAGAATTGGTCTATGTGCCTCTAGTAATCACTATAAGTATTTGTAAGGATAAAATGACAAAGCATCAGGTAGGAGAGAATCAACTTTGAGTTCTTCAAAGATTATATTCCTCTATTCATAGTTTTTAAGGTTTGTGTGTGGAGGAGGTTATCACTACCAAGAAGGGAGGAGACCTTTCCTTGTGATGGAACTTCAAAATTTTTCTCTTTGTGTTCCATTTTTATCTTGTCATATGTCTTTGGTCATCTATGGTGTTTGGGAAAAGCCTAAGGTTGGGGTTTTACCTTTGTCTTCATGTAAAACCCTAGTGTTTATCTTACGCCTTGGGTGGGATCTTTTGGGCTGTTACTTTTTGGGGAGGGTTTTAAAACAACTTAAGCCTCGTCACTTCATCTAGGTTGGGCCCCTTTTGATTTATCATTTTATTTCCTTCACCTGACTTTATTATTTCCTAAGTCTTGGATGGTCTCGTTCTCCTTCATTTAAAAAACAACTTATGTCATTGTTTATCATCGGCCTAGTGATGTCCCCTCGTTCTTTTAATAATTTTTTTATATTTTACAGAGGGACAAGTTTGTGTGACCGTAGATCAATTATCATTTGATCTCATCCATTCCCCACCATCTTGTGATGACCCCACCACACTATTTCAGTTGATCACGATATCACAGGTGAGTGCCACGTGTCTCATTTAATGAAGCCGAAGAGATGATAGAAATACTTTGATACATTTATCTAGTTTTAATACATTATGTAGCGGGTTACTAAAGCATTTATGAGATGCATGTGTATCAAATCAACTGAGATGTTATAATCTTGGTAGGAAAGGTGCTTGAAGGTTAATGACAAAGCCGGTGACTGTGTTGAATAAACAGGATTACCGATGGTTGAGATCCATGGTTGCCCGCCATCGCATGATCAGAAGTTGTGAGGTCTTTATCGATCGCGATATCGCAGGCAAGTGAGCTGCTAGTATTCAAAGAAGAGGGATGATTTTAAATTAAAAAATGATTTTGATTGCTCTAAATTAATCTTGTTTGAAAAAACAAGATATCTCTTGAGATTTTTTATATAATAATAATTATTTATAAAAATAAGATATAAAAATAATATGTTAAATTACTTCACATAAAAAGTAAGTTTCTAAAATAATATACTTAAAATTAAAAAAGAAATAATAAAATAGAAATAAAATAATTTCTAAATAATAGAGTAGAAATAAAATTGTTAAGGAATGAAAAATAATTATAATTTTTTAAGTTTTAAATTAATTTATTTAAAATCAGGAAAAGAAAATTAAATAAAAAAGGAATATCCTAAATTCACTATTACACGTAAAAAATTGTTTCTTAATTACCTTATTTAAGACATAAAGAATATTCAATATTATTAGTTTAAGCTTTTACTAAAGGTTTTATTGTTAAAAAATATTAAAATAAGATAGGATTTTCATAATAAATGCAAATATAAAATCAATTTAAAATTATAAAATTAAATTAAAAAAAACTATAATTAATTTATTATTACATAAAAAAAAGTTTTAAAATTAATATTAGGGTTAGAATTAGAAAAAGGGTTAGGGTTAGAGATTAATTAGTCTTAGGGTTTGATTATAGTTAAGATTCGACTATGGTTAGGATTAGGATTCAATTGATGTTCAATTAGGGTTAGGGTTCAATTAGGATTTCCATTGGAGTTGGGGTTCAATTAAGATTATGATTTAATTAGTGTTAGGGTTCAAAAGGGTTCAATTAGGGTTAAGGTTAGAATTATAGGATAAAGGTTAGGATTAGGGTTGGGGGATTAGGACTCAACTAGGCTGAAGGTTAGAATTCAATTAGGGTTAGGTCTATGATTAATTTCAAGCTAAGGTAAGGGTTAAATTAGCGCTAGGTTTTAATAAGGTTTGGGATGCAATTAGTATTACAATTAGAATTAGGGTCATCATTAGAATTAGGGTTAGTATTAAAATTATAATTATGAATAGAGTTTGAATTATAGCTAGGGTTAGAATTAGAATTAGGGTTATAATTAGGGTTAGGGTTATAATTAAGATAAGCTTTTGGGTTAGAATTCAATTAGGGTTAGGTTTAAGTTTAGGATTAAAATTTAATTAGGGTTAGGGTTCAATTGGAGTTAGGATTCAATTAGGGCTCTAAGATAAATCTTGGAGTCAACATTAGGGTTAGAATTAGGATTAGGGTTTGAGTTATGGTTTGGGTTTAATTAGGGTTATAGTTCAATTATGGTCAAGGTTAGGATAGGGTTCAATTAGGGTTGTGGTTAGCGTTAGCCTTATAGGATAAAACATGGGGTAAAGTTTAGGGTTGGGGTTGGGGTTAGGGTTAGAATTCAAGTAGGGTTAGGTTACGATTCAATTAGGGTTCAATACAATTAGGGTTAGGGTTAGGGTTAATGTTAGGTTAGGGTAATAGTTCAACTAGGGATTTACGGTTAGGGTTTTTATTATGGTTCAACATTAGGGTTATGGTTAGGATTATGGTTCAATTAGGTTTTTGATTAGGAGCTACAAGTTAATATTAGGGTTAGGGTTAGGGAATTATTACGGTTAAGATTTAACTATGGTTAAGTTAGGATTCAATTGATGTTTAAAATTAGGGTTGGTTTCTTAAGATAAAGTTTGGGATCAAGGTAAGGGTTGGGCTTAGAATACAACAAGGATTAGTGTTAGGGTTACAATTACGGTAAGGGTTAATATTCAATTAGGATTTAATTAGCATTAAGATTAGGGTTTACATTTAATTAGGATTAGGGATAAACTAGGGTTAAGATTAGGTTAGGGTTATAGGATAAAGCTTTGGGAAAAGGTTAGGATTAAGGCTGGGGTTAGGGTTAGGACTCAACTAAGGTTAGGGTTCAATTAATTTTAGGAACAATTAGGGATAGGGCTAGGATTAATTTTAGGCTAAGGTAAGGGTTCAAGTAGGGTTAGGTTTTAATAAGGGTTAGGGTTAGGGTTCAATTAGTATTACAATTAAAATTAGGGTTAGGGTTTAATTAGTGATATGATAATGGTTAAGGTTTAATTAGTGATATGATAACGGTTAGGGTTTAATTTAGGTTAGAGTTAGAGTGTAATTAGGATTACAGTTTGGGTTCAATTATGGTTAAGGGTTCAAGTAGGATAAGGATTAGGGTTAGAGTGTAATTATTATTAGAGTTTGGGTTCAATTAGGGTTACAAAATAAATCTTTTATGTTAGTTGTAGGGTTAGGGTTAAATTACTATTAGGTTAGAATTAGGTTTAATGTTAGGATTATAGTTAAGGTTCACTTAGTGTTAGGGTTCAATTGTAGTATGGTTAGGGTTATGATTTAATTAGGATCAATGTTCACTTATGGTTAAGGTTCACTTATGGACCAACTGATGAAGATTTTAAAGACCTACACTTTGGGCTCTAGAAGACCCAGGAGGTTGATCCCTTAATGCATTTACAACCTCTGCACCATTATCGTTAAAAACATTAACAACAATAGATAACCTCATTTAATAGCTCAATATAATAGGATAATACTGAATAGAATTGGTTGTTCATTAGTAATATCAAGTATTTGGAGCATGGGATAACTACAACACATTCCACAGTGTAAAATAGTCATTGATTTGCAATTTGTAGCAAGTGCTAGGTAAAGAAAAATAAAATACTGAACCATACAAATTAGTACAACTTAGATCAGTGCCATATATCCATTGAGGGAGTCAAATTCATAAACATCTAAGGGTTTATGACATATTTAACACATAACATATAAGATCCTTGAGAACATTGCTTTACAATTTCATCAAAATGTATTCTAACCCAATACTACTTATCAAATCCTTATACAGAACATATCCACCTACAATCTCATTCAAGCATTTTAATTAATTCCTTGAATTAAATCCAAAACAGAAATCATGCATACCACAATAGTGAGATGAACGAGACAACCCTTGATTATCTTATTCAAAATTCAGATATGCATGTACAATGGAGAGACATGAATTTGAATTAATCATTTCAATTCAAATGCAAGTACTGTCATAAAACATCAAATCCCCATGAATTCAAAACCTACTATAGAATGAATCAAAACCTAAATTGCATGTTCCTTAAAACCATCAAACTTTACAATTTTATCTGCAACTCTACCTAGACTCGACCAAAAAATATCTAACTTGCTAACCCATACTTCTGGCCTTGAAATCCTTCTTATAGAAATGAAGGAGAAAACAAGCATCGGGCTGGAAAGCACATGCATCACTAGCCAATTGGACCGCTTTGTGACATTCCAAAATTTGTTACAATAGCAATTTCCTGGAGAATCCTCTTGTTCATCGTGCCCGCTAAGAATGATTGATGCAGCAACAAAGCTTCAAGAATTCCACACCAAGACTGCCACCAAAAACAAAATTGTAATCTGTTGTAACTGCAACAGCTGACTTGTCAACCGTTAACAACCTACTCCTTTTTACTCCTCAGTTAAATATATGTTTACCATTCCTGGTATTCCTCATCAATTGGCCAATTAAAATTGATTACCTCATTTACCTTGTCACTATAGGGTGTATACTTAACTGCCACCTGATTTGCTTCTCTTTCAAAAGATTCAAAGAATGAACTAGTGCTAATAATTTTATCCATACAACTCACCAATAAATCATAATCCAAGTCATCACAAATTAATCTAATTTTACAATTGATGACTTCATTTTCCCGATCTTGCCATTTTTGGAGTGACCTAATATTTCCCTGCTCATCAATTATGTCGGGTAGCAATGTGTCACTCCAATCATCAAAGTTCTTCACCAATTCTCTGATCTTCCTACTCATCTAGTAAGGTCTGAAAACCTTTTAATGACTTATCTGATACCTGAGTAGGCCTTAATGATTTGGGCCTATTATTTATATCAAACCTTGAAGCTTTATACATGATGTCAAGATCATTGGCCCTAGGGATCCATATTTCAATTAATGGTACTACAACCTCATGATCCCTATTAATATTCTTGATTGCACTTAATAATAAAGAATATAAAGAATGCACAGATGATAATCTATCATCAAATTTCTCATTTAAATGTCTCAATACAACATTTACAACCTCCCTTTGCTTTAAGAATATTCCCTCCTCACTCACCTTCAAGGATGCTTGTAACTCTGAAATCTTATGCATTAGCTACTTCTTCAAAGGATCAATAGAGTATTCCATTTCTTCATCAATTAGCTCCAAAGTAGGGCTAAGGGAAGGAGTTTGACTGGAAGACCCTAGTGTAGACACAATAGGAGAAGCAAGAGGCACTGACCTTGATGTGGAAGGAAATGTTTTGATCCCTAGAGCACTTGATGTCTCCCCAATCTACTTGTTCTTTAACCTGTCCACCTCAGTCTACAACTCAGCATTCCTTTGCTACATCTTGCTATATTCCTCAATTATGGCATTGTACATCTCCATTAAGCTTTTCTTTTTCAACCTCCTCTCTTTCAGCAATCTTTTGGGCCAATTTGGCAACATATACAATCAAATTAGTATCCTTTGTGGTTGAGGTCTCTGAAGCTCTCTTTATTATCAACCCTCCTCTTAGATTTGGGTTAATATGAATAACATTCAGCTTTCTCCCTTGAGGGGCCAAAGCCCAAATTGCTAAAGTTTCATACTCTTCACTGAAGGTAGAATCTTGCAATGTTGCCTTGACCTCTTCCTTAGAGTCTTGTAAGGGGTGCTTGGAATTCACAATAGCATTGAAAGCTACAACATCTGCAATGTCCCATTTAGGTAAAATCAAGACACTATCTTGATTTACTAATTTTCTCCCCTCCTCAGGACTGATGTTCTTGAACTCTTCCATTAGTTTAGCTTTCACTTCATCATCATTCTCCTGGTCTGACCTATCAGGTCTCAATTCTCTTCTCCTCTTGCATTTATCTTGATATTCTTCCAAATTCATTCTCCATACTAGTTGCAAGAAGACCAGAGTTCTTACAAATGCATTTTCATCTAGAAATTCTTTACATGCCTCCATTCTTGTATCTTGTACACATTTTCCTTTCATATCCAGATCAAAGAGAACCAATTCAACCAGCCTAGGATGGGAAGGCATAACCATCTGCATGTCTTGGTCAGTGACAACAATCTCATCCACCAAATCCTCTTTTGATTGTTCAATTCTTTTCCCTTTAGGGCTTGGCTCTGATGGTGGTGGTGAGGGACTATTTCCAAGTGATGCATCCAAGTCAATAGTCTTGATTGCTCTAGGAATTTTGAAATTTAGACCTTTTTGTGTAGGCAATTTCATTATTTTCTTTCCCTTTCTATCCTCTTCTTCTTCATCGCAACTATCATTTCTCTTCCTTTTGTAAATAGGCCATCTTTTTGTAGGTTGGTAAGCTAGCCCCACTTCAATTGGCCTGGCATCTTGCTCCTGTATGCCCAAATCTAACTCCAAGTTTATCTTTTTGGTCATCAAGGTTCCCATGATTTCTTTGAAGTTTCCCATCAAGAAGTTAATTTTCTTATGATATGGAATGAACTCCATCAATGGATCATACTTTGGATCCATTTTGTGTACAATATCCAATAGATTTTTATAAGCTACCCACTTCTCCTTGTTCAACTCCTGCCTATTTAGGTCAAATTCATTTCTAATCAAGTCTTCAAGGAATTTGAGCTCATGCAAAAACTTACCACATTTTATCCTTTTTTCTGAAAAGAGAAAAGAATCCCTCAAGATCATGTTGTTGCTTGGGGCCACACCTCAAATGGTATTCATCAAAAAAATTCCCAAAATGTATCCAACCTCCCTTTGAAAAAATAAAATCTGACACCATAATGTAATCCAGGAAGAATGTTCCTTTACCTTTCCCAGTAAGGTTGTCCTCATGGATACAACCAATCTACCACATGAGTTGTGCAAACCACACTCTTGGTGGCACATTGTATGGCAATATATGAGGGGTCCCCTAAAATCCATACACCCTCAAGACAGTGTTGACTAGGTATGGAATGATATCACCTGAGTTATGGAAAACCTTCAATTTTGGCTTCCTCCCCTTTGGTCTGAGGAAATCATGCAACTCCTCAGGAATCCTAGGTACATTTACCATCATCTTGGCTCTCAATCTATAAGAGAAACAATTTTCAAAATGCATATAACTAGTGTTTTCCCTATTACATGATGAATTTGCAGTCCATACCTACATCGACAATCTTTCTCCATCAACCCACTACCTTAACTCCATCTTCTCAGAGAAGATTTCAACATTCTTATACAAGAACATATACATTAACATGGAATACCTAAAGAATGGAGTTCCTGTATCATTTTTCTATAACTTTGATAGCCCTTCATGCATCTTTTTTGCTAATAAAGAAGCAAAATCATAAATTACTAAGAAATTAGGGTGTTGTATTTGCACCCCCATAAACATGTAAGTAATAGGCATCACCGTGTTGGGGTGAAAACCCAAAATTTGGCACAATGAGTAAAAGATATCCAAGAAATTCTTTGCAAAGCAATTTAGTCTGAAAGGTTCTTGGTCATTAGGGCTAATATGGAATTTTGAACCTCCTGCCATAGCCAAATGAGGTGGGAGAAACTGAGCTCTGAAAAGTTATTTTGACCTCCCATATTCCTGCTTCATCTCTTCAAGATCAATAGGAACCAAGAATGTACTAGGCTCACTCAAATAAAAAACCTATCTGAATTCCTCTATGTTGATGCTTAACAAAACCTTTCCATCATTATCTTGAATCACCCGTGTGCCAGGGTCATATTGTACAACCATTGCCCTAAGCAAGTCTATATCAGGGAACACATTTGGTAACAGTAACTTCCCCATATCATACATCAAACCATTAGAAAAGGGGTGGGGAAAATTCCTTTGTCCAAACCATAATCTGAACATCTCTAGACCAGTAAGAGGAACCCTAGCATTAGCTATGTTAGAACAATTATATACTAATCCCTCCCTTAGACTTTTTCCTCGCATCATAACCAACCCCTTCTTCCTATCATTTGTCGACAAGGGTAATTGATCTAGGAAATCATCATATAATTTTCTACTTAAATAATCAATTTGGCTAGAGTGTTGCTTTGTCAGTGCCATCCTAAGTAAACTAGGGATTCCTTGCTATTTTAAATTTTAAACAAACTAGGGCTTAACAAAATATGAAATTATAGAACAAAACCTTGCAATTTCCCACAATTAAATTACCTTATAGCCCTACAACAACTATCAATAATCCCTACAACAAGCACACAAAAAATTCCCCCCAAATTCAAATTCAGAATAACTAGGAGATACAGAAATGAACTCACAGCTTTGCACTTGTAGAAACCAAAATTCTTTTTGTAACAATTTGTAACTTCATCCTTGGCTCTGCAATTTCTCCGCAAAGATGTTTTGAATGCTTAATGATACCAAAATTAGAAGAAAATTTCTTTATTTCGATCAAACCCTGGCAGTAGATGGCATGTCCACCATTAAATCTTACTCGTGCGCTGCACGAACAGCTCCAATCGCATTCGATGCAAATTCAAATATTGGCCATTGATTTTTCACCTTGGTTAGATCATCGAACGATTTCCTTCAAATCAAACTGGCATAATCTCCATCGTGGAAACAAGGGGCCCACCATACCACGTGTTGCCAACAAAATCCACGTGGTGCTCACCCATGATATCGCAATCAATAAAAACCTCGCAACTTCTGATCACGTGATGACGGGCAACCATGGATCTTCCACCATCGGCAATCTAGTTCATCCAACATAGTCACCAGATTTTTCTTTAACCATCAAGCACCTTTCCTACTGAGATTATAATATCTGCATTGATTTGAAGCACGTGCATCTCATAAACACTTTAGTAACCCGTTGCATAATGTATTAAAATCAAATAGATGCATCAAAGTATTTTATCATCCCTTTGGAATCACTGGACGAGACATGTGGCACTTGCCTGTGACATTGTGATCAACCAAGATAGTGTGGTGGGGTCATTGTGGGATGGCGGGGAACAACTAAGTTCAAACGATGATTGATCAACGATCATGCAAACTTGTCCCTTTGCAAAATAAAAAAAATTATTAAAGGAATAAGGGGACATCACTATGCCAATGACAAAAAATGACATAAGTTGTCACTTAAATTAGGGAGCATAAGACCATCCAAGACTTAGGAGAATAAAATTAAACAAAGAAATAAAATGATAAAACTAAAGGGGGCTAGACCTAGACAAAGCGATGGGACTTAAGATGTTTTAAAAACCCTCCCAAAAAGTAACAGTTGAATAGATCATTCCTAAGGTGTAAGATAATACTAGGGTTTTGCATGAAGACAAAGGTAAAACCCTAACTCTAGGATTTTCCCAAACACCATAGATGACCAGAGACATAAGGCAAGATAAAACTTTGAAGTTCCATCAAGTAGATGGTTAGGAGGGTAGAGGGGAGAGAGGAGAGAGATGTGAGTGAGAGAGAGAGAGAGATACCTAAGAGAGGGAGAGGTGGTAGGAGGGTGAGACTTGAGAGAGAGGGGGATGGAGGGAGGGAGTGGGATATAGATAGAGGGTAGAGGGTTTAAGGGTTAAGGGTAAAAAGGTGGGAGATAGAGGGAGTGAGTGAGAGAGACCTGAGAAAGGGAGAGGGGGTAGGAGGGAAAGTCTTGAGAGAGAGAGGGAGGGAGTGGAAGAGAGATAGAGGATAGATGTTTTAAGGGTTTAAGTATTTAAGGTTAAGGGTAGAGGGATAAGGGTAGAGTGGAGAGATATAGGATGAGTGAGAGAGAGAGAGAGAGAAACTTGAGAGAGGTAGAGAGGGTAGGAGGGAGAGACTTGAGAGAGAGAGAGAAAGAGAGAATTAGGAGGGGGAAGGGAGAGGGGAAGAGGGGAAGAAACAACACATTAGGTCTTCACATGGATAAAAATTCATAAAATCAGATCTCCCATACATATTTTGTTGAAACCTAGGCTTGAACCTCTCATTTCACATGCTTTTCTTCACAAAACTCTTGAGGACACTAGCTATACCTTCTTTATTTCTCATCCTACGCCCTATTCATGCATCTTACAATTACAAAAGTATCAATGGGGCCTCTTACGAAAGCTACAATAATGACAAAAAGTGTAAGAGCCCCTTTATATCATGTTTGGACTATAAAGCCCTCAAAAATAGGGTAACCGGATTGTATGCAAAGAAATGAATTTTTCTAACTCAAATCAATGCCTTAAGCCCTCAAATTAGATTCAAATCAAAGATAACACATATCTTCATGACTTGGAATTGATTTCACATCAAAATATGGTTGCATGTGACTGTACAGTGATGCATAACAGGAAAAATACAAAAAAAATGAAGAAAAACACAGATTTTTGAATGTCAAGAACTTGTATTTTAAATCCTCAACCATCAACAACCATTGCAATGATCACTTTATTCCTTTTAAATGACTTTACATGTCAACCACTGAACAACCACCTCTACAACTAACTTTTTAATCTTTTATGATCATGTGAAACATAAAACACACTAATTTCAAGGTTGTTAACATCACTATTGAAATTTTTTAATTTTTTAACCTTTCAAACATTAAAAAGTGCATCATTAAATTAATTATGTAATGGCATAAAAATTAAAAACATCATGAATTAATTATGTAACCACATAAGTCAAATATAATTCTATCAAGAAATTAATATCAAATAGATAATATAATCGCATAACTCATACATTTCAATGTCATTGATCTTCTTCTTCATCTGAATCTTTGTTTGTATCATCTGATCCATATTTGACATTGTAAGGATTGGTCATATCATCATCATCATCATCATTGATATCAATTTTGATACTGTCATCATCCACACAGATATCATCTTCATGAACATTAACTCCTACACCACCATGATCTAGTTCCTCCTCTTCGACTTCTTCGTCAAGGACATCATCAACTAACTGTTGATCCTAATCAACATCTACATCATCTTCTAGTTCTTCGGTATCTTCTTCTTCCACCACATTATATTTTACTAGTCTTCCTCTTGGATCATGTCTAACAAAAAATGACCAACCCAGTTTATCGGGAACCTCTGAGTAAAATACCTTCTCACATTGGCTTGGAAGAACATAGGGCTCATTTCTAGCTCACTCGATAGACCTTGTATTAACCATGGTAAATCCATTATCATGTTCAATAACAGTTCTCTCATGATCATTTTCATTCAATTGTAGCTTGTACCATAGGACGACGAATAGAATTAATTTAAAGGACTTAAATTCACACTCAAGTATATCATCCAAAATCCCACAGTACAATTTTTTGAGACTTTTGGACGTATGTCACTTCTAGATGAAATATTAATCACCTAAAAGACTGCAGTTATACCAAAATCAAAAAAATTCTTCATGTCATCCAACATTTTGATTCAAAATTTATGACCATTGCACCACATAGTCTTGTGGTGTTTCACCTACAATATGTCAAACATGTAAAAATTATTGCAATATCGTCAGTTGATAAACATATTTATTCTTGGCCGAATGTATGCAAAGAAAACAATCTCAACATATATATACATCAATATAATTGAAAATAAAAAAAAAATATGGGTGATTAATATATTTATATGTACCTGTTTATCTCTTAAACCATATGCTAAATCAATTTCCCTTTGTGTAACATTAGAATCTCCATTACAATGAGCTTCTTTAACCAATGAAGTCATACCTTCCCATGTTAATGCGCGACCAGATTGTTGAAATCAGTCAATCCATACAGTCATCCAATCAATATTGTTTGCAATGTAAAAATGTAGTGCATCCCACTCTTGACCAACTGTATCAAAAAAATTTGAAATTCACAAATTACGTATAATTAGTTAAATACCACAGTATATGACCTTAATTTATAATTGATGTATATTAAATATTAAAAATTAAATAAGTACAATATACATAAAAAAACATATGTAAAATGTATTCCAATTAATCTCCATAACCATCTTATAATTACCTTTCACTTTCCTCAATATACCTTTCCCCATCAGGTACTCCCCTTCAAATTTGTTAATGGAGTTGGGATCCCAAATGTGATCTACATGGATCTTTGTTGCAAACTTAGGAAGATATTCACTAATGTACACCATGGTCTAGTATACCATATATCCCTCCACCATATAACCCTCAGGATGTGCTCTTTGTCTAACCAAAGCCTTCAAAAATTTCAAGTGCCTCTCAACCATCCACATTGACCTTGTGTGTACAGGTCCACACAATTCAATCTCCTCAACTTGGTGTATGAGGTAGTGTTCTTGTACATTGAAAAATGTTGAAGGTAGACACTTTTACATTTCACACATTAGATGAGGAATTTTTCTCTTCCTATAATTTATATCTTCTTGATGGATTTCTTTAGATGACAACCATCTACAAGTGATTCAAGGTGCAAATATATTAACAAGATTTAGCAAAAATATACAATATATTACATAACAAGTAAAAAAAATGGAAATTATAAGATGTATACAATGAATTGAACAAATATCGCTACTTACCTCATGTATTTTCCAAGATCATATATAACTTGCTTGACATTGTTGTCAAAGTTGTCTGGGAGAGATAGAGGTAGAACGTATTGCAACAATTACAAAATAATTTTACCATTATTTTTTCAAAAGTAATAAACATAATACACTAAAAAGTACATGCACTATACAAGTGTATATAATATACCAGAATAATTGCCTTAATGAAGGTATGCCAATCATGCGTTTTCATCCCTGACCCAAATTCACCTTTCTTTGTTATTATATTGTTTATGTTCATAGCAAATCCTGTGGGAAATTGAATTTTTCGTATGACTTCTTTTATAGCATTGTTTTGTTGCTCTGTTAATAACCAAGGAAAGGAACTTATATTAATTTGGTCTCCATCACTATTTAATTGAATGACATTTTTCATTGCATGATTGGCTTCTTGAATGTCACTACAAATTTTGACAATTTTTTTTTTGTCATGCCTTCCATCCAATATTTTCCATAATGTTTTTCTTATATTCTTTGTGATATGCATTGTATCAAACAAATGCACAATTTGTAGCTACTCATAGTAGGGCAACCTACTAAATTGTATGGGATAAATTTTCAGTCCATGTGGAAGCTGGCCATTAATGCCTTGACGACCTTCATGAAGCATATAAGTTAAACAAATTAACGACATTCATTTTCAATTACAGCATGAGTAAACACAACACAATATAAAAATATAAATTCAAAACATATTATATATGATAGATAAAAAATTTGATCTGATGTATAACCTTGACTATTAATTCTATTATATTCCAACTTCCATAGGTGAGGTGACATTCTTCGTGGTTTTGATGTAGTCTCATCTTTCCCATTGAAAAGATGTTTTTCAGTAGTTCGATACTTATGATTTCTATGGAGGAAGTGCCTATACTCATCAAACACCTACTTTCCTAAACTTGTTGAATGATGAGATTTCATCTTTGGACCACAAATTGGACATGCAAATTTCCCCTTTGTTTGAAGACCTGTAAGATCGTATATAATTGGATTAAATATGTCAATTTTTATAATTATATATAATAAATAGATTTTTTTAAAAACATGCATGATATCTACTTCATAAAATTAAATATTGTTAAAGTGCAATCAAATGTTATAACTTATCACAAAAGTGTGTTGGCCCTAGGGCATCATGAATTGTCCATACAAGGATTGCATGGAATTGAAATTGTCTTTGTCCTATTGGTCTAGAGACGTCATACATAGTTACGCCATTCCATAACTTTAGTAACTCGTCGATAAGAGGCTCAATATATACATTCATATCTTTAACGTGGTGCTTACCTAGTTTAATGAACATAAACATTACATAATTATTATAACTATTTTACTGTAATATATATAAATTAATGTACATGAATATTGAATAAAAAAATATAAGTCATTATGCAACAAATAAGACAAATGAGATGCTACTATGTTAAAGAAAATTGATGTAACCAAATACTTGGAACAATCATTGACAACATTATGTGCTCCCTCTTTATTGACATCCATAGAGGAATGTTATTGTTGATAACAAAAACAGGCCACACCGAGTAAATAGATCTCAGCTCTCCAAATAGATTGACACCGTCCGCTCCCAATGAAAGCCTGAGATTATGAGGTTCTTATTTAAAGTGTGGCAATTTTTCCTCCATGTCCCTAAATGTAGAACCATCCACAGGCATTCGAAGAATGCCATCTCCACTTTTATTCTGTGCATGGTAATCCATAAATTGCGCTAAGCTTTCACACCTAAATAATCGTTGCATATGTGGAATAATAAGAATGTAACGAAGAACTTTGCAAGGCAATATTTTTGTTAGTTGATCTATTCGATATCTACTGATATGACATTCCGGTCATTCTGTTGCAAATTCATGTTGTTTATGATATATAATATGATCATTGGGACATGCATCTATTGCTTAATACTCCATTCTGATATCTTTCATAATGCCAAACAAATCTCGGTATGAGCGAGGTAAAATATTTTATGGTGGTAACAAAAATACACCAATCAATCTACAACAAAAAATAATTTGTTAATATAAAGAATATTAATGGTACATATTTCATTCTTTATTTACTAGTGATGAACTAACAACAGTTAAAATAAATGAAAAAAGATGGCATATATGACATACCTTAACATCTATGAGATTTCTATGTTTGATAAACTATTCATAACCTTCAAGTTCAACAACAACAATACAGTAGAGAGAAGAGTTGTTTGGTAGCCTTCATAAAGGGGTTCATATTCCTTCTCAAGTACAGGTAAATCATGAACATCATCAAAGTCATCTCAATCATTATGATTAGCTCAGCCACTAAATGTGTCATAGATCAATGTATCTGTACGATCATCTTCAACTGTGTTTTCTGGCGCATGATCATCTTCTTCCATAGGATCATTAACTTCGTCTTTGATATTCACAGCTCCATGTTCGCCCACTTACAAAACCATATTCTTTTGGCCGTAATAATCCATATCATGTACCCTAGGGTGCCCCACCTTTATAATAATGATAGACACTATATATATATAATGTTAAAACGATATAAACATTTACAAATTCAATTAATATAAACACATATAATGAACAACTTACCAATGGACGATAATCATGCACCCCTTCAATGTGAACATGCTGCCTACAATCTTTCTCATCTGTTGTGATTAAAAGTTATCTCTTCTTTAAGCCCTTGTAATTATTGCAAGGGAAATAACATTTCCCATCACCCTTTCTTTTCAATCTAGCTCACAATGTATCAAGTGTCTCTTCATTTTTTTCTGGACTTACATTATCTAACATGATTTTTCTTTACCAATTTTGACTATTTAGATCTTCAAAAAATATCAAATTCACACTCCAATAATTTTTATTCATAGACAGGTAACAAAATCTAATAATTCTGATATTTTACACACAAAAAATGGCATGCAACCACCCCTGCAAAAGAGAAGATAGTCTGAAGTTAATGACCCCAAAAAACACTTTAAAATGATAATTCTAAAACTTATTAAATTATCATTTTACTATGATTTCCAACCGTTAGACTCCTATAATCAGAATATTGAACTTGATTGCAAACTTCCTACAACAATGGAGGTAGTGAGCTTGTAAGAGCAAGTGACCCATTCCAAAGGAGCAACAAATCAAAATCATCATTGCTAATGTCAATACAGATTTATCCTTTTCGTTCAAGATGCAATGAGTCACTTCTTATAACGATCTTATCCCTAGGGCCCTCAACATTGAGAGAGCACTAATCGCACAAGGAAGCACACACTAGTAGAATTTAGCAAATAAATGACTAGCTAACTAAAAAATTTAGTCACAACAACTAAAAATGAATAAATTTTGCTCATTTTTTGCAACTCAGCTATAAATGAGTAAATAAATTACTAGTTTGGTCATTGATTAAAAGTTATTTAGTCACACAAATAAAAATGACTAAATAGTTAATCATTTATTTAGTCACAATGCATTTGAATAAATCATTTAAGGAATCAAGAATATAGCCTGCCAAAATACCCTAAAATTTTAATAACTATACCCTAAAACTTTTGCAAAATCTTATTTTCAAGTGTAGCCCACCATAATGAAATTTTCATTTTAATAAACATACTCTAAATCCTTTGTCAAAACATTATTTTCAAGCATAGACCGCCAAAATGGAGAAATGTTTCAGTAAAGAATGACAGAGAACAATGAGGAGATGTGTGTGAAAGGAGGCATAGGATTCATTGTTGCTTATCTCATTCCTGATCTGCTCAACAAATCTTACATTGTTCCCGCTACTATTTGTAATCTAGGTATTTATTTGACATATATTTGTATAATCTCAAATTCCTTTAGAGGCTTTTGAAGTATCAATGTATCCTATATAGGGTTTAGAATGATTTCTTTTAATTAAAAAAATTAATAAATGATGTATTTCCCTATAATTAGATAATGTGGAGATCTCCTAAATCTGCCCCAGCACACTATCCTCTTTGGCACTGTATTCATTACTCCAGCTACTAGGGTTTTGCATGTGACATTTTTAATATCTTCATAACCGTTGTTTTTAAATAGATCTCATTCTTTGCTTTAATCCTTTTCATGGTAACCCTTGAGTTCCATAATCCACTTTCAATCTCTTCTAAGAACGTTGTCTTAAGCTAGACTGCATAGTATGCATCTAAAGCAAGTCCTTCATACCTGCCATTGTTCCAAACTACCACTCACTACCTTGGTTAAAATGTTGCCTCCATAAGGACAATGGCATGTTTTCATGGTTGCCAGTAATTGACTATTAAGGTCACTACTTTCATCAAGATATAATAAGATTTTTTTCTTCAAACTCAAGGCATTATACAAGATAACATTGTGAATTGTTTGTTGTGTACGATTTGATTTTCTTACACATTTACTAATTTTCTAACTTCCTTTAAGACTGGGTATTGTACCCTCAGCTACAATCTCAAATAGCTCTCTCACTATCACTTGAAGATTCCTTTCATGAGCATCCTTCTATAAAATCAAACTATTCCCTATAGACTACCTACTTACTACAGGGGCTCATTGTTTCATGGTATTGTAGATCTTAAGATTCGTCAACCTTGTTGGCACTACTTCATAGTCCACAAGGTATTATTCACTATTCTCCCATGTTTGATGAGTCTCAAAACATTTCCCAAACATGCAATCCACTACCTCCATTATACATTAATGGCTAAGAAGAAAAATTAAACCTATGATTACCACTGTTAATTCATTTGGACAGTCATTCCCTAATTACATTTTCCTTGTCTAACACTACCAAAAGCATTTAAAAAACCCTTAAGGTCAGTAAGGGGGTAAGGAAACTCACTGATAAAATCTCCACTTTACTATGCAAGGTTTGAGCTTTATTATCTTATCACTGCTTAGCCACTTTTTGATTGTCACATCTCAAGTGATTGTCATTCTTCTTACCTTAAATTTCATTTACAAATGTCACTAATCTACATAGCGTTCTTGTTACTGGCTACAATCTTTAGATTGCAAGATTTTGTTATTAGCTACAATGTCTCAATCTTTCTGGTATTGTAACCTCACTAATACACTAGAGTTATTGTTTATGTTTCTATGGAGGCCTAGGGTTTGTACCCTAATCATGCTCTTACCAATGCTTCTGTTGGTATTAAAAAACAACCTTAAATCTTGGGTCAAAAAATTAGTTGTCTTGATAGGGTTGTGGTATGATCTTGGATTGTATCCTAGAGCGTGTGGGAAGCTTGTGTTTGATCATTAAGGTATGTAAACCTGATCAAGGAAATGTATCCTATATAGCACGGGTCTTTCTTTAATACTTTCCATAATGGTTATTAGCATATCACATTATTATAGTTTGTGGTAACCCAAGATTGCATTCAAGTATGTAACAAACTTGGTTTTTAGTCTAAGCTATACACTTTTAAGTAACATTCATAAGGTTTATAAAATCTTGATCACTCTCTAGAATAGCCCATTAAACATGGGTTGTGTTTGAATGCACTACATAATTGATATAACACAACCACTCTACATATCAACCAAAGTTATAGGCTCTTTATTGCAACAAGAGGTAATCACTCTTGGATCATGCTATAATTACAGTGTAACTTGTTAAACTTGAGACAACTTGAATGTACCAAATGATGATTGACACTTACATTATACAACCTGAATTAACTACATTATATGAGTGCCTCTTGTTAGAGTAATAAGTTGTTTTACTTAATTAATTTAATCATATTGGTTAATTAATTAAGTCACTTATCACTTTAGTTACTTAAGCTAAACTTAGGCACATTAATAATTAATTATTTATTAATTATTAAGTGTACACACTAGGGTTTCCCTTTAGGGTTTTCTTTAGGGTTTCTTGATCTCCTTTTATAAGGATTGATCTCATTGTAATTATAAACGGGAGAATATATGTAGCTTTCATATATTCTTGAAAGTTTTCTCTCTTTTGTAGCTTTTTCTTGTTGAAGTTAATTGCACACATTTGTTTTGCAGATCTCTTGCGTGGAAGGTGTTTTGTTTGTGTTTGATCCTGTGGCTCATGGTTTTGTGCTTGTTTCACAATTCCAACATGTATCAGAGCATGGATTCAGTAAACCCCTTCTCGATTTATGAGGTTTTCTTCTTCAACAAGGGTTGTAGGCTTCATATCTGAATCTCCTTTGCTTATTTTTCAAATTTTGGAGGTGATCATCTTTCAAAGCATTTTTTGTGTGAATCAAACCTTTCCATTGAATCCAGAGCTTCCGGAATAGTCAAGATTGACCTTTGTTTTGTCAAATTTGGCTTTTGTTTGTAAGATCTATAAGGGTTTGAAGAAAAGGTTTCTTTGTTAGATCCAGGGGGTGCTCAAATTTTCAGAGCATTTTCAGCCCAAACGGACCTTTTCATTGTGTCTGTAGTAAACCAAAACCCCAAAATCGACTATTCATTCATCCATTTTCAACAAAGTTGATCTGAGAGGCAAAAAAAAATTAGAGAAACTGTACGGCCTTCCAGCACGTGGATCAGAAAAAAATATTTCACCCTGGTAAATTTTTTTTATTTTTTGAATTTATTTTGTCAGAAAAATTAAAAATATATATTATAAAATTTATTTTTGCTTTTTTTTTTAAAATAAAAACACAAAAAAAGTTTTTAAAAAAAAAATTAAAAAGAAAGAGCCTTTAAAAGGCCTGCTCAGGCCTGCAGTATAGGGTACCCGTAGGTACTTGTGTACGCAAGCCTGCAGGCCCTGTACGAGTGTCGCCTGCGTCAGCCACTGATGGCCTTACTGTCGTCTGACAGTCTGACCGACTTTTATGATTTTTTTTTTTAAATCAAATCTCTTTTTGTATGATTTTAAAAAAAAAAATCAAACCATTTTTTTATGATTTTTTTAAAAATAAATCAAAGTTTAAAAAAAAATTATTGTAAAGTTTTTTTTTATAAAAAAAACAATTTTTTGTAATAAGCCCTATAATTTTTCTTTTTTATTCAAAATAATGCATTGTAATTGGAGAATTTTTTCCAGCATCACTAAAATTGGTGGACCTCCAGATCTAGAGGTGTTTTTCCTAAATTTGGTGGAGATCATTTTTTGCTCTTCTCAGCCCCTCTCCGTTGGGTTTTTCAGTTTTGCACCTCAACTTCGAGAGGCCATATCTTGGTCATACAATGGTGGAGGTATTTTCCAATTTTGACTTCTTGTTTTTTCCAGAATTCTATTTTATCAGTGTTGTTGTTGTTTAGTTCTCATTTTGGAGACTTTGACAGGCCATATCTTCTGCATTCGAACACTTTTTTGGGTGCCGCTTTTTTTGAAAGTGCATGTTTTTTCATGTACATCATGGTGCTATCATTTTCCTCTTTTTTTTGTAAGAGAATTGTATTTTCAGCATGTTGTCCTATTTGTACATTGTAGACATTATGGGCTCACATTGCATGTATTTCTCTTTTGTAAACGCACTGAGATAAAGTGCCTCAGCATTGAATGTGTAGTATTGGGTTTCTTGCACATCACTTTGTGTCTTATTGTACTTGCTCTATGATGTAAAGTGCCATGGGGGTTGATGTTTGCCTTTGTTTTCCTTCATACCTTTCTCATGCATATGTGACTTTTGGTTTCACATCCTTTCTATCAGCTTGTACTTTCATGTTTACACCTTCAGATGCTCTTGGTTCCTCTTCATGCACTACTTTCTGGCATTCAGTTTCAATGTACCTATCATGCCTCTCCCTTTTCAACATTATAGGGGGGTATTATACTGTTCGTGTTAATGCTTCCTTGGTTTCGCCTTGGAAGGAATCTTCCATTCTCAGTTGATCAGTGTTCTTTAGACTATTGGTACTTGTGCCATTTGTATCTTCGTTCTAAGTGTTTTCCTTTGTTTTCCATCTGATTCGAGTAGTGTCGTTGGGGGCACTCATGTAAATTGTTGTCTTCTTGATCCTGATCATCCTATCTTCAGAGGAGGTTCTTCAGCACTGTAGCAGTCATCTTTTGACAAAGTTTGCAGCTTCTTCATGCTTTTGTGATGTTCTACATGTTCTTCTATTTTAGGACATTTCCTTGATTTGGAGGCTTCTTAGTCCTTCAGTCATCTTTGATCTCTTCTTGGAGTAGAGTTTTTTCCCATGAGGTTTTCTCTATTTCTCCAATTTATAGAGATCTTTTGTTTGTACATGGGTACCTTGGCCTTGTTTGTCGGGACCCATCTTTGCTTTCATACATTTTTTTCTTAGTGTTTTAGCTACCTCCTAAGTTCATCTTAAGGGGGGTGTTAGAGTAATAAGTTGTTTTACTTAATTAATTTAATCATATTGGTTAATTAATTAAGTCACTTATCACTTTAGTTACTTAAGCTAAACTTAGGCATATTAATAATTAATTATTTATTAATTATTAAGTGTGCACACTAGGGTTTCCCTTTAGGATTTTCTTTAGGGTTTCTTGATCTCCTTTTATAGGGATTGATCTCATTGTAATTATTAACGGGAGAATATCTGTAGATTTCATATCTTCTTGAAAGTTTTCTCTCTTCTATAGCTTTTTCTTGTTGAAGTTAATTGCACACATTTGTTTTGCAGATCTCTTGTGTGGAAGGTGTTTTGTTTGTGTTTGATCCTGTGGCTCGTGGTTTTGTGCTTATTTCACAATTCCAACACCTCTTTCTATCACAAGATAGCCATATTAAACTTGGGTCACACATGAATGCATCCTATATTTGTTATAGCACAACTATGCCACATGACCAATAGAGTTATGGATCACATAATTACAGTCACAAGAATTTGTTCCTTGGTTGTGATCTTATGGTGATAACACACAACAAAATTTGGACATGAAATTCTCAAAACCCTAAACCTCTAAAAATAAAATATGATGACATGTTTTAAAATATGATTTTCAAACCTGGAGCTACAAATCTAACTTCACAACTGAATTCTGCAAAAAGTCAATGACTACCCTCAACCTAACAATATCTTCTTGAATTTTTTTTATTTTTCCAAAGAAAATCGTCCTTAGTTCTCCACAAACTGTCTCAAGTAGAGAAAATTCGCAAGTATAGCAAAACATTGTTGCAATAAATCAGTGAACTCACTTTTCTTTATGTCAGCCACAATTTGATTTTTTACTTATTTCTCATGTTTTTCAAAATTTTGACGAAACTGCTAGTCAAAATGTTGACGAAACCCAGGTTCATCAAAATTTTGATGAATATCAGGGATAAACTTTAAAAATTTGAAAATTGCACATCAAATTTTACAAGCACTCGACAATACATAAAATTATATATAGTTCGTCAAAAAAAATTCATCAGATTTTGCAGTCAAATGAGTTAGTGTCTCTTCTCACTACTGATTCCAATATTTTTTTAATGAATGGTGTAGGAAAGGGATCATGGATGTAGGCTTTATTCAATTCTCTAAAGTCAACTCAAGTTCTTATTTCCCCTATTTTCTTATTTTTTATTACCATAGGGCTAATCCATTCTACATCTTCGACTAGTTTGATTATCCCTACTTCCAACATCTTGTCTAGTTCTACTTTAACATTCTTTTTCATGTTTAGGTTTAGCTGGTATGGTCTTTTTCATACCATTTTAACTCCTTTCAACTATATATCTTCATGACTCCTAGTTCCTCCTTTATTCTCTTTAGGTCTATAAATATTCTAGGGAATAGTTCTTCAAATTCTAATAAAATCTCTACAACTTGTGCCACTAACCTATCATCCCAATAGTCTCTTATTTTGAAAACTTTAAGATCTCCTTCCTTAGAAATATTTTCTTCTCTTATTTTAATCAGTTGGTTATAATATTTTTGTTTTGATTTTTTTGGAGATTCTATTTCTCTTTCTCCTTGTTGGACTTCTATGTCTAAGTTGTGTGTAACATCATCATCCTTGTTTGTTAGATAATATTTTCTATTTAGTAATGTTGGTTCCTTATCTAACCATTCTATGTATTTCCATATTCCCTCTAATGATGGTGGTGGTGTAGAGGTTTGCGGTACCACCACTTCCTAATTTTTACCTAGTTTGAATATTATCTCCTTCATTTTGAGCAATCTGGTATATATGTGTGTCTTCATTGTAAAAAGATAATCTATTTCTAAAATCCATTGTAAGTTCTATCCAATATTTTGTTTCTCCTCTTTGCTCTTGGTTTATGTACCAAGTCTGCTACAGTGTTAGTGTCCAATAGAAAAAATGGATATATATATATATATATTCATATTCATTTCCTGCTCTCCATGTGGTGATGCAATTGGTTAAATTATCTTTTAGTAAAATATTTCCATTATACTTTGGAATTCCTTGTATTCTCCTTCCTTTGATAGATATCTTGTTTTGATTAAGATTTTAAATATTTCCCATTGTGTTAATTGTTCCTTATGTGTATTACACCAACATGCAACATTACAAATGAGTGTAGTAATATATAAAGTCTCATGTATTCAATTTGTATTTTTTTCTATTTGTGTAATGAATGATAATAAGTTGTCAAATCTTGAATATTTGGGTAGTTTGATATGTGAAATCCCTTGCGAGATGTGATTTATTCTATATTCCAATGTATCACAAGGGTTCTGCAGTAAATTTTTTGGGACTCCAGTAGAATGCAGAGCATCCACCGATGTCTTTTGAATCATGAATATTCTATAGAATTTGGTAATCCTCTAAGAATGGAGTTCTAGTTCCTCTTTCATCCATGCATCTAACACATTCTAAGTATTTGTGCTATATGTAGTGCTTTCTATTTCAATTTCTCCTTCTAAATTGGGCTCTTCCAAAATGTCATTTGGTGTTAGTTGTGAGATTGTGTACATGTTTTTATTTTTAGATTCATTATATTTTTCTAGGTTCACTTCTATATATGATTCACTTGAGGTTTTCCCTAAGGGGATATGAACTATTCTATTGTTATCAAAAAATAATAATTCCTCCTTTTTGGAGTCTACAATTCCATTTGTGTTTATAATCCATCTAACTCTAAGTAATGCATTGAATGAGTCAAAGGTATCCTTTATACTTCAATGACTTCAAAATATACTATTTGTGTCACTCCTTTGACACCACCTTCTACATGTTTCCATATCCCCAGGGTTTTCATTTTTGTACCATCTAGTAGGATAATATTAGAGGGTTTTTGTTTTAGTTTTGGTTTTTCTATTTGTTCCCACGCCCATTTTGGGAGCATGTTTATATTAACTCCTAAGTCCACCACGACATTAGTTATTTTCCTGTGGTCTATACTTATTGTAATCATAATTGGTCATGTGTTCCCTTGTCTATCATTATTGTTTATAGTTCTAATTTGTGGTATTTTATTTTGCTTGTTCTAGTACTTACAAAATTGCTTCAGTTTATCTAGTAGGTTATATTGTTTATATATTTTTATCAATTTCTTAAGTACGTCTACTTCTTGTTTAGAAAAATATTCATTTCATTTTGTTGCATGCTCTTGTTCATTTGTGATATTTTTCTTTGTTTCTTCTATTATTTTTCCATGTTGTTTCTTAGTTGGATGAAATTCTTCCCCATTTGAGGTAGTTTCTTCCTTTGTAGTTTCATGTCTACATTTTTTGTATCAGTTCCTTTTCTTGTTACTACTATTTCTTTGTTGTAAGCATGATTTTCTACTTTAGAATTTCTAGTCCCCTTAGGTTTGATATCAATCCATTTTGCTTTTCAGCATTTTCTATCTATTTCCTTGGATTCTTTTTGTGTTTTCCTTAATATCCTTGATCCTTTGGATGAATTTTGATTTTGGAGTTCATCACTATTTTATTGAGGTTTTGTATTCCTATAATAGGTTTGGGCTTTATCACAATTGAATATATCATGTTTTGTGCTTCTATAAAATCCATAGGGTTTCTTCCTATCACCCTAGCATTATGTCATGAAGTGTCCTTGTTTATTGCATTTGAAACATGTGGCCTCTATTTATCTTCTTCTTTATTTTCCTTAGCCTCTATCTCCTCGAAATTTTCCTCTTTCAATATATGGGTCTTGAGTCTATTGATTTTGTATGGAGTTAATATTCCTCTTAGTTTGTCATTGTGGTACTTTATATTTGTGGTCTTGTCGATAAAGTGGCATTTCTACTAGTCCTTTGACATATGCCAACTTTTTTGGTCACTATGGTTTGTTATGGTTGGGTCTTCTCTTAAATAGAATAATTTTGAGGAGTAATCTTCTATTTCATGATCATCCCATTTTTTGCAAGGGTTGAAATAGATGGAGTTTATCTTCATGGGCAATGCTCATAAATCTACCCTTAGTGTGTTAGCTTTCTTTTCTCCAATTTATTTTGGGTATTCATTTATTATGTGTCCCTCTCTTCCATAATAAGTACACCAAATATTAGGTCTTGGTGCAAACATCTCTTGTTTTTCATAAGCTCTTATCAAAGTCGTAATTGTTCTATCCCAAGTTTTAGTTTCTCCATTTCTTTGTTCTCATTTTCCCTTTCCTGTTTCTGCCAGGGTTGGTTTTCAATCTTGTTGGTATGTGGTGATTAATCATGTTATATTGTATAGCCCATGGTATACTATACACCCCGGCATGTATCCTTGTCGGGGTCCGAGGCTAGGTCAGGCCCTAGGCGAGGGTTCGAGGGCGGCAGCCCCCGAAAAGCGGGGGTTCAAGGGCGGTAGCCCCCGAGAAAAAAATTTCCTCCTACTTTTTCATGTCATCACCGAAAAAGGGAAAAATTAGCAAAAAAAGAAAAATCCGATTTTGTAGAACCCAAAATCTAGAAGCTTCTAAGCTTGTTAAAAAGGGGTTCGGATGGGTGTTACAATATGATGAAAAATGCGATTATTCATAAGATTGTAATGATTTTTGCACTAGATAATAAAAGTATTGGATGGTTGTGGTTTGGTGGATGTAGCTCGGATTGGGTGAACCACATTAAATTCTATGTATGTTTTAGTTTCTCTGTTTATTAATTAAATCTACATTTAATTGTTAGACATCTACCTTTTCTAACCCTAACAAATCTAGCATGCTAAAGTAACAAGTACTAGATAGGTGTTAAAATGTCTCCTATCAAAGGCTACCCTGATTTCTGATGTTACTCCAAAGATGAACCATTCATTTTTATTTTTTTTGTTAATGGTTCTAATCTTCTAGTGATTTCTTTAAATATTTTATCAAATTATTTTATTATTTCATCCTTGTTTTGTGTAAGTTCCTATAGTTTGTTGACTCTTGTAAGTAGTTCTGAAGTGTCAAAGTTTGCTAAGAATTCTTTTTTTACTATATATCATTCCTTATCATTCTTAGGATAGGTTTTTTGGTAACATTTGAGGGTGTCACCACATATGGATCCAATAAAGTCGAATATTTTGCATTATCCCTAGTTATATTCTATCTTTACCACATGGATTATAGGATAAATGTATGTTCTTTTGCTTCATTAGTATCTTTTTCGAATAGGGGTAACTTCCTAGGAGTATTCATGTATGTTTCTTCTTCATATTCATTGTTTGTATATCCTATGTAAAAGTAACATATCCCCAAGTCTCCTATGTTATTCTCCTCACTTCCACATTCTTTTGTAGCTTGCTCACTTAAGGTGTGTCCTAATCCTTCTACATAAATTCTTCTTGATTTTAATGTCATTAAGGGTGACCCTTGGTCCAAGAGTTGTAACTATATAAACTATCTTTTCATCCTTTGAGATGTTTGTTTGTTAGTGTCATTTGACTAGTTGAGGGCTCCACTTCATTAATGGTTGTTAAACTCATAGGATCATCTTTATTTTCTACCGCATCTTCTCCCCTTGTCCATCTTTTTCATTGTTATATTAGGGTAGATTCAACCACTTAACATTCTTCATCTATGATTCAAATGACCAAAAAGCTTATTTGAAGTAAAACTAGATGGATGTTGGAGTGATTTCCATTTTTCATTACTTGATCATCCTATTGTGTGAATGATCTAGTCCTAGTTTTATATGATCTAAGATTGGTAAAAATATGTTCACTTAAACTGCAAAATTTATTTTCTTAGTTAACTCATCCATGGCCATTTTTTTTTTGAAAAATTGCTTGATTTTAATATAGTTAACTATCTATTTATTTATTGGGTCATAAGGTTAATTTTCTTTTAAGTTTCATATTTATCTTGAGCTCTCATTGGTTGATTAGTGATTATAGAATCATGACGTGGTTTACAATAAAGTATTTGAGGGTTCAATGCGTTTAGAAATCTTTTTTTTTTATGTTGCAAACTCTTATATTTAGTTGAATACAAATAAATTGAAAAACATATTGGATTCTCTATTTTATGGAAATATGGATTTCCTTTATCAACTAAACATTATAATTAGAATACATTTATACTTTTATTATTAAACAAGCTTGCAAATGATAAAAAATCACTAATCTTGATGTTTTCCTTTGTTTCGGGAAGAGGCTCGCCTAATTAAAGGAACATTTAAACTTCAAGAAAGGAAATCAAATCTAGATGATCAAGATATTTGGCCATATGACCATGAAACAAAATAACATGAAAAATGATGACTATTGTCAAAGGCATTTTTTATGAATGTACATAATAAAAGTGTCATTCATATTGATAGATAGAGTTAGACACCTAATCCTTATGTCGTTGGGATATCCCTATACATATAGCATGAAGTTACAACCAACGCATCTAAATATTTAGGATGACAATTAGATTCACAAAAGCACCTATGATGAATTTATATGGACCCCCTACACACAAAATGAGACCTCCATTATAGTGATCAAACTTAAGCACATGAACATTCTCCCTTCTTGATAATGTTACATACATGACAATAAAGTGCATGTTGAGCACTACTTGAAATCCTCGGGGAATATACCATATACCAATGAATGTTATATTATGCTAATATAGACTATGGTTGAAAGCCTATTTAAAAAATTGAGCTCAAAATATACAACCCTAACATTAATATGAATACAATGAAAATAATGCAAGTCATTAAACCCACATAAAATTCAAACAAAAGTTCAAAGAAAAAATTAAAAGGGTTCTCAATTTCATAAAAAATATGGGCATGTTGTATAAACCACAAAATATCCCCCACCTTAAAACAAAAGAAAACTACCAAAAGTGAAATCATGAATGACATAATAAAACTTCTTGATTATAGGAAGGTATATTTTCAGGTTAGTGTAATGTCATAAAATTGCACCCTTAATGCAATTTCACATTACATCAATATTCACTTTAGCCTAATGAGATGATAATACGAATACCCTTGCTCCCCTGTTGTTTTCTATTGGTGGGGAAATTTTTATCGGGGACACTTCCACATCGCATAGACGTTTGTGCATTGCATGAATGTCCTAACAAGATTCCTAATCTAGTGGCCATTGGAATGTTATACATCTACCTTCCTATGAATTATAATACCTCTGCAATTGCATGCATGCCTAAAAATGACACTCTTGTATGTAATTATTCATTTGAACTCATATTCTTCCCTCTCATTCATTCAATTCACCAATTCTCACTTCTACCAACTCAACCTCTCATTCTTGCAAGTCCATTCTCTCAACCCTCATTCTATTCTTGCTCTCTTTCTTTCTCAATCTCTTCTATATGAAGGTTCTTACACATTCATCTCAAGCTTTCTCAAGGCATTGTGAATACCCTTGCTCACCGCTTTGATTTTCATCCTTTACCTTTGTTGTTTTCTATTGGTGATGGAATTTTTGTTGGGGATGATTCAACATCGCGCAGATGTTTTCATGCCATGTGAATGTCTTGACAAGATTCCTAAACCTGTGGGAATTGGGAAGTTACACTTCTACCTTCTTACAAAGTGTAGCACCTCTGTAGTCACAGATGTGCCCGAAAACAACCCTCTTGTATGTAATTATTCATTTGAACTCATATTATTCCCTCTCATTCATTCAATTCATTGATTCTCATTTCCACCAAATCAATCTCTCATTCTTGCAAGTCTATTCTCTCAACCTTCATTCTCTTCTTTCTCTCTTTCTTGCTCAAGCTCTTCTTTATCAAGGTTCTTACACACTCGTCTCAAGCTCTCTCAAGGAATTGCACTTTCTCTCAAATTCACAATCTTGTTGGAGAGAGGGTAACATTTCCTTGTGTTCCATTATCATTCTTATTGAAGTATCATATTGATATCTTGCATGTTCTATTTCTTTATCTTGTTATTTCACATTGTCTATTGTCTATTTCTCTACCTTATTGTCTCTTTAGCTATCCATGAAGGTGGAAACAGCAAAATAGGGGATTGACCAAGGCAAGCCCTAAAATATCCCCAACACTTGTACTATTTTTATGTGTGCGGGTTGTCTATGTGGAGCTTTGTAGGAAGCTTCATAGTTGGACCACCCATGAGTTCATCTCTTTCCTTCACTCTTCATTATTTCACTTAATATTTTCATTACTCGTTCACTTGGTATTCTTCTTCTTTTGCTTTCCTTTTAGTTTTTTGAATTCTATGAGATTAGTCAAAACTATTAAACTCTTATTCCCAATTAGCTAGCAAACCTTGTGTGTTTTTGGAGGTTGACTCTATCTCTAGTCCATATGAGATTCCAATGTCCCATTGAGATGCTAGCGTGCCACACTTTCATCCTCTAGCTGAGAGCTATTTTTTCTATCTCCCAAGACCTCTAAGGCCTGTTCACTCCACTTCTTAAGTTATTTTTCCATAAATAATCATAAAATATAAAAACATATCAAAAAATCTCCCTTAGTCATCTCCCATCACTTGAGCTTTTTTCCTTGAGGTAGTTGAGGATAAGTCACTCCTTGTAGACTCTTCCCTTTCCTAGTGACTCAGAAGTAGAGAATCTCCTCCTCTACATTTTGGTGAACAAGATGTGAACTTTCTTTCATTTCTTTGTGTCAAAAATTTTCTTATCTTGTGTTAGAACATGTTGTAGATAGCACGTTGTGACATTTTCATGAGCTTCATGACCCAATCTACTATCTCTAAACACAGTAAGGAGAAGCTATTGAAACATAGATATGGGATCTAGAAGGTTTAGTCCTCCTTGTTTAGGTCCAAATTTTCAAGAGTGCTCTATAGGACTTCCAATAGGATTCTCCTTGGCTCACAATGAAGTTGCAACCCATACCCCTCCAGCCTCTCCCTCAAACTCTTCCACTTCCTTAGAGGAGGAAGTTGCTCTCAAGGTTCCTATGGAGAAAATTCACTCTTTGGAATTGAGGCTCCAAGAGCTTGTAGGGTTCCTAGAGAGAGAAGATTCTTATGCTTAAGCAGCTCCTCTTTTTAGTAGTCTAAATAATTTATTAATTAAGGGTTAATGAATCTTAGAGTTGCTTCATGGTATAGCAAATATTGTAGAAACCCATGTCCCGTCTTACACCATCATCCAAGACTCAAAATTTATCTTCCTTTGGTGTTGGTGTTGGTGTTGGTATTGGTGCTAGTAGTGGCACTAGTTCCGATGTTGGTGTTGGTGCCTCTACTATTCATACTTCGCCTGTAGACCCCATCATGAATGCTATCTTATAGAACATGGGGTAGATGTAGTCTTAGCTGGAAAATTTAGCTAGCTCATCTTCTCAACCTATGTTGTAGTCCTATTGTCATCACAATCCCTTTTCTTTTAATGTTGTAAACACCCCTATCTCCCTAGGGATGGAAATTCATAAGTTTGAGAAGTACAGTGGCTAATGGGATCCAAAGACTCACGACTCATCCTTTAATGCCATGTGTAAGGATTTATTTCATTATGATTATTTTCTTGCAAAACTATTCCCACATTCTCTTAAAGATGCTACCTTGGAGTGGTATTGCTCTTTTCCTAATAATTCCATCTTTTCCTTTGATAAGCTTGTAAATTATTTCCTCTAGCAATTCCAAGCCAACATTAGGCTAACGGTCTATTTACCGATCTCATTCAATGTAAGCAAGGGGCACATGAGAAGGTGACTGATTTTATAGCTTGTTACTAGGCCCTTTTTTCTCGAATCTCCTATGCCCTACCTAATTTTGATGTACAAAAGTATTCATTGGAAACTTGCAGTTGACACCGAGATCAATTTATGTTTATGGAATATTCATCGTTCGCCCATCTGTGTGCTACTCTACGTGAGTACCAACAAATGGTTGCATATTATGGGGATTCTTCCTCGTCCTCCCATTAGGATGGTCAGTCAATTGTTTCAATCTATGGTGAGTCAAGAAAGAAAAAAGTAGTGGTGAACATGGTGTTAGTTCCCACTGATAAAAATTTTGTAGGTCAAAATATAATATTCAAAAAATTATTTGAATCTCATACTAATATACTACTGTAAGAGAGGGGGACCGACCACGTTCAAGGCCCCAGGTCACATAGAGCCAAGAGTGGAAGGCTACCCTAACTTACCTCAACTTAAAGCAATTTTTGGAGATGACGGGCAAGAATGATGAGGACTATAAGGTCCTTTAGTCACTTTGCAGACTTGAAACTCAGAATGGGGCTAGGCGATCCAATTTTCAAGTTCAACACTACACCTTAGGAAGCTCTCTACCTGAGGACAAAAATGCGGTCTTGGGACAATAGTGTGGTGTGTTGGCGTCTCTCAAGTGTGTTGACCTTCATACAACCAAAGGACTAAAGAGATAAGGTTAAACTCTAGAAAATAGACTAACAACCCAACTAACTACTTCCAAAGGGCCAAAACAACACTATGAAGTAGACAAGATGTGCTCTAATATGATAAATTAAATTCACAAGAGTTAGGGTGGCAAGAATAATATCACAAAGGAGTTTGTTCACTATCTAGCTCCTAGTAGCACATTCACCTACACACAAAGAGGAGGAAAATTTAGTTGGGGCTGTTAAGGGGTTTTCCTTAGTCAAACCCCTGCTTTGGCATTTCCACCTCCACAAACAACCAATTTTTCAACAATGAAGAAAAAGTATGATAAAGGAAGGAAATGAAATAAAGAACACTAAAGCACTACAAAACAATAAATGTGCTTACTCAACCAAGTAATAGAGTAGAGGAGAGGGAATCTTACCACCTCCAACAAGAGAACTCAAGGCTAATGGAGGAGAAAATGAGAGTAATCAAGCCTCTATTGCAATGGTATTGTCCCACACTTGCTCTACTAAATTGATGGAGTGATGTTGTTGCTACTATGGAGTGCAAAAGTGTTGCTAGAATGTTGGAATGGAGACTAAAATGCTTGAACTTGTGAGGAAGATTTCTTCAATGGATGCAAAAAAAGATGAAAAGCATGTAGAAGGAGGGAATTTGAAGGAAGGATGAAGAAAATGACCATATTTAGGTCAGTCATCCGAAGAGGGCGTTACAAGTCGACTACCAATGAGAAGTGTAATGCCTTTGTAGAATATATCTGTAGGAATTTTCTAGGGACATAAGCATGCCACACAGATGACTATGTGCCATGCGGGCGTCCTCAATAGAAATTCCTCTACTGACGCTCAAAATAGGCACCAAGTGGAATGAATCCATCAGGCTTATGTGCAATTTAGCCTCTGAATTTGGTTTTCTAAAGTGGAGAAAGGAAAAAGAGGAATTCACATAAGGGGTGCAAATTCACTCCTATACATTTTCCCCCCATTTTACTGAGCACGAATACTGATGAGTGCTTCAATAAAGTAGATCAAAGAATAGTAGGGCTAGAAATGTATACCTGAACCATCGAGGAAGCAAACCATGATCTGATGAACTTGAAGGTGTAGGGAAAGTGAAGGACTTCATAGCTTCTTAGAACTATGAATTTGAAGAAAGAAAGTGTCTTACAGACTCACGAACCTGCAAGGGGGCAACCCCCAAAGGAGGCAACCCCCAAGATCTCTCACATGAAGGAAGCACCACTAAGTAAGCACCTTACAGGCTTGCATACCTACAAGGAGGGTGTCCCCCAAGAACTCTCACATGGAGGATACCTAGGAAGCATCCCCCAAGATCTCTCACATGGAGGAAGCCAAGAAAGTACCCTATAGAACCATAAACCTATAGGGAAGGTGTCCTTCAAGATCTCTTGCATGAAGGAAACCCAAGAAAGTGCCCTACAGACCGCAGACCTATAGGGAAGGTATCCCCCAAGATCTCTTGCATGGAGGAAACCCAAGAAAGCACCCTATAGACCTACAAACCAATAAGGAAGGTATCCCCCAAGATCTCTCGCATGGAGGAAACCCAAGAAAGTGCCCTGCAGACATGAAGACCTATAGGGGAGCCACCCCCAAGATCTCTCACATGGAGGAAGCTCAAAGGAATTTCCCTACAAGATCTTAGACCTATAGGGAGGTATCCTCCAAGATCTCTTGCATGGAGAAAACCTAGGAAAGCAGATTTTGTAGAGTCAAACACAACCACGTAAGAAAGTAAGTAGACAGTCGCATAGACCATTGACAATTTGGAAGACTCTCAAAGGGGTCTCTCGAGAACCTATTGTGAAGAAGGGGTCCACTCAAGGGATGCATGGTTCAAAAGAAGACATTTCCTTTCTCAAATCGATCCATCATCAAGGGATCCTTTTTAAATATGTTCACTTCATCAAGGAATTTGAAAGGAAGAATTATATATATGTATATATGTATATGTATAGTAATAGTATATAAATGAATTTTCATCAACCCCCTACTATATCAGACCATGTGAAGAATGCACGGGAAGAAAAACTAAAAATAAAAAATTGGGTCAACATGGAAGAGAAGCCTAAATACCCCCAACGCTTTGCATCATCCCTAATTTACCAAAAATAAAGCACAAACATGGAAGAATGATGATACAAATAGAGGAAGGTTTACGACACAAAAACCACATCTATATCCAAGCACCAATAGGGGTGATGAGGGTCATCTAGGCACACATAGCACAATCATGGGGGAACACACCATAACACACACACACACACACACATCTAATCTAAAGACCAAGAAGAGGCCTCCTAACACTGATCAACCAAGAGGTCATCTGCTTCCCACTCTAGATCATTGTAGGGGGAAGGAGGATGAGCCTGTAGTGGTGGGATGTTAAGAGGAGGACCATCGATCATCCCACAACAAGGGCTAAGGAAGAGGGCCCCACAAGGTCCTCTCTGTCAAGCTCTTATAGAGCTAGGGTCGACGATTTTGTGAAGATTGCTAGCAAGGATGAAACTTCATCCATAGAGTTAAACATGCACCCTACAAGAGCATCGTGTTTAACTTCAATGGACAGGGAAAGTTGTTCCTGAGATTCACTGCTAGGCTCACTAAATGACTCGAGAGCAATGAGTAACTCAGGAGAAGCTGGGACTAGTTCTATCACTAGGACAAAACAAGTTAGCATGAGACAACCCTATGAAGAAGGTGGGCTCCTTTTTCATTCCTTATTGTAGGAGTAACTAACCTCCACCTCCTGCTTCGTCGAGGAATGTGAGCTCCCCATAGATGAGGAAAGAGGTACAGAGGAAGAGGAGTGGGAGAAAATCATAGTAGACATCACTGAGGTGTTCATCATATCTATAGGTTTTAGGAAAGGCAAGACATCCATAATGGACATCAGCAAAGGTGGCTCCACCAAAGGAGAGATGAAAACTTGTACCCCATTGGGGTCAGGTGCATTTTTACTCACAACAGAAGTCGGAAGCAATATGAAACTAGACTAAATGGAAGTAGAGGGAAGGGGAGAGGAAGACACTGCAAGAGGCCCTAAAGTAGGGGTGGTTGTCTCTTCTTCCTTCCTCTATGAGGCAGTCTGCTCAACCAAAAGAGCTTTTTGCAACGCTTGCACTCGCACGCAAGGAAGTTTCTATGAATCTTTGAACTAGATACTAGAGGCTACGAAGGAATAGAAATCTCCTGCTCAACCATGGGAACATCTACTAAAGTCATCTCTGGTGGAGGAATAGACTCCTATATGGGAGCAAGAGGAGTAGATTGAGAAGCAACGGGAGGAGTCGACTCAAGTGCCTCAGCAGAGGGCCTCTTCCCATTCATTGTCTTGGGAGTAGGAGCGATAGGAGGCCACAAAGGTTGAGAAAAAGAGGAATCTCCATGGGAGGCCTTCTTCCTACTATACCAAATGGGCCTAGGCTCTATGGGTAGAACATGAAGTTTGAATGTGGGATGCTTGGAATTTTTCCAAGAGGGCACCATAGGATTCTCCTGCAAGCACAAAAAAATATAATAGCACCACAACAGAGTGAGAAGAAGCGTCAGACTAGCCAGTGAAAGAGAAAGAAGGAGCATCTCGGGACTGCTTCTCTTCTTCCCTCCTACATGCCTTAGCAGCATCGTTGTTAGCTTTTAGGCAAGCCCTATGTGAAACAACATAAGGTGACAAAGGGTATCTCACTTTTTGCCAGAGATGCCCTTTCTTATAATTCTAATATTTTATATGTAGGAGGTTCATCCTAGGTGGGAGAGAACCAACAGGCATAGGCCAAGAGTATTCCAAGGAGTAGCTACCATGAGCAACCGATGGTTTTGTTGATGGGTCAGATGAGCACAACAACAGTAAATAGAATATTACTATTCTGCTCTCCTGAAAGAGAAAGAATAACGCATGGATATCTAACTCCCAAGATCTTGGTAATCGGTTATCGACTGTGTTGATTTCACTCAATGGTTGATGTGAACTATAATGTTCAAGGGACCTGCTGGTGTTGAGCTTCTAGATTGTTCTGAGATCAAACATGAACTTAAACCTACTTTAAATAGGGTTTTTAAAGAAACAGAAAAACATAGATCAAAGCTTTAGAACTGAAGAGAATGCTAATTCATCCAACTTAACCAGCTTTTTTACTTTTCAAGGAATTCCTAACTAAAACTACATAACAAAATTAACTTGTGATTAACACATAGTTTGATTCATTCACAGTGCTAATTTCAATAGTAGATTGCAAATCACCGTTTAAACAAAACATAAAATAAAATTTCATTCCTTGAAAGATTTTCAAATAAAATGAATAACCCAAGATAAATACCATTCCGTGACACAATATGAAGTAGATTTAAATATGGTTTCTTCTACTGTTGGTGAAACAGATAAGCAACATTTACAAATCTAGCACAATCACCAGTGAATAGAAATACATGTCTTCAAATCATCTCCATCTACCCTAAGAAAACTTGAAAGATACATTTCTGCCTTCTACCCTCGAGTTTCTCTCCTACTCTACTACTACTTTTAAGTTTCTCTACCTTCTAACATTAACCTAGAAGACAAAAGGAAGATCCCATTCTAAAGAAACAAGATGCAGTTTTGTCTCTATCTTTTGAGAAAATCCCTACTGTTGAAAATCTATTTGTATATCTTTGTCTCCTTTTTTTTCTACTAGACCTTGTTGTTGTTACAAAAGGGGGCCACAAAAGTGTCATATACAAAACATTCCTAAAAAGAATGTGTCAGTCCCTTTTTTTTTAGGGTTTGCAAAAAAATCCCCCTTCAGAAGGGTTGGCCCTCAAATCTTTTGCAATAAAGTTACTGATGCATTCAATGTGCATCCCCCGTGTCCATGTTGGTGAAGGATCACCCTCAGGAGTATCCCTTAGATCTTTTGCAACCATCACATTAACTTTTGGCCTCCGTTCCCACCTTCAAACATCCTTGCAATGCTGCTTTGAATGTTCTGAAGCACTATCATCAATGTTGATCTACCTTAGCCAATAGACATCACAACTATCCTTGAGACTCGCGGTTTCTTCCCTTTCGGTTTTCCTCCTACTCTAGATCATTCTGCAAGTTGACCCCCTTGAGAGATAGCATCTAACTTTAATGTTAGATCCCCGCACCATTGTTCACCGATCTGATCCATCATTTTTTATCTCAGAGTAAGTTCATGTCGTTTATGCTTTATTGATCTTCCTCACAAGAATAGTCAATCAGTCAAACTTCCAATGGTTTTCCTTTAGCTTATTATGATTGGTTGAAAAGACACCACATAATATCTTCAGGAAATCAAAATTCATTCAAACATAATTGCATGTCAATGAGACACTAGTTGTGTCTCCCCGATGCGATTATACCCCACAGCAGCGATCGACATAGCTTAGAATTGTCAGTGAGATGTCATACCGAGCTACAAAAGTTATATCGACGTCCTAAAATTGTCACCCAGACTATCCTTATGGCCAGACATCATAGCGAGTCCCCCAAGAATTATACCATTGTGCTCTTCCACCGGTTGGCAAGAGGTTATAGTGGGCGGAAAAAGTCATATCGATATCCCCTTCCATTGTCAAGACCATCGCTTGTCAGGAAGACATCACAACAAGATCACCCTCTGTTGGTGAGACATCATACCGAAAGTAAACCATTCTCCCCAAGCTTGAACCCTTTCGGTGAGTCTGCCAGTGGTCGGCAAGATATTACACAAAACAAGACTTCCTTTCCCCGACACTGGCCTTGTGAACAATTATCATCCCAAACAAAAAGAGATATAAAAATTCATAGCGACCGAGATGTCTTGGCGACCTGAGGATTGCAAACAAATAAAACACAATAGCTAGTCGGCAAGACATTCAGCTAGTCTCAGTGACTTTCTTCTTTGAGGATTTCTATGCCAAATCCGACTAAGGCATACTTTCCAACAAAATTCCTTGTGAAATAGCATCAGATGTATGATTTAATCTTGCAAAACAATGTCTCCATTAGTCCTCAAAGCATATAAAATACACTATTCTTCATCACTTCAATTTTTTAGCAAAAAGGAAACCCAACTCTAGCTAAGGCATAACCAAATCCGACATAACAAAAGATAGAATTAGGAGGAAAACAAGAGAACTCCTACGACCCAAACAAACAACCAAAGGCGAAGAAAACAAAAGAAAAAGGGGAACCCATTTTGTTCTAGAATAAAATGGGGTGGTTATGGAAGGCATAACAAAATGGCGACTCGGCTGGGAAAATGGTTTAACCATTTTCAAGAAACTAAAAGATTCAACTACCCATAACTCTTGGTTTATGAACATCACAACTCCAATTGGGTCAGTTTTAACAACCAAGGCTAAGCTAGAATATCGAATGTAAATCAACATTGGCTACCCTTGAATCTATATGTGTGCTTGATGATGCATCATCCTTTTATAAAGTTTTCCTCATCTTTTGAACAACAATGTGCAAGATTTGAACTACATGAGTTGATTCCCTTTAGCTGTTGTGCAATGATATCCTGGGCATTGCTCTGTTACCAGTCAGGCATCCATAGCCCTAGTACAGATACTGGAGTTACACATTCATATTGAGTCTTATTTTCTTTTCTCTTGGAGTTTTAGATATTTCATTCAACTTTTTTCTCTCAATATGTTAGATGTTTGACATCTGTTCTGGGTTGAAAACTACCATGGACCTCATAATAGCATCTGGGGAATCAGATTTTTCACTCAAATCTTACAACACTATCACCCTAGGACAAATATACCATTACAAAAAGGAGATGATTTTGATGATTTGTGACAGATTCAGAGGTAGTTAATGAAGATTGTTTACTTTGCACCTTGTTTTCAAGACTTTTCACAACTCTTATTGATAATGGGCATAAAAAAATGAATTTAGGACAAAATCATCTAATCAAAAAGCCTGAAAATATCTAAACCACTTCTCTACTAATAACCAAAGTATACTTTAGATAACAACCCATTATTTGAAGATGGAAAGAACAAATAAACCACAAAGGACTAAATAAGACAAACACAAAACAACAAAGGAAATGAAAGGACATAAAGAAATAACAAAGAAACAAACAACAAAACTATTTACAAGTAGAACAACAAATTATTTACATACAGAAAAGAAAACAGACTATTTACAAACAGAAAAACCAATTATTTACATAAATGTATAGCCTAGCAAAATAACAAACTTTACAACTCAAAATAATGTTTAAGAAACTGTCCATTGATAGGCAATGGAATAGGCTCTCCTATTAAACTACTCAGCTGGAAAGCATTTTCTCCCAAGATTTCAGTAATTTGATAGGGATCCAACCAGAGCTTATCAAATTTATGGTGGTTGCCCTTCTTTTCATTAGCTTTATCCCATAGCAACACAAGGTCTGATATTCTGAAAGCCTTGATTTTGGCTCTTTTTTCAAACCAACATTTGATAACAACCTAGTGTTTAAAGAATTGTTGCAAGGTGGCATCTCTCTGCTCTTCTAATTTCAACAAGCCAACTAATCTTACTTCAATCCTATCGTCACTAGAGTAAAAATTTTCCATAAACTTAAGGATAGGTATTTTCAAGTGAATAGGGAACACGGGCTCTTAGGAATACACTAGCTTGAATGGAGAAGTCTTTAAAGCATCCTTGATCCTTGTCCTATCTTCCCATAACGCAAATCTTAGTTGGGTATGTCAGTCCCTAGGATTGTTCTCTAACAGTTTTTTAATTACCCCCAAGAGATTCTTATTAATTGATTCTGCAACTCCATTTCCTTGTGAGTAATAATTTGAAGAATATTTTAGAACAATTTTGTGATCATAATCCCACGAAATGAACTCAGTAGAAGAAAAGGAAGAGTCATTGTCACATACCAATGTGAAGGGTACTCCAAACCTAGTTGTGATGCATTCGGTGAGGAACTTGATTACTACCTTTGTTGTGCTATGCTTGCAAGGTATAGCCTCAGTCCATCTCGTGCAGTAATCTATGGCAATCAAAATAAATTTGTGTCCTGTAGAAGAATTTGGGTTGATTACCCCAATAAAATCCAGTGCCCATTGGGAAAATGGCCTTACCTCATAAACAGGTTGCAATGGCATGGCTGAATGGCATTCTTTTGATGTAGAAATTTGACATATGTGACATGTTCTTACATGTTGATGGGAATCTTTGAACACACACAGCCAGTAATAACTAGATCTAAGGATCTGATGTGCTAACAAATCTACAGAACCATGACCTGTGCCATGTTTCCCATGAAATTCAACAATCACATGTTTAGCCTCTTACTAATCAAGGCATCATAGGTAAACTCCCTCAAAATTCTTCCTGTATAACAATCCTCCTTTGAGCATATAATTGGAGCTTTTCATTCTCAGCACTCTCCTATGAGTTGTATTCATTCCCTCTAGGCACCAATTATTGAGCATGCAATAGATGATATCAACATACTAAGGGTCGTTGGAAAAGGACTGTGTTGTATATTGCTGACAAATAATGTTCTCGCCAGCATCTTCTATGGATTTAGACAAGCCCAAAACTCGGACAAGTTTCACAGGTCGAATCTCCAAATAAAACTCTTACAAAATGGCCATCCATTTCCCCCTTTGTTCTCCCAACTCACTCTGCATGAGTAGAGACTTTACAGTAGCATCAAGAACTACAACAATAATTTGACTTCAGAGGATGTAATGCCTGAACTTCTTGATAGCTCTAACCAACACAAAAGCTTATTTTTCAAGAGGTGGGTACTTAACTTCGACATTCTTAAATGGATAACTCATGAAAGCAATTGGCCTCTCCTCTCCCTCTTCTCTTCGTTGAGTTAGGAGAGTTGCACAGGAATGTTCAGAAGAAAAAAAATAAATATAGAATGGCTTCAAGTAGTCAAGGCTGGTGAGGACTGGCGCTTCCGAAATGGATTGTTTGACTTGAGAAAACATGGCCTTTTCCTCGTTACTCCATTCTATTATAGCATCTTTCTTCATCATTTCATTCAATGGCTTTACAATTTCTGCAAAACCTGTGATAAACTTTCTCACAAAGTTGATCTTTCCAAAGAAAGATCTCATCTCCTTCTTGCTTCCTAGCCTGGTTATCTTTAAAATGGACTCAAATCGATCTAGATTGATTGATATTCCTCTTTCCAAGATTATGTGTCCCAAAAGTTTCCCTTCAAAAACCCTGAATTCACACTTTTTAGGATTCAGGGAGACACCATATTGGATACATCTTTCAAGAACTCTAGCCAAGTCTGCAGCATGGTTTAGTCTATCTTTAGAGAATACTGTCAAGTCATCCATGTAAATGATAATGCATTTACCAATCAAATATTTGAACGCTACGTCTATGGCACGCTAAATTTTTTCTCTAGCATTTATCAAACCAAATGGCATCCTTTTGTAAGCAAATGTTCCCCACTTAATAGTGAAGGTTGTCTTCATTCTGTCTTCATAATTAACAATCACCTTATTGTATCCAAAATAACCATCTAGGAATGATATCATCTGAGATCCATTGATAGTTTGCAAGACTTCGTCCAGAGAAGGGAATGGGTAGTTGTCATTTTCTGAAGGTCTATTTAGATTCCTAAAATCTACACATAGCTTGATCTCTCCATTTTTCTTACAGACTAGAACCAGGTTAGCCACCCATGTTGAATGTTGTACAGGGAAGATTATTCTTGCAAAGAGAAATTTTTTAACTTCCTTGAAGATCAGTGGTTCAATTAGGGCATTGACAAGACGTTGCTTTTACCAAAATGGTCTAGCTTCAGGCTTCAAAGGAATAGTATGAGTCATTAAAGAAGCATCAAATTATTTTAGATCTTCATTCTCCCAAGCTATTGTAGCAATATCCTTCTTCAACTCCCTCAATATATCTTTTCTAATTACTTTAGGGAAATCCTTCCCTATGTAGACATTTCTTTCAAGGCAAAAATTAGCTAGGTTAACAGTTTCATATTCACCTTCTTTATCCCGGGTTGATACCTTTTCCCAAGCCCTTGGGTCTGAATCAAAAATTCTTTCTAAGGCCACCATTCCCTTGGGAATGCTATTACTTTTTAAATTGAGGACCCCTTTTGTATCGCAGTCTTTGGAGCTCCAGCCTCCTTGATCCTTGTTGGACTCATCGATGATTTGTCCTTCAAAAACATCTAAGCTTGCTAGAAAAGCAAGGATATGTTGATCATCATCAAAAACCTGAAAGTTCTATATGTTATCAGGAATAGACAAGGTGGAAATCAACTCTACTGAGAATCTCTTAAGCTTGGAGCCTTGCATGGGTTTCAGGGTACTTGTGGCAACAACTAATGAATCAACTATTTGATTCTCCTCTCTAGGGATTAAATTAATCCCAAAAGCATCAAAGTCTTCAATCAAGTTCCATACCTGATTTCTATAAGCTTCCATCCTTTTATTGTGACATGTGTATTGGCTACGCACTTGCTTAATAACTACTGCTAAATCTCCTTTAACCATCAAGTCAGTAACTTTCTTCTTATGTGCAAACATCAGCCCCCGATCTAATGCTTCATATTCTGATATGTTGTTAGTGCATCTAAACTACAACCTATAAGAAGCAAAAAAGGTTTTCCCTTTCAGGCTGGTCAATTCAATCCCAACACCACAGCCTATTTTGGAATTGTATCCATCAAATGTGAGGGTCCATAGCTGATCATGAGCTGGGGTTGATACCTTTGAGGTTATTGTGGGCGTTTGGATAAGATGAGCCATAGGTAGGGGCACTTGATCTTTTGCATCAATTATTGGGAGCAAGTGTTCAATAGGTTCCTCAGGTGCAATCTCCAGTTCGTGCTCAGATATATTATGTAATCTAAGGGTATCTTTCTAACAGACACTTGTATCTTTGATTAATCCCTCTGGTTTTGGTATACTTGTGAGTGCAGGGATATCAAACAAACCTTGAGGTTGTTCATCGTAACTATGTTGGTTTGGTATTGTGACTGAGGTAAATTCAATTTGAGGAGGGACTTCCTTTGACCACATATTATCCCTGGTTAACATTATTGAATTTTTGGCTTCAAATGAGAAGTGGTCTAAAATGGTCTCAAGGTGACTTAGGCTAGTTTCCTCAATTCGGGAAACAAGATTTAAAATATTGATCAAGGGTTGGTAGGTTAATTCTGAATGATTTTGGTAGTGTACCTTGCACCAATTAGAGAGTAGAAGACTCTGAAAATTGATATCTTCCCCTAATACTAGCTGATCCTATTGCAGCTTCCTGATCAATCTCTATTGGTTTTCATTAATCATGGGATCAATGAATTTTTGTATTGACAATTCTTTAGGATCAAGAACTGAAAACGTCAAAATTTCTTATCTTTTATAAACCCTTGTCTTGGTTTCAAAATAAGCTACCTCGTTGGGGAAATCATATTTAGTGATGGTGTGTTTGAGGCGAGGTTCACTTTCAATCCTAATCTGCATAGGAACTCCCCTCCATGGTAGCCACATATGTGAAAAGTCAAGGGAGAGATATCCCCCTATACTTTTCATCAAAGCTTTGCTCAACAGCATACCATAGGTCTCAAGAATGTCTGCTACTTGAATATCTATATTGGTTTGAATCCTAGGTTCAGACCCTATTTGCACATGTACATTTCTCAATTCTTCAACTATATTAACCTTAGTTTTGTCAAGTTGGTTGACCCTCTTGTTTGTTTGGACAGGGTTCAGTCCCAATTTCTTGCAAATAGAAAATGGCATAACATTTCCAGAAGCCCCTGAATCAAGCAGACAATTATATAGATTCTTCCCATATATTCTTAAACTCAAAAGAAATGGTGGGGTACCTACCTTTCTTCTATACAAAGCTGCATTCATGTCTGCAACGGGTGCCATCTTGGTTTTCCCTTTTGATTTATCAGCTTCTTCCAAAGCTTTTAGCACTATCTCTCATTGGGTAGGGCACCACTTTAGGATGTCAAAGTATGATAAAGAGGTTTTTTTTTTCTGAATCTCAAAAACAATATCAAATTATGTGTTATAGCTTGCATTACATTTGACAACACCAAGTGAATTACCTTTGTTATGGACATCAAGTGGACCTTTTGGTGGAGGAGGGTTATTATCAACACTTTGATTTAGAGGCACCATGTGATTAGGTGGTGTTGATGTGGTGAATAGACCCTTATTTTGATTTGTTAGGAAGTTTCCTCCCTTTGTCTAAAAGGCTTGGGCATCATACACATCTTCCTCTGGTTCATTCTCATTCTGCATTGGGAATGAAGGTTCTTCCTCAAAGAGGTCATAAGTCATTGTTGTATCTACTAAGCCACCTTCTTTATTTAAGTTCCCTTGGAACGTTTGGGCATCTGCTTGTGCCATCTTCACGACTTTCTCCATTTCAGGGAAATTTACCTTGGAATGGGTTGCAGTATCATGCAGCCTACACCAATTAGTCATAAAATTAAGGTCATCCACATTTGCAGTATGTGACCTATCCTCATTAGTTTGATAATTGTGAGAAACTCCACCGTTATTTGGCCCTGTATTCCACTGTCGATTTATTTGGCCTCTGGTTATATCCTCTATTTTTATTTTGATAGCCTTGGGTAGGGGAGTTTTGGCCTTGACAACCCCTCTAGCTGTGATTGTTGTTATTTTGATAATTACCCTTATTGTTATTGCTCTGATTAGGATAATTACCTTGGTTTTGAGAGGAGTTCAATCTAACTTGAGCCATGCCATTTGTGACTTGATACAGCATTTTCTTTAAGGTCTCCATGTCTTTTGTGAGTTGAACTGTCTTTTCACTCTCAACACTCTTAGCAAAAAGTGGCTGACTAACATGATTTGGTGTTCTAGCTTGGTTATGATGACCATGCGGACTATGATGAGCCTATGATTGTTGAAAGAAGTCAGGAGCTCCATTGACAAAGAATGGAATAGGAGGTTGAGTTTGCAACTCATACATAGGTCCATAATGAGGAGACATCCCTAGGATAGTATTGAATAAAGGGGTTGGGCTAGACATCTGATACACCATTGGAGGAAAACCTCCTCCCAAACTTCCTTGTTGAGAGCTAATTTGTTGTTGCAGCTTGATGGCTAGATGATAAACTTTAGATAGGGAATCAATATCCATAGGCTAATAAGTCATTTACAGGAACAAGCCAAGCAAGGGGTCTATAACTTTAAAGTATGCTTGAATGGAACTATTCTCAGCAACTAGATAAGGGTCATGGAGTCTCCTATATAATTTGTTGAAACCTGGTATTAAACAAGGGAAAGGATTCACATGGCTCCTTCCTAATGGTAGCAAATTGGTGCAACAAAATGGCTAGATCCACATAAACTCTGAACTAATTGATGAAAGCATTCTCCAATTCTATCTAGCTCAGAATAGAACCCTGTGGAAGATTTAGATACCAGTTGTACACCATATCCCCTAAGGAATAAGGGAACAACCTACAAACTACATCATGGTGAACTATCTGGGCTCTAGTACAAGCATCCTTAAAAGCTTGTATGTGCTCTTCAGCACTCTTTGATTCTCCATGAATGTATTTGGGACAAAATTTCTCAGGATTCTTAGGAATATCATGAAAGCCTCCAAGAATAGTCCCCAATGGAGGGGGATTATTTTGAAAGAATGGGATTATTTGTTGAAACCTGGTATTAAACAAGGGAAAGGATTCACATGGCTCCTTCCTAATGGTAGCAAATTAGTGCAACAAAATGGCTAGATCCACATAAACTCTGAACTAATTGATGAAAGCATTCTCCAATTCTATCTAGCTCAGAATAGAACCCTGTGGAAGATTTAGATACCAGTTGTACACCATATCCCCTAAGGAATAAGGGAACAACCTACAAACTACATCATGGTGAACTATCTAGGCTCTAGTACAAGCATCCTTAAAAGCTTGTATGTGCTCTTCAGCACTCTTTGATTCTCCATGAATGTATTTGGGACAGAATTTCTCAGGATTCTTAGGAATATCATGAAAGCCTCCAAGAATAGTCCCCAATGGAGGGGGTGGTTGAGCCAGCTATTCGATGGGTTGAGATGGATTCAGTGGTGGATTGACATGTATCCACTAGGGTATTGGTGAAAATCCTGGTGGAGTGAGTGGAGTTGACAAGGGTGGTATGATGGTTGCCTCAGTCTTGTGAATCTTGTGTCTCATTGGGGTCTTGAGTTCTATCAAAGGTGGTGGGTTTTCAATTGTTCGAAGAACTCTATGGGACCTTTCTGGTGAGAAAAACCCAGTATTATCCAATTTTCTCTTCGCCCTCCTTCTAGCGCCAATGTTTTGTTGATGGATCAGATGAGAACAACAATAGTAAACAGAATATTACTATTCTACTCTCCTGAAAGACAAAGAATAATGCATGTATATCTAACTCCCAAGGCCTTGGTAATTGATTCTCGACCGTGTTCATTTCACTCAATGGTTGATGTGAATTATAATGTTCAAGGGGCATGTTGGTGTTGAGCTTCTGGATTGTTCTAAGATCAAACATGAACTTAAACCTATTTTAACCATGGTTTTTAAAGAAATAGAAAAAAGATAGATGAAAGCTTTGGAACTGAAGAGAATTCTAATTCATCCAACTTAACCAGACTTGTTACCTTTCAAGGAATTCCTAACTAAAACTATAGAACAAAATTAACTTGTGATTAACACACAGTTTCATTCATTCACAGTGCTAATTTCAACAACAAATTGCAAATCACTGTTTAAACAAAACATAAAATAAAATTTCATTCCTTGAAAGATTTTCAAATCAAATGATTAACCCAAGATAAATACCATTTTGGAACACAATATGAAGTAGATTTAAATCTAGTTGCTTCTACTGTTGGTGAAACAGATAAGCAACATTTACAAATCTGGCATAATTACCAGTGTACAAAAATCCATGTCTTCAAATCATCTCCATCTACCCTAAGAAAACTTGAAAGATACATCACTTCCTTCTACCCTCGAGTTTCTCTCCTACTCTACTGCTACTTTTAAGTTTCTCTACCTTCTAACCTTAACCTAGAAGACAAAAGGAAGATCCCATTCTAAAGAAACAAGATGCAGTTCTGTCTCCTCTATCTTTTTAGAAAATCCCTACTGTTGAAAATCTATCTGTATATCTTTGTCTCCTCTTTTTTCTACTAGACCTTGTTGTTGTTACAAAAGGGGGCCACAAAAGTGTCATATACAAAACGTACCCGAAAATAATGTGTCGGACCCTTTTCTTTTTTAGGGTTTGCAAAAAAATCCCCCTTCAGAAGGGTCGACCTTTAGATCTTTTGCAATAAAGTTCCTGATGCATTCAATGTGCATCCCCCATGTCCATGTCGATGAAGGATTTCCCTTAAGAGTATTTCTTAGATCTTTTGCAACCATCGCATTAACTTTTGGCCTCCGTGTCCACCCTCAAACTTCCTCGCAGAGCTGCTTTGAATGTTCTGAAGCACTATCATTAATGTCGATCTACCTAAGCCAGTGACATCACAACTGTCCTTGAGACTCACAGTTTCTTCCCTTTCAGTTTTCCTCCTACTCTAGATCCTTCTGCAAGTTGACCCCCTTGAGAGACAGCATCTGACTTTCGTGTTAGATCCCCACACCATTGTTCACTGAGTCGATCCATCGCTTTTGATCTCAGAGTAAGTTCATGTCATTTATGCTCTGTTGATCTTCCTCGCGAGAATAGTCAATCAGTCAAACTACCAATGGTTTGCCTTTAGCTTCTTCTGATTGGTTGAACAAACACCACGTAAGATCTTCATGCAGTCAAAAGTAGTTCAAATAGAATTGCATGTTAGTGAGACACTAGTCGTGTCTCCCCGATGCAATTATACCCCACAACAGTGATCGACATAGCTTAGAACTATCGGTGAGAGGTCATACTGAGTTGTAAAAGTTATATCGACATCCCAAAATTGTCGCCCAAACTTTCGCTATCAGCCAAACATCATAGCGAGTCCCCCAAGAGTTATACCATTGTTCTCTTTCGTCGGCGAGACATTCGCATTCGGTAGGACATTACATCGAGCCTTTCATCTTTCGGTGAGACTTCATATCGTCGGCGAGACATTACACCAAGACTATTCCACTTCGGCAAAACATTATTTGGTCGATGGGACCTTACATTGAAGACCCAAACCTTCGACGAGACTTCACTTGGTCAGCGAGAGGTTATAGCGGGTGGAAAAAGTCATATCGATATCCCTTTCCATCGCCGAGACCATTGCTTGTTGGGAAGACACCATAGTGAGAGCACCCTCCGTCGACGAGACATCATACTAAAACTAAACCATTCTCCTCAAGCTCGAATCCTTTCGGTGAGACTACCAACAGTCAGCAAGATATTACATCAAACGATACTTCATTTCCCTGATGTTGGCCTTGTGAACAACTATCGGTGAGACTTCCCAAGCAGAAAGAGATATAAAATTTCACAATGACCGAGATGTCTCGGTGACCTAAGGATTGCAAACGGATAAAACACAACAGCTAGTCGGCGAGACATTCAGCTGGTCTTAGCGACTTTCTTCTTTGAGGAGTTTTATGCCAGATCCAATTGAGGCATACTTTCCAAGAGACTTCCTTGTGAAATAGCATTAGATGTATGATTTAATCTTGCAAAAAAATGTCTCCATTAGTCCTCAAAGGATATAAAATACACTATTCTTCATTACTTCAATTTTTTAGCAAAAAGGAAACCCAACTCTAGCTGAGGCAGAACCAAATTTGACAGAACAAAAGATAGACTTAGGAGGAAAAAAAGATAACTCCTAAGACCCAAACAAACAACCAAAGGCGAAGAAAACAAAAGAAAAAGGGGGAACCATTTTGTTCCAGAGTAAAATGGGGTGGCTATGTAAGGCATAACAGGTTTATAACTGATGTCATGAATTACATGCATGGGACCTCTATGGATAAATTTTAAACATTTATGCATGACTGAGGGTACCATGTTCATAGCCACTAACCAAGGGATACCCAACTTCACTCTAAAGAGTTTAGACCCTGGGATAATTTCAAACAAGAGCTTCACGGATTTAGGTCCAACCAAGATCGATAGGACAATACTACCCAAAGGGGGCACGAAAAGCCCGTCATGCATGTGGATAGTGCTCACAGGTGCATCATGCCCATATTTATGTAAAAATTTAATCAATATGATCTCCTTAGTGATGATGTTTAATTGTGACGTCAGATCAATGAGAACACCCACTACGATGTTTCCATTGATCCACGTAGGGATATAGAGAGGAGATGGTTCCTTATTAAAACCCATCGATAGGCCTTATGAAGTGAAGGTTATACTAGTACCATTGTCCATAGGCTACGTAGAGGGGATAAGTGATGCAGGAAGGAGGCCATTACACACACTAGACGATACTCTCACGATGTCCCCAAAGGCCAAAGGATAAGATGGTGAACCAATTAAGGTTTCGTTATGCAACACCTTCAAAACCTTCCAACTACACCAACTAGGGGTCGTAGGTTGGGTTGTAAGACCACAGCCTCACAACACTCACACCTACAACACTCCTAGCATATGAGGAAAGGAACTTTTAGTATCGCAAAACGGAACCAAAATGGTTCACATCAGGTTTACTAAAATGTAAGAGAGGGGTACCGACCATGTTCAAGGCCCTAGGTCACAGAGAGCCTAGAGCGTAAGGCTGCCCTAACTTACCTCAGCTTAAAGGAGTGTTTAGAGATGAGGGATGAGAATGATGAGGACTATAACATCCTTCAATCACTCTATGGACCCAAAACTTGAAATAGGGCTAGGCAAGCCAGCTTTCGAGTTCAAGACTATGCCTTAGGAAGCCCTCTATTCGAGGACAAAATTGTAGTCTCAGGATGATAGCATGGCATGCTGGCGTCTCTTAAGTGCGCTAATGTCCATATGACCAAAGGACTAAAGAGACAAGGTTAAACTCTAGAAAATGGACTAACATCCTAGCTAACTACTTCCAAAGGGCCAAAACAATGCTATTAAGTAGACAAGATATGCTCTAATATGGTAAAGTAAATACATAAGAGTTAGGGTGGAAAGAATAATCTCACAAAGGAATATGTTTGTCAACTAGCTCCCAGTAGCACATTCACCTACACACAAAGAGGAGGAAAATCTAGTTAGGGTTGTTAAGGGGTTTGCCTCAGTCAGACCCCTACTTTGGTGTTTTCACCTCCACAAACAACCAAGTTTGCAACAATGGAGAAAAAGTATGATAAAGGAAGGAAATGAAATAAAGAACACTAAAGCACTACAAAATAGTAAATGTGCTTACTCAACCAAGTAATAGAGGAGAGGAGTGGGAAGCTTACCACCTCCACCAAGAGCACTCAAGGCTAATGGAGGAGAAAATGAGAGTACTCAAGCCTCTACTGCAATGGTATTGTCCCACACTTGCTCTACTAAATTGATGGAGTGATGTTTCTATGGAGTACAAAAGTGCTACGAGAATGTTGGAATGAAGACTAGAATGCTTGATCTTGTGATGAAGATTGCTTCAGGGGATGCAAAAAAAATTGAAAAGCATGTAGGAGGGGGAATTTGAAGGATGAAGAAAATGGCCGTACTTGGGTTGGTCAGTTGAAGAGGGCATTACAAGTTGACTACCAATGAGAAGTCTAACACCTTTGTAGGCTCCAACCACATGAATTTTCCAGGGACGTAAGCGTGTCTTGTGAACGTTTGCGTGCCACGTGAGCATTCCAATAGAAATTCTTGTACCGATGCTCAAAACAAGTGCCAAGTGGAATGAAGGTAGCGAGCTTATGTGGAATTTAGCCTTCAAATTTGGTTTTCTAAAGTGGAGAAAGGAAAAAGGGGAATTTTCATAAGGGGTGCAAATTCACTCCTATACAACTACATAAGCTATTAAAGATGGTATAATAACTCTCCTAGATATTAGCTAACTTTCTAAGTCATATCCTCAGTGATATGATGCACATAAGTTCTGCCAAGATCAGCGGCTCTTGAGCCATGATATCGAGCAGTGTGTGTATTTTTGTCATGTGATACAAGACCACATTGATAACATGCCATCTGGATTGATGGTAAAAATAAAAACTCAAAGAGATATATAGAGAAGCCAAATAACCAATTATATATTTACACAAATCTCTTTTCATCTCATTCTGCCAACCTTATCACCCTTGCTTCTGCTTCTTTTGATTTGATTCCATATGAGTATGTGAGCATAGTTTCATTTACGTGTATTCCTCCTCCAAATCACGTGAATGCAACTTTTGATATTACATTCACCTCATGTGATCTTCCTTTGAACAAAGAGCCCTATCAACTTTATATCCTTTCTCGTATCAATGATAATGCTATAACACGTGTTATGGTTGACCCCATGAGTCGGGTGAATGTTATCACAAAAGAGACTCTTTTTATAAACAATTTGCATAAGGAGAAGTACAATGACTCGTAAACTATGCTTTGCATGTATGATGGTTTGTATGTTGTGCCTATTAGCTCTATTTATTTGTTGGTCCTGGTAAGACCTAAAGTTTTGGAAGTCCCATTTTTAGTGATATCCGAGTCCAATCTCTTCAAAGTGAGGCTAGGCATTCCATGGCTAGTCTCCATGAAAGTGGTCACCTCGATCGTCCACAAATGTTTGAATTTTCCCCATGAGGGTATCGTGCACACTATCCAAGCTATTGGATATAAACTATTGGTTTTGCGTGGGGGTTCGATGCCTAAGAGTGGTTTTCCTCCATATGTCTAGTTTATTTCTTTAAAGGCCTCTTTATGTGTATAACAACATGCTTCATCCTTTTCCGCTCTGAAGGGTAAGGAAGCTCTTTCCCTTAGGCCTTCTCCTTCCCCTTTTTTCCCTTCTTCTACATCTTCTTATTCTACTTCCCAAACCTTGGCAACATATTTCATTCCTTCTAATGTGCCTAGCATAGGAAAAGGAAAAGCGCTTGCATTATGGAAGTCAAAGCCCTAGATTTTTTAACTTTCGGTTCTACCCATGGTACCCCAACCTACCCTTTATGGAAAGCGAAGCATTCTTGTGGAGTGGTTCCAGCATCTCAACCTCTAAGGCCTCCACTTATTCCTCTGCCTATTCCAAAGGAAGACAAAGGAAAGGAGCACATTGTCAAGATGATTGTCTCTCTTTGTCTCTGTGCCTCCTCTTCTTGCTCCTCCTCAAGTGTCCACCCTTCCACCGATAACGGTTGTGGAGTTTGCTCCTCTGGTAGAAGAGGAGCCCCTGACCCCTTCTTAAGTTGCATCTTATAGTTCCCATACTTGCCATAATTGGCTTGCACGCAAGCATAAGTGTCATCAGAAGGCCTTGGCTAAGGAGCATGTCACCTTGTAGAAGACTGAAGAGGAGCCTTTTCTTTTTTCTTTTGTTGCTTCTATCTTTGTTGCTCTTGTCTCTGCTTATTTTTCTACTTTAGCTCTCATTTCCTTTGTGCTTCTTCCAACTTTTTCAGTTCATCCTCATGAACCTTAACCCAAAAAGGTGCAAGTGTTCATCACTCCCTTTTTGAAGCCATCTCTTATCAACTCTTTTCTTGATATTCCCCCTTTTTCTTAGCTCATCGACATTTCTTTTACAAAGGTGGTGTCCTTTGTGGCATCATCTCCTTCTCCCTCTTCCACTTCAACTGCAAGGATCTTGCATCCTTTGTTGAAGTGCAACTTGGAGAACAACCTCACTTTGAGTGATGGTCAAAAAAATTTCTCTCTTGAGTCTTGTTTTTCCTTGTCTTGTGTTGTCCTTGTGACAGAGGCAACACCTACCTCCTTGGAGTTTTTCATTGCTCCTCTTCCTGATGTTGGCAGTGACTCTTGGGTGTCTTGTCCTCCTTCCATCCAATTGCAACATGTCACTCTTGAGAAGTGCATGTTTAATTCATTGGAGGACATTCTAACTTTGTCTTTGATCTTTGCTAGATCGATGACTTTGGTCTCACATGAGCTCGATGAAGAGGAACTTGAAGAGCATTCTTCCTTATCCCTTGTCGCTAGCGAGTTGACTAGTACCATCCTAGCTATCCCCCCTATCTAGGCTCATCTTCCCTCCCCTCATGATGAACTATATTAGGAGTAGGATGACCTGCTAGAGGTGTCAAACAAGAGTGGTGCCTTCTTCATCTTTAGATTAGCTTGGTGTGTTTATTTGTGTTCCCTCATGCTTGCATATTTATACTTGTGCTCTTGCCTAGAGGACCTTTTCTACCCTTGTAGGTGCTTGGATACAAGAGAGACACTCTAACATACACTTCTTGTATTTGTATCATCATTCTTTTATATATTGTAAATTTTAGCTTCCACATCAGGAATGATGCAAGCATTGGGGCATTTGGGCCTCTTCCATTTTGACTTTATTTTTTATTTTTTATTTGTTTTCATGTGCTCTTCTTGTTTTGATATATTTGGGGGGTGATTATAGTTCATACATATATTATACTATATCTATCTATCTATATCTATGAGCAGTTTTGACTTTGAACAATCGAATCCCCCTGTGATCTTGATTTCTTCATCTTTTCTTTTCTCTTTCATGTTGTTGTGGATTCTATGTGTTGTCCCTTGTGTGAAAAAATTCCACGAATACATCTTGCTATGTATCTTATGCTACAACATCTCTTGTCTTTTTCTTCTCCTTGGAATGACATGTGCTCCTCTAGGTAGCACACATCATTTTAGGGGGACTATCATATATGCTTAATTTTCAAAAAGTTTCAAAAGGATTTATTGATGTCCTATGTGTCATCATCTAAGATTGGGGGCAACCTAACTAGACTTGTCTTATCTTTTATGTGATTGTCCTGCAACACGATTTACAATAGCCACATACTTATTTGCTTGTCCTCTAGCTATGCTAGCCATACCTATCAACATCATCTTTTATCTAATCATATTATGTCTTGTCATGTTTATTTTTCACTTTTTCGCTTAACATGTTTGTTTGTAGCTAACATGTTTGTGGTTAGATTATAGTCAACTTCATAGGATCAAAGACCGGTGTCCTCTTCACATCTTGGCTCAACTTCTCTACATCGCATATATTGGATTGAAGGTTTGCTTCCTATTCATCTTAGCTATATTCTTTTCAACCTCTTTCTACTTTTTCTCGCACATGCAATGCCATAAAATTGCACCCTTAATGCAATTTCACATTACATCAATCTTCACTTTAGCCTAATGAGACGATAATGTGAATACCCTTGCTCCTCACCTTCATTTTCATCCTTGACCCTATTGTTTTTTGTTGGTGGGGGAATTTTTGTCAGGCATGCTTTTGCGTCACATAGACATCTACGCGTCGTGTGAACATCCTGACAAGATTCATGATCATGTGGTCATTGGGATGTTAAACTTCTGCCTACCTACGAAGTGTAATGCCTCTGCAGTCATAAGTGTGCTCGAAAATGACCCTCTTCTATGATATTCTTAATTTGAACTCATATTCTTCCCTGCCATTCATTCAATTCATTGATTCTCACTTCCAGCAACTCAATATTTCATTCTTGCAAGTCCATTCTCTTAACCTTCATTCTCTTCTTACTCTCTTGCTTACTCAAGATATTCTATATCAAGGTTCTTGCATGTTTGTCTCAAGATCTCTCAAGGAATTACACTTCTTCTCAGCTTCACAAGCTCGTTGGAGGGAGGGTAACACTTCCTCTTGTTACATTATCATTCTTATTGAAGTAGCATATTGATATCTTGCATGTTTTATTTCTTTATCTTGTCATTTCATATCATATATTGTCTATTTCTCTATCTTGTTGTCTCTTTGGTTTTCTGTGGAGGTGGAAACACCAAAATGGGGATTTGACCAAGGCAAGCCCCAAAACATCCCCAACACTTTTACTGTTTCTAAGTGTGCAGATTGTCCATGAGGAGCTTTGCGGGAAGCTTCATAGCTAGGCCACCCATGATTTCATCTGTTTCCTTCACTCTTCATTATTTCATTTAATAGTTTGATTACTTGTTCATTCAGTATTCTTCTTGTTGTGATTTTCCTTTTTTTTTTTCATTCTGTTAGAGTAGTCAAAACTATTAAACTCTATTTCCCAAGTAGTTAGCAAACCTTGTGTGTTTTTGGTGACTAACTTTGTTTTTGGTTCATATAAGATGCCAATGCCCCATTAAGACACCAACACATTGCAATGTCATCCTTGGCCTATGCTTCCATCCTTTGGTTGAGAGCTAGTCCGTCTATCTCTCGAGACCTTTGAGGCTTGCTCACTTGACTTCTAAAGTTATTTTTCCATAAACAATCATGAAATACAAAAACATATAAGAAACTTTCCCTTAGTTGTCTCCTATCACTTGATTTTGTTTCTTGAGGTAGTTGAGAAAAAATCATTCCTTATAGACTCTTCCCTATCCTAGAGACTCAGGAGTAGCCAATCTCCTCTTCTACAATTAGTAAACATTGCTATATAAAATAAAAGCTCTTAAATGACCCACAACAACAATTATAAACCCTAAACTTGTAAAAAACATGTTAAACATTATGATATTGCTATCAGGATTCAACCATGTAGTTTTACAAGTCAAAGTCATTGACCCATGTTTCATGAGTAGTGGTTCACAAGAACCCATCTCTCATGATAATGAATGATCCACTTAGCACTCATTGCATCTAGGTGATGCACACAGAGGTGAAGCACTGGGCTTTCTTGGGAGGTCACCCATCCCAGTACTACTCTAGCTCAAGCACACTTAACCATGGAGTTTTACAAATGGGGTTGCAAGCTAAGTGGGCTTAACCTTGGGGAAAACTCCATGGTTAAGTGTGCTTGAGTTAGAGCAGTACTGGGACGGGTGACCTCGCAGGAAGGCCCAATGCTTCACCTCTATGTGCATCACCTAGATGCAATGAGTGCTAAGTGGATCATTCATTATCATGAGAGATGGGTTCTTGTGAACCACTACTCATGAAACATGGGTCAATGACTTTGACTTGTAAAACTACATGGTTGAATCTTGATAGCAATATCATAATTTGGCACGCTGTGGAAAACACCTCCTACTTATCATGTTAAACATTACTAAAGCCAATAATCCTAAACCAATTTGACAATATTATTGGCAAACAATAAAACTATTGAAAACCCATTTGCATAACAAATCCATAGAGCCATAAACTTAAATTTATAACTTAAATGGTATGTTACAATGATGCTCTAATATAAAACTAGAATTCCCATGAATAATAATTGTGTTTATGAACACAAAATATGATCGTGTTCATAAGCAACTTTAAACAACACCTTTTAGTCTTTTTTGTGCAAAGTTAAAGAAACAAAAAACCTCACTCGTTCAACTTCAAACTATAGAATGCGGAAGAAAATAAAAAACCAAAGAACCATTATTGGAAGAAAAACCCATAAAACAATAGAATATTCAAGCTAGCAAATACAAAGTAGAGGTGATAAAAAAGTAGAAAACTATAAATGAAAGAAGCACCCACAATGGATATCTTATGGTTCATTACCTTAGTGAGGAAAATAAACCTCACTTGGGTAGAAAACCGCTCGAGAATATGCTTGGAAGAGCCACATTGATCAACACAAAGTTGGTGACCAATCAATTCTCTAAAACCTACAAGAAATGATAAATGAAGAAGAAAATGTTGTAGCAAAATAGAAAATTGGCCTTAACAGATAACATTATTGTGAAGAGGAGCAACAAAAATATGATAAACTAGGAAGTAAAAGTTGTAGTCAAATTCATTTACCTTTGCAAACATCATCATTGTGAAGAGGAGCAACAACCATGAACCCACCATTGCCAAGCATTCCTTTCAAAGAAGACCTATGGAATACAAAGCACAACTGAGCATGTTTTGTTCCCTATTCAAACAAACACTCCAAAAGAAACGTCTCATTTGTGATATGGTGGTGAACAAGATAAGTGAGATTGTGCAACATTCATGCACAAATGCATTGAAAGTTGTCACCATTCAAAACAAGTAAATGGGAAGGGACACATAGTTAATATGGCTTCTCGGGAGGGAAAGAAGAGATGACACACCTTAAATGCGAGGAAGTGGATATTTATGGTGGCGCTCTCTATGTTCGGCATGTGACATGTCGAACATGTACTATACCCCTACCATGCAATCACCGGGGGTGGTTCTGACCCACAATTAATTACCCATCCAAACATACAATTAATTTGATCGCTCAACCTATCATCAATGTACACATGGTAGATTGTATCCACATAAGCGAAAATAATTTTTTGGATCCAACTTAAAATAGCTGAACCAAGAAATAATTTTTTATAAAATTTTTATCAAGATGACACTCCACATAGACCCCAAAAATATACTTCTCCACTAAAGACTAGACTCCTCCACTATGGGACCCCTCTCCCCTATAAATCTTACTCTTTTGGAAGATGTTTTGTTCCACCTCAGCGATAAAGAGGTGGAATACTACTTCCCTCCAAATTAATATTATACACGCCAAGATAAGATCTCGTACACCACTTATTAATAACAATAATGGTAGCGAAACGAGATCCTTGTTGGTTGCGTGCATCTTCACATGGGCCATGGAAAGCAGTGTCCCCACATGTATTTTCTACCGCACTAATCTCCTCACGAAAGCTACGTTACCTAGGAAAGGCAAGTGGCAGGGTGCTCCATCGGGGAAAGTCTCAGTAATAAAAAAAAACGTGAACCAAAGTCATACAGACACGGCCCCTGGTCTTGCCTGTCTTGACTGACAATGCCAATCCACACAATACACGCCTGTCCGTAAACCACCCACGGACTCGGATGCTGAGCCCCTCTTTCCTTGAAGCCGTCCACACGCCCTGACCCTTTCTTTACTCGAAAAGACGCGCTAATAATCTCACCACCGACAAATTCTATTTAAATCGTTCATCCTACCATTCTTTTTAAATCATCCATCTTCTGCATTGTCAGATTAGGGAAAGCTGTTTGAGATATATCTGTGTCTTTGTGGAATAATAAACAGAGGAAGTTCCCATGGCCAGATATATCTCTATGCTCGATTCAAAGGCTTTCTCTCGACTTTGCGCTCATGATTTCGGGCTTGGAAATATAGCCAGGTAAGCTTCAAATTTCCTTAATCTCATTCCATCTTCAAAGTTTCGGGTGCAAAATGAATGGTTCTTAATTTACTTTAGTTTATTTGTAATTTGCAGGAGAGAATACAGCGCTGTAGCAAGCAAACTGGAGTTGCGAGGAGGTCAGGTGGAGGCAAAAGAGGCGGAGGAGAAGAGTAGAAAGAGAAGTTGGATGCCTCACCCCATTACTGGCTACTATTTACCAGAGGACCATTTTGGGGATAAAGATATTCCCCAGTTAAGGGAAAGTAAATTGAAATACAATACTCATCCCTTTCGCCCACAAAATTGATCTGTCAAGATTCAGAATTCTCCTGTTCCTCATCTGCAGCAGATGCTTGTAGTCACTAGCTCTCATGTAACGTGGGTATCTGTGTTTGACACAGATTGCAATCTCAAAAGTACAACGATATTAGGAGTTTAAGTAGATGTTCTGGTTTCCTTTCTCCCGTGGCCTAAATTTGATGGCCGTATGGCCATATTTAGCTGATCTTGTTCTAAAATAAAATCAAAATTTCAGGAAGATTATATCATATAAAGGGGAGATTTTATATAGATTTTTTTTTTAAGAATTATATATATTTTATAAAATATGATATGTTTTAGAATTTGAATAGCAATATCAAATTAATGATTATTATATAAAACAAGTGACGCAAGCTTAGTGACCATTCTTGTCATGCAATTAATATATTCATGTGAAAGGGTGCAAAAATCTTGTTTCAAGCTCAGAAATCTAATTGCTCTAAATGCCATTGGATCTATTTTTACTCTAGTACTATGAATTTCATGATAACAACATTTGAAATTAAGGTTGAATATAATGTATGAACTATGAACCACCATGCTCAAATTACAAATCTCTTGAAGTAGTTAGATTCCAAAGACCCATATGTACAAGCTTCATTAATTTGAGATCTCTATACCTAGTGGCTAGAATGGAAACCTTTGGCTATCTTGTGAACCAAGGTTCAAATAGCAAGGTAAAAACAAATGAATTGTAGTGAGGAAGTGATGAAGACATTTAAACAAATTTTGGTGTGCTTTAGGCCAAGAGACAAATTGAGCAAAAGGCTTGGTGTAGCACCCAAGTTGAACTAATTTTCGATAGGAGCTCTAGTGGTAGCTTTCTTATAGGAGAGAATATGCTACAATCATTATTAAAACCTACATAAAACAACTAATTAACTTTATTTGAATGAAATAAATTAAGATACAAAGTTTATCCAACTATATTAATAAGATGAAGTCTTGTCCTATGTTGAAATCTCACTTTCACAAAAGCTGAATATGACATGTACATACCTATCTTTAAAAATTTGGAGCGATTAAATCATATAATTATAGGCCCATGGATTAAAAACCCTTCATTTATATCAATATGCTTCTAAGTTACTTTTTAGTTGTCAAGTGCTGGAATAGTCTAATTTATTTATGAAATTCTCCTAGCTAACTTGGCGAGATATACAAATGGACCTTTAGGTACTCAACAAAAAGCAACAAAACTTACAACGATATGAAATCTATAATAAATATATATTTTTCTTGTACTTGGAATCTGATATGAAATCTATAACAAATATATATTTTTCTTGTACTTGGAATCTGATATGAAATCTATAACAAATATATATTTTTCTTGTACTTGGAATCTGATTTCTTAAACTGAAAGGGGTAGATGATATGATCTCAAGATAATGTAATCTAAAAAGACGCATGTTTAAAATATAATGAAATCTTAGTATCATAGTGAGTTGATCTTGCAGCAAGAAGATAATGAAAATGCCTTGGACTACTATTATACGAGTTTCAAAAAGCAATGAAAACTTACTCACGACCAAGCTGTTAACTTATTGCAATGTAGAGAAATGATCAAGCACCTATTAGTAGTGACATCATATTAACTAAAACGGAGGAACTTGTGCAACCTAGAAGAAAGGGTATTTTTTAAATTTTATGTTTTAAGCCTTTACCAATCACTCTGCTGATTCAAGTTGTCTGAATGAATATGTAAGAACTTTTTGAAAAAAAATCTCAGAAATGCTTGCTAATGATTTAGAATCGTCTACTGATATTCACATCAATATGTTTAATTAACCCAAAACTAGTGGAATTTCATAAGCACTAAATTATTGTATCTGTATGACATAACGGTCTGTTGACAATAGTATATTAATGTTAGTTTCCAAAGGAAGAAACTTTTGAAAAGGTTCATGACTCAAAATAGCCAGTCTAAACCAAGACAATATATGTCAAATATTAAAGTCTCATGGTTCAAAATTTGCCAAGAAATCTGCTAAAAATCTAGTAAAATGGTAATTTAATACAGTCATCAGCTGCAGCAAGCTTTAGTAGTTACAACTCTTTGATAACTATAGTTAAATAATGAACTCAGTTACATAATTACATCAACTAAGAATGGCCATGCAGGGCATTTAGAAAGAAAAGATAAAGCTCACAGGTATCTAAAGTGGTCACTCAAAACTTATGTCAGAGAACCCTGTCAGAGATAGGGTTCTCTGCTTTGAAAAGAGGAACTAAAATATACTACTTAGAGCTCTTTTCTTAAAAATCTGCACTATTAATTCTTGATTAAAGTCACAGAAAAGTGAGGCATATGCCTCTACCAATACAAATCGCCATACAAGTTCTCTTGGGAATATTTTATCCTTTTTATTGCAACATATTTTTCTGTTTAAGCATTTATAATCACATAAAAAAAATGTATGCAAGCCAATAGCATAAGTAATATATCTGCAGATTTGATTGAAGAAAATTGCAGGCATAACTCAGAAATGCATACCTATAAATACAATTTTCTTGTAAATTTATAATATCAAACAATTATAATACTCTTCCAGAAAAAAAATGCATATACTCTTGTTGAATGGAAAGAACTACTAAATTGGTAAATCATCAAGCTTTTATAGCAGACACTTAGTTCCAAATCCTTATTAGACATGTTAAATGTTAAAATTGGGTGAAATACTCATACAACTTTGAATGTATCACAACAGTAGAGGCACAAACCACAAATGTATAAGTAGAAAATGCTAGCAAATTGAGAGGGCAAAAAATATCACAATTGCATATGTAGAAAATGCCTAAACATGACAACATCAAAAACATTCTTTTCACTTGCCGCAGTGGTAAGTTAAAAGCAAATAACTAAAATGTTTACAAAATTCAAATTGACACTTATGAAAAGATACTTCTTTTAATTGCAATATTGACGTTAACACGTTGGTTTGTCTTTCTTGTTTTGGGATTTGAATCTGTCTTCAAGATGAAAACTTCACAAGTTTACCTCTTGAAGCCCTCACAATTGACAAATCAGTTTACTCTCTTGCAAGCTAAGAACATAGATTTTTTTAAAATCATAGAAATGTCTCTAGTTTCTCCATTTAAATTATTTCAAGCCCATATCCGAAAGAACTTTCCTTCTTGCAAAATTGATATGTTGGCACTTGCCTTGAGTACAAAATGAAAAGAAGCATAGATTTTAGCTTCAATAGCCCATAATGTTAAGAAACGAAAAATAAGAAAAAACAGAGATCTTCAAACTTTCATGTAAAATGGTATCCCTAAATGTGGATAAGATCGTTTTCTTCTAACATTATTCATTCAATGAATAAAACATAAAAACCATAAATTGACAGGTAAAAAGAGCATTCTGCACTGCCCAGATATGTAACAAAACCTTCAAAATCAAGGGTAAAATATAAAATTGACAATTGTTTTTGAAAAAAAAAAAATAATAAGTAGAATGTTTGTCGAAATGCAATGGAAATGAAGTATAATTGAGGATGTTGATTGTTAAACGAAGATATATGGGAGGAAGTCGGTATTAAAGTTTATGTTTCTGAACTGAGGATGTTCATTGTTAAACATCAGGTTGCTGCCAATGATGTGGAAAATGTAATGATTGTTGTTGTAATGAATAGTTGTTATGTCCTATTGTATGTGTCTATTTTGAACTGTGGTTTTCAGATGCTTTTCGAGTAGTTTCCACTAACTACCATAAGAGTTTTTATAGCTAAGAATATTGGCCTTTTTAAAAACAAAATCTTGTATGTTTCTAATGTAGAAGGGGAGAGAGAATTGAAAATTTTCCACAATCAAACTGCCATGACCTGAAAAGAATATAAATGGAGATTTTGATGCCTATAGATAAAAGAGAGTATGTCGAGCATTTATAATAGTTTAGATGCACATTTGGGACATCCCATGATATAATAATGAATTTTTTTAAGTGTTTAAGCTAATACATATCTTTCATTCAACATATAAAGAATCCAGACATGGATACCATTGTTGGCATTGTTATATGATTGGGTAGGAAGATGTTGGGTGGTCAATCTTTCCATCGTAGTTTACTCTAATTGAAATCATAAACATTTTAATTTATATCTCTTAAACCTAGGCTTATTATTAAACATACTTAGATACGATTCTAAGCCACTTTGATTTAAATTAGATGTTGACCCTTAAGCTTTCCAAATTATAGTCTCAATGGCAAGTATAGTTAAATGATACATTTGGACTTCTTTGGTTGCCATCTATGTAACATAAGACCATAGTTACTGTTCAAACACAATTATTTTCAATGACTGGAACTCTGCAACCCTATAAATTAAATCTTCAGTAAATCTCAGCACATGTTAACATGGACGAATAGCCTCTATGTTAACATGTTAAACTGACTTAAAAATTATATTTAAATATTACCTTCAATTTCCTATTGGCTAAGAATTCATTTTAGTCCTCCGAAGTGCCATGACTCTGAGGTGTGGAAAACGTGGCACTTCCAGGATTTGGTGTATGCATGCAGATGCTGGAAGATTGCATTTTGACTTTATTCTGCAACATTTGCTACTAAATTTAGCTAGAATTTTAGGTGTTCGATTCTAATTGTGCCGCTTATCACTAGAGAGTCTGAATTGGGCACGTAGATAACAATTTGGGTGGGTGTGACTCATGAGGAAAGGTGGGGATGATTTTGGGAAGTGAATTGGTGTAGATGATGAACAATACAAGCCTCGTGTTGCGCCCTCGATTTTCCTTGTTCCTTATGGTTTAGTCCCCTGGGAGTTGAGTAGCAACTTTGTTTAAATTCAGGTACGTTTGGGTTTTTTTTGGGTGTTGTATGGATTGTTATTTGCTTGGCTTCAATATTTTAGTTTGAATGGGGTGTTATGGAATTTGAAATGGTGGGATGGGTTTTTGTTAGATTGGGGAATTCTGCTTATTTTGGTGAGTAATGTGGGATCGTAGGGATCGTGTTTGATAGCATAGATGGTGGATTCAGACAATAGGAGTCATTTTTATCAGGGTGCGACTGCAACTTCTCTTGCTTTTTCCAAAGATTTGTTGCAGAGGTTGATGATGGACAAGGAGTAGAAGAGTGGGGATGAGGTGGAGTTGAATTTGGGTTATCATTAGGAGGATGCAACGCCAAGGCAAAGAAAGAGAAGGGGGTGTTTGTAAATTTGCATTTTGATCTACATAGGAAGGATTTGAATCGTGAGGGTGGTGTAGGGTTTGAGAGGGATGATTATGGTCATGATGATTTTGGGTTGCAGAGGCCTGATAAGAATGAATTATTGTGATATAGGAAATTGGGAGGACTGAAATGATTTTGTCATATTAAATTGCAATGTGTAGAAGAAATTGGGAGAATACACAAGAGCAACTAGGAATAAGATGGGTGATGTAAGCACAGGAGCTAAGGAAAAAACCCATGAAACAATGCAGGCCTCTGTTGAGACTACAAAGAATATGAAAGACAAAACACAAGAGAAGTGGGTTCTTTTTTATTTGTAAAATATTTTCGTTGCTATTAAGATTAGTTTGTTTCCTTCAGTTTAAATTTTGTTTCTTTTTCTTCAGATTAGGTTTAGTGAAAGATAACACATACGATGCAATAAGCAAGGCATAGAAAAGCCTCAAGCAAAACTATGATAATGCAAAAGAAATCGCCGAACAAACTGCCCAACAGGCGGGTGAAAAGGCTGAGCAAACCAAAGAAAGCGCGAAGTAGTTGACCTATGGAGCCATCGATGGTAGAGAAGGCCGATGAGATGAAAGAGTCTGTGGAGAATAAAATGGCGAAAGTTGTAGAACAAACCAAGCAATCCTTGAAACAGCCCAACAGCGGGCAAGGGAACATGCCCGCCAGATGGCTGACAGGCGGGAGAGACCAAAGAAACTGTGGAGAAAAAAATGGTAGAAGCAGCAATAAATTTTGCATCGATTAAAATAAAAATGAAAAAAAATAACAATAATTTTATTTATGCACTGTGTTCATTGAATAAACCAATAAGGATTCAAATAAATAGCATTTTCTAAATCTATCGTTTCCCCAACTACGCAGATTTATGATGTCCATCTTCTGTGCTCACGGCTTAACGTTGCAATTTGTTCTTCACCATATTCGCATGCATGAAACGTGTTTGCCGCCTGATTTTCCAACGATTGCACTATCACCAGCCTATCGCCATTGTTATTGTTTTCTCTGTGTTGGTGCCATGGAGATTTTTCCAGCAGCTTCTCCTTCTAGTAGCTTCTCCTTCTAGCAGCTTCTCTATTAACTATAATGTCCCACCAAAAATATTATGATTATTTAATTTCTTAGATTTTTTTAAAAGAAAAATGAATTACATAGCTACTCTAACCAATGAAAAAAGAGATAAATAATAATTTTTAAAAATAAAAAATATGTTTAAAATACTAAGTATAGAAATACAAAAAGACATATTTAAACTATGCAATGTGATTGGATAATATTAATCCAGCCAAAAAAATAAAAATCAAAACATTGCAATAGTAACCTGCCTATGGCAGGAACTAAAAATGATTAATATATAAGGTTGACCATCAAATTTAAAATCTTTCATCCTTCTTAATAATTTAATAAAAACTAGCAATTGCATCTTCGTGTGCAATGGGTATGCCGAATAGGTGCGGAAGATCATTTAGGAAAAAAAAAATCTATTTTTTTAGCATATTTATGTAGTATATTTAGCAAATGACCTTATCTCTAACAAAGGTCTCAATAGAGAAGTGATAGCTTCAAATCAACTATGTATTCACTTACACTAATTTTATATATTATTTATTTAAATTTAATTTCGTAAGTGTGACATCATTGACTTGAACAAAAAAAAAAGATGTTATTTAATATATAATTTTTTATGTATATTAATAATGTGTAGACCATTTCATTGCATTTTAAGTAGTGGAAGCTTCATGTTTTCATGTCTTCCTACCTAAAAATTGATGAGAAAAGTCTATAGTGTATGACATTCAAATCTTGTAAGAATAGTAGTATATCCATGTGGAGATGTGTGGACCAATTAGTAGTGGTTATATGAAGGATGTTGACATAGGTTGACACCTAGTATGGTGGCTATATCTTTGATAAATCTTAGACTAATGATAATAGTTTTTAATGGAATATTGAATTATTTGTGAAAGGAAAAAACTTGGTCTATATTTTCATACATTTTGTAGTATATGAGATCAATTGGTAGGTCATTTAGCAAATGATGTTTTTCAACAAAGGTTTCAATGAAGAAGTGGTAACTTCAAATCACCTATGCATCCTCTTACAAAAACCCAAACACAAATGAAATAAAAGTTTTTAATGAGGAAGATAATCATGGTCAATTACCAATAGGCTCATGTTATGTTTACAATAGAGAGAGGAGAGATTAATAGTTAAAATTGCATCTATAAAGTATACAAAAATCCCCTTCTATTATGTTGTAATAAATGCCATATCCTATTATAGAGCTCATATTTAGACAAAATTAAGGAGAAGGTAGGCAATGGTTTATGAGACCGAATTTATATACATTTGCTTGAAAAGTATCCAAGGACTTCTAGACACCATGGACTGTGTAATTTGTCTCCAAGTAGTATAGGTTGCATGTTAGAAAGCTTCGTTAGTCGACACCGTGGATTGTGTAATTTGTGTCCAAGTAGTATAGGTTGCATGTTAGAAAGCTTCATTACTTCTTACCCAAAAAATGATGGATGCCATTTTTTAGTGGTAAGTTATGTTCATTGGTTCATTTTTAGGCTGATATGTAGGTATGATGGATACCATATAGCATAGAATTAATTTTCCCAAATAATTTTTAGCGGTAAGTTATGTTGTACATTTTAACTTGATACAAATACAATTATGTGATGGTAGAAATGGGCCCTTTTTGGTAATGAGATGAAATTTTTATACCTTTTAGTACGCTAAATTCTAGTTCATTGGTTCATTGATACATATGTATAGGAAGAATTATTATCTATCAAGATTGAAATTAGTTATATGAAAGAAACACTTAGGAAAGCAATAGCCATGGAAGTAGATCCAACTTATCATTTTTTCTTCGATGAGGTATTTGTTTTAACTTACTTTAACAATGCAATAATCATAGTCATACTTCTAGAGTGGTGACCATAAATTTTGAGGCATTTTGTCCCTTGCATATGGTTTTACATTTTGCATTAATGTCCACTATTTTGCTAGATGTGCATGCCCTATTGTGGAGACTAGTTTAAATGTGCCAATTGCATTTGCTTGAAAGATTTCAAAGTCCTTCCACAAGCCCATTTGTGCATATCCTACAATAATTCCTTTGCATTGAATTATTATCTATCAAGATTGAAATTAGTTATATGAAAGAAATTCTTAGGAAAGCAATAGTCATGAAAGTAGACCCAACTTATTCTTTTTTCTTTGATAAAGTATTTGTTTTAACTTATTTTAACAATACAATAATCATAGCCATACTTCTAGAGTGATGACCATGAATTTTGAGGCATTTTGTCCCTTGAATATGCTTTTACATTTTGCATTAATGTCCACTATTTGATTATGCTCTGCTAGATGTGCATGCCCTGTTATGGATGTGCCAATTGCATTTGCTTGAAAGCTTTCAAATTCCTTTGACAAGCTCATTTGTGCATATCCTATAATAATTCCTTTGCATTTCTTTAAGGCATTTTGTGTACATGTCTACCAAGGAACCTAAAAGTACAACATTTCAACAAAACCCATTTTGTGCATATCCTTCTATCATTTTAGTCATAAGACCACATTTTTTATTAGGCACTTCTTTGAAAATCCTTATATCCCCACCATAGATGCCATTTTGTGCATATCCTGAAGTCATTACAATAAAGGAAACTAGATTCTTTGAGGCATCACGTCTGTGTATAGTACCACATTTTGCACAAATATCGAGTAAGGTGTTTGTAACTACATCTGTAAAATGACCCCTTTCCATTATGATTTAATGGATGCTCATACAATATTCAAAAGCTCTTATTTTAGCAGTCTGAGAGTATGTTCTTTGCTTTCATCCTAATGATGGATCACAGAGTGTGATCCGAAACGTTGATGCAAAAAATATTTACACCATCAAATCCAGAAATCATTTGTATAAAAATGTAAAATATCTAGATTACCACTCCATCATTACTGACAACAAACTAATGTGTAATAAACTTGTTCAAAATGATAACAATAACTCAACCATTGGAGATAGAAAATTAATGCCTAAAAAACACTATCCAAGGTTAAAAATTTTAAAATGTGGAAATTTTCTGCATACTCATAGTAGGACACATGATCATCATGTAAAATGGCCAGTAAGTTGTACCATGTTGAGAGAATTATTCATAAAAATGAGGAATAAGATGGAGGATTTTGAAAATTTCAAGGTAGCTTAATAAAATAACCACATAAGCAAAAGTTTACAGGACCATACAATGCAGGATGCATTTTTGTTTCATGCAAACTCGTAAAAGACTATGCAACTCTAATGCTTCTATTCTAGAAAAACTAATATTTGGAAGCTTGATTGGATGCTATAGGATTCATGCAAAGAAGGTTAGACAACAAAAAATTGGGACAAGCACCAAAAATATTTGGTAAGACGGTTTTAAATATGTGAGATTAAGTTATCATGATAGGTTATGACTTTTGGGTTTCAAAACCTTGGTTGCAGAACCAATTCACATAGATGGATCTTATCATTGACATTGTAGTTTTATTTTCTTGATGAAAGTAATCGAGCATCATTACATCTTGTTTTTTGGTGCCCAGTACTACAAGACTATAACATCAGTGTTAATTTTTGTAGCTTGGACAGGTGTCTCCATTCCCAAGAAATGTTTAATTAATTATTTAATTTTTCTAGAGACTTCTAGAAAGGAGTTAGTTGTCCAAATAATTATTTAATTAATTAATTGATTCCTCTAGAGACTTCTAGAATCTAGTTAGTTAGGGTTTGTTAGAGTCTAATTAATCTTAGCCATTGATTGAGATTAAATCACGACCATTGGTTTTTCAATGAGAATAGTATAAAAGGGGATCAATGGGCATTTGGAGAACACACACTAGAGAAAGACTTGCAGTGAGAGAAAATAGTCTTGCAATGATAGCAAGAGCGCAATGATAGCGTTGGGGACAACAACAGTGGAATTTCAGCAGGAGAAATTGAGGAAAGAATTTTCGGAGAAGAATATTGCCGGAGCTCTGCCAATAAGAGGAAAGCAGTTTATGTATCTCTTAATTTGTTGAAGATTAATAAAATTCCTCATCTGTAGTACTAGTTTTCCCTTTGGGGTTTTTTTAGGGACAATTTGTCCAAAAAAATTGTCTTTATTATTTTGCATGTTTTCTTCTCTATTCCTGTGGTTTTATTTGTGAAGTTGTAGTTGTGTTATTTTTCAATATTTGTTGTGAATTAATTTTTGACAGTCAAATAATCTATATAGATAGGAGATTAATAATCAGTAACTGTAATAAATTTTCACATGGTATCAGAGTTGATCTGAGGGTAGACAAGGCTAAGTGCAGGAAGGAAAATTTGAGGGTTTATAAAATCTAGTTCTACCTCTTCAGAATTATTATTATTATTTTATCTTTTGAGATGGCCTCAACAGGTTTAAGAGATCATGATAGATTGGATGGAGCCTCAAATTTTGGTGTCTAGAAAGCCATAATTTTTTTATTGCTAAAAGACAATGGTATCAAGGAATATGTGACCAATGTTGTAGTTGTACCCATAGATCCAACACAACTCTTAGCATACAATAAGGAAGATGCCAAGGCGAGGAGGTTGATCCTTGATGGTGTTAAGGACCATATTGTTCCACATATTGCAGAGTTAGATACAACAAAGAAGATGTGGGATGTCATTCTAAATCTATACTAGAATGCTACCACTAACCAGAAGTTGATTCTCTAAGAAAAGTTGAGGAATACTCAGATGAAAAAGGGAGAAGATGTTACAGGTTACCTCACTAGACTCAGACTTGTCAAGGATGAGTTGGCTGTTGTTGGAGATAAACTAGATAATGACGAACTTGTACGAAGAGCCCTAAATGGGTTTACTAAGTAGTGGGATGTCTTTGTTCAAGTTATCAATGGACGAGACGCCTTACCGAGTTGGGATTGACTATGGAGTGATTTCACTTAGGAAGAGCTTAGACTAAGTCTTGTCAGTGGAACCAGCAGTAAGAGTAAAAAATGTGAGGTAGAATAGGAAAACGTTTTCCTAGCAAGAAAAGAGAAAGTGAAGAAGGGGTCTAGCAAAGGATCAAATCCACAAAGTGAGAAGAAGAAGGACTTGTCTAAAGTCAAGTGTTATGGTTGTCATGAGTTTGGCCACTATGTCAGTGATTTCCCATAAAGGAAGAAGGGAAAGAAGCAGACGACAACTTCAACAAGTGCAGATGAGCTCTCTAGTAGAATGGAGGATGAGTTTTCACTCATAGCTTGTATGGTTAACTTAACCTCATAGGGTGTTTGATATATAGATAGTGGGGCATCATTTCATATGACAAGAGTTAGAGAGTACTTCTCCAGTTATAAGGAGGAGGATATCAAGATCCGGATTTCTATGGAGAACGTGTCCAAACTCAATCCAGTTGGGAAAGGGACTGTTCTATTTCAGAGGGAGAATGTCAAGCTGATTCCCATTCATAATGTGTCGCATGTTCCAGGCTTGGGTATGAACCTAATTTATGTATCCATCCTTCAGGATAAAGGTTACAATGTACTCTTTAGAGGGATGAATGTGTTAATCAAGCATAAGGATTGGAAATCACCCATAGCTATTAGAGTTAGGAGCGGCCGACTTTACAGGTTGCAGTTTGATACTCATAAGGCACTAATGAGTAGCAATAATTCTAGAGATCAAGGAGAGCTATGGAATAGGAGGATGGGCCATATACATCATGGAGCACTTAAATTACTTCGTGAGATAATGTCAGGTGTTCCAGAGGTGAGCACAAACCATGATGATGTATGTAAGGGATGTGTATTGGGGAAGTTTGTGAAAGAAACTTTTCCAAGGAGTGACACCATATCCAAGGGTGTTCTTGATCTAGTACACTCAAACATATGTGGACCAATGTCGACGAAGTCTCTCAGATGATATGAGTACTTTATTACTTTTATTGATGATTTCTCCAGGAAGACCTGTATATACTTCTTGAAGACCAAGGATGAGGTCTTCAGTCACTTCCAAGAATTCAAAACTCTTGTGGAGAATTTGACAGGCTAGAAGATAAAGGTTCTTCATTCAAACAATGGAGGTGAGTACAAAGGGAAAGAGTTCCAGGGGTTCTGTACCGGGGAAGGAATCAAGAGAGAATGGACTGTTCCTTACAACCCACAACAGAATGGGGTTGCTGAGAGGAAGAATTAGTCCATATTAGAGGCAGCAAGGGCTATGTTGTATGACCAGGATATACCACGTTACTTATGGGTAGAGGAATGTAGTACAATAGTATACATACAAAATAGGGTTCCACATAAGGTACTGGGCAAGATGACACTAGAGGAGGCATTCTCAGGGAAGAAGCCAGATGTAAGCGACTTCAGGATATTTGGGAGTTTGGTGTATTGTCACATTCTAGGGCCGACACGTTCCAAGTTAGATCAGACTGTAGAGAGAGGGTACTTTGTTGGGTACAGTGAAACCTCAAAGGCATATCAAATATTCATTCCAGGGGCTAGGAGGATTATAGTCAAGCATGATGTAAAGTTCATGGAAGACAAGGCATTTACGAGGTCCAAATATTTTCTAGTAGATGATCAAAGTGAGCAGCTAGCAAAGCTCTGAGGATCGTGCAATCAGATCAAGGGCAACGAAGCTCGAGTATAGTTACTAGTACAAGCACAGGCTCAGGTGCTGAGAGTTCGCAGGTATGGAGCAACAAATGTAGCAAATCCAAGAGATGCACCAGGGAGACATGGGGATTGATACTTCATCCTCTATAGTTGGTAGTGGGAACCAAAAGACACATAGGGTTACTTAGGAGTTTGTGGGAGCTCCTAGGATGAGTAGTAGACAACGGAGACAACCAGCCAGGTATAATAACTATATGGCATTAGTTAGTTGGTAGATAGTGAGCCTTCCAGCTATTAGGATGTCGTACAACAACAGGTGTGGAAAGATGCAATGGTTAAGGAATATACCTCAATAGTGCAGAACGATGTGTGGGAGGTTGTTCCTAGACCGATAGAAAGGGTAGTGGTTGGATCACGCTGGATCTATCAGATCAAGCATAATGCAGATGGTAGCATCAAGAAATACAAGGCAAGGTTTATGGCCAAGGGATTCTCTCAGAAGGAGGGAATTCACTATGAAGAGACATTCGCTCCAGTGGCCAAGTATACTTCTATACGAGTCGTGATCTCACTTGTAGCACATATGAAATGGTAGATCCATTAGATGGATGTCAAGATGGCGTTTATTAATGGTGAATTGAAAGAGTAGCTATACATAGAACAACTAGAGGGATTTGTAGTACACAACAGCAAAACCCACATGTGCAAATTGAAGAGAGCTTTGTACAGAATCAAGCAGGCTCCCAAGGCATCGTATGAGCACATTGATAGATACTTGCAAGGAATGGGCTTTGTGAAGAGTGAAGCAGATGCTAACCTCTACTACTTGGTGGTTGGGGGTGAGGTTATGTAACGCTTGGGAGATAAGAAAAATCATTTTGAATTGTTCATCCGTTTTAAAAAGGTTTACAAGTAATTATTACCATTCATAAAAGCTTTCAAAACGAGCTCAATGTAAGAGAGGATAAATTTCATTTCATGTATATAATAATAACATTATAATTTATCAAGATTATGCACAAGGAAAAAAGTACATCAATGAATTATTATAATATATATTCATCCATACTCGAAAGAGTTCAATAATTCCAATAAAAACATCTTTTCATTGTTACATCATAAAACCTTAATTCTACACATCAATGTTACATCGAATTCTTTCATGCAATACTTCTATTTCAAAGTTTAATAATGAATGTCAAATACATATACATATACAATGGGGCTCTAAGAGCCATTCTAGAATGATACACAAGTACATCAATAGCAAATAAAACTCTGATCCTCCAACCACCGTGACACCATCGGTCTTCTTGCAAGCTGGGGCCAAGAGTGTGATTCAGGCGCCTTTTCCGCCCAACCACGAAGTACATGACTTCCTCGGGTTCCTTCCTAACTCGAAGGAATCCACGGCCCTGCATAAAGGAGCCTAGCAACCTGACACAATAAAACAAGAGGGAAATCTCGATGCATGTCTCGTGCCTATATGCATTTCTAACATGAGAAAACATATTTCTTGCAACAGGAGGTGGCAAAGACTCAAATATATATATTTCTAGGCTTTTAAAACAAATCCATCTATTTCAATGGTACAAGTGCTTGGCCAAGCATAAATGAAATAAACAAGTGGTAGTTTCAGAAAAGGTAAAACTACTGTCTCTGTGGATCCACCTTCGGCATCCTGTCCCGGAAGTTACCAAAATACAGTATAATAAAGTGCAAGAACATAAAGTTGTGTATACATGCTTCATGTATTCTATTGATTCTAAAAGAATTTTCTTCATTTATCCACATTCATACAAAGATTACTTTTCAAACTGATTTCCATGCATACTTAGGTTTCAAATGAGAGTTTCAAAACATCTTTTGAATTCCATTTGAACAAAAGAAAAAGGTTGTAAGTTTCAGTATTAAATATCATTTGCTCTTTTCTTAGTAATTTTCTCTGATTTGGTAAAGGAATTTGTTTTCACTCCAAGCTACTCTCTCGAAGGTTTTGTTCAAGTTTGGTTTTTCAAATGTAAAAATGCATGTATATCATGATACTTTCAGTGTATGAACATAAGTAGAGGAAATAATTTTCTGTATAAAACAGTGTTCTCAGATTTATGTATATATTTCTATATTTTCAAAATTCAAGCTGATTTGAAAGTGGAGTTCCCAATTTGCTACAGGTTTCTGGTTAACAATAATATACAGAAACAGGATCATTCTTTCAGGAATAACAGAGGTTTGGAAATCTTGCATTTGAGTTTTATATTGTATACCAATATTCAGAAATTTACATCTGTATGTAAGCATAAGACAATGTGATCAAAGAAGGTCACCAATTTACATGGTTCTCAGAGGTACATTTTCATATTTCCAGCTTCAAAAATTATTGAGATGTTTGTATATATTTGACAGAAATTATATCACAGTCTGAAGATGGTTTTCCTATATAAATTTGCATTTATATATATATAGATACAACTGAGTGTATATATATATACATATATATATATATATATGTTTTTAAATAAAAAGAAATACTGATTTTCATAACTGTTCTCACGTTTTCTGGCCGTGCACACAGAAAAGAGCATTATACAGGATTCTAAGCAGGTGATAAGCACCCCAAAGGTGCTGGGAGGCCTTGCCTCTCCCATGGGGAGGGCGCGAGCCTCCCCACAGAGTCGTGCCCTTCCTATGGGAAGGGCTGGGGATTAAAATCCCTCCCCTCTATAGTAAAACAATTTCATAAAAATAGAATTCGCCCAGCATTCAACTGCAATTTAATTCATTTCAAAAGAATTTTGAATTACTGTCTGGTAAAGGTTTTCTTGCGAGATTATATGTATATATATATATGTATATATGCACAGGAATACAAATTCTTGTGTATATATATATGTATATATATATTTATATATATATGATTTCAGATCTTTTCTCTCACAAATTTTTCTATACTAAAGAATAGCAAATGAGGGCAATTTAAAGAAATGCAGCTTTGCAACAGATTATAACCCTATTCTGGAAGAAAGAAATTGGGTATTTTCTCTACAATGCAACAAATGAGTAAAAGGTTTTCACTCAGATTTAAAAATAAAACTGGAAGACATTTCTCAGATATTTGTAATCATTTTCATAAAATGATGCATACAATTTCTCCAATTTCATACTAAAATTTAAAACTGGTTTTAAAAGCAAAGAATGGAAAACCTGGTAGATTACTCCAGTTGCAGATGTCTAGAATTACCTTCAGTCTCCTTCTCCCTGAGCCCTGGTTATGTTCTGAATAATGTTCTCTTCTCTCCCCTTAAAACTTTATTCCTTCTTCCGAGAGTCATGCAGACCATTTCAAAATGACAAATTTGTATTTTTCTTGGAAAATTTACATGCAAATTAAAGAGGTAGCCACCTGCCGAGAGCTTTATTGGTTTTAAGGAGAATTTCCCAGAGCCCAAAGTTTCTCGGGACTGTTCGTTTTTCCTTCTCCAAATTTTGGACTTAGGTTTAAATGCAAACAAAGCTATTTCCACTTTTTCATATGCAAACAAAGATATTTCCTCTTTATCATATGCAAATGTAAAATGTTTCCACTTTATTTTAATTTCCTAATTAGATAAAATTTAATAAACACATTTTCTATTATTGCACAGAAAGTGGATTATACTAAATAAAATAAATCATAATATTTTCACAACTTTAATTGATAATTAATTTATTATTATTATTATGTTTTTTTAATCATTTACTTACTCAAACCATTTATTACCTATTTGTAAACAATTCAAAACAATCATATTGAAACAGACATTGCCTAAATGTAGCTATATGATTTGTTTTTTAGGTGTTGTGTGTGTGATCGAGATTTTCTCCTCTTTTACCCTATCGGGAAGCTAGCCTTCTTTTCCTCAATCACACTCTTGGTCTTCGACCACTTGTGACTCAAATGCACTCAGGCATGCCACAACGAAATTGTATCAGTAACCAATATAGAAATATTAATCAAAGCAATAATTAAATCAATACTTCTATTTTGTTCTATCTTGTATATTTTAAAATAAAATGCGTTCATAATTCTAAAAGTAAATATTTTTGTACATTTCCATACACCAAAGCATATTATATCATATTACTCTAACACGCACCATCATTCATATAATAAATCCCACAAAGTCATGGTCAAAATAGCATCAAAGTCTGAGACGTGACATCCTTCCCCACTTGGAAGAGACATCGTCTCGATGTCTAAAAGCAAGTTACATAACAAAATTGAGATACTTGTATATCGTAAGTCTCTACATAAAAGAAAATAAGAGTATGCTAAGGTCTCAAATGAGGAAAGACTCTATCTATATCCTCAGCATTCTCCCAGGTGGCATTATCCACTGAATATTAGTCCCACTGGACCCTGTATTGCATAATGTCCCTATTCTGCAACTTAACGTTGCGCTCTTCCAGGATCCTGACGAGCTCCACCTGTATCACCCCTGGGTCCTGAACCTGCAATGCACGCCAATCAAGGATATGAGCAATATCTGGATGGTAAGGCTTAAGTACTGAGACATGAAATACATTATGTATCCGGGATAGAGCTCGTGGCAAAGCAAGCCTATAAGCAACTGGATTCACCACCTCCAAAACATCAAAAGGGCCAACAAACCTAGGGGCCAACTTAGAGTTCTTGCCGAAAGAGATTGAACTCTTATGCGGCCGAACCCTCAAAAAGACCTTATCTCCTACAGAGAACTGCCTAAAGCTTCGGTTCTTGTCTGCTAGACTTTTCTGTCTATCTACAGCTTGTTTCAATTTTTCCTTAGTGATTTTCATTTGGTCTTCCATTTCTCTGAGCATCTCAAGGCCAATCACAACCCTATCTTCTACTCTGTCCCAACTAATGGGTGTCCAACATTTACGTCCATAAAGAGCTTCAAAAGGTGCCATACCCAAACAAGCAAGGTAGGAGTTGTTGTAAGCAAACTCCACCAAAGGAAAATACTCCTCCCACTTACGTTACTGCTCCATACAGTACATGCAGAGAAGATCTTCTACTACCTAATTCACCCTCTCCGTCTAACCATCGATCTGAGGATGATATGCGGAACTGAAATTCAATTTAGTTCCTAGGGAAGAGTTCAATGTGATCCAAAACGTGGAAGTCATCTGAGTGTCTCGATCTGAGATTATCGTTTTTGGCACTCCATGCAATCGGAAGATTTCCTGAACAAATTTTCTTACTAAAACCATTGAACCATCCTTGAGGTTTCCAGGAATGAAATGAGCAACCTTTGTCATCTTATCCACCACAACCAAGATGGTATCATGTCGGTTCCTAAACATTGGCAACCCCTAAATAAAATCCATAGTGATAACCTACCATTTATACTCTGGCACCCTATGAGGATATAAGATTCTTGCTAGATGCACATGCTCAGCCTTGACTTGCTGGCATTCCAAGCATTGGGCTACATATGATGTAATATCCCTTTTAAGTCCTGGCCAGAAGTACAGTAGCCTAAGTCGTTCCATCATCTTTGTAATACCGGGATGTCCTGAGTATGGTGCATTGTGGAACTCCTCTAGCACCAACTCTCTCAAGTTTGCAGAACTAGGAATGTACATCCACCCCTAGAATCTCAAGAGCCCATCTGATTCAAATACATAACCCTCATATCGATGATCTGAAGAATTCACCCCTAGGGATTGTTTCACCTTTTCATAATGTTCATCCCCAAGTGAGGATTGTACTACTTGCTACCTAAAATCTTATTTTATGGTAACCATGGCTGCAAGGTGCCTCCTTCTACTCAAGGCATCAGCCACCCTGTTTTCCTTACCCTTAATATATTCAATTCCAAAGTCATATTCACTCAAGAATTCCAGCCATCGCTTTTGTCGGGCATTAAGATTGGGTTGAGTGAAGATATATCTTAATCCTGTATGGTCTGTCTTTAGTTCAAAAGGCTTTCCTAAGAGATAATGTCTCCACATCTGTAAAGCATGGACTATGGCTACCAATTCTAAGTCATGTGGTGCATATTTTAATTCATGTTGCTTTAACTTCCTCGATTCATATGCTACCACTTGCCCTTCTTGCATAAGAACTACTCCTACCCCTTCCCCTGATGCATCAGTAATAACTATAAAATGGCCATTCGGATCGGGTACAACCAAGATGGGTGCAGTAGTGAGTTTCTCCTTAAGTAGCTGAAAAGCTCTCTCACACTTATCAATCCATTCAAACTTCTTTTCTTTCTTCTCCAGTGCAGTGATGGGTGCTGCAATTGTCGAGAACCCCTGAAAAAATCTCCTATAATATCCTACAAGACCCATGAAACTTTGAACTTCAGAGACATTCTGCGGCGCTGGCCAATCCATAATTGCCTTAATCTTTTCTGGGTCCACCTTTACCCCTTCTGTTGAAATCACGTGTCCCAAATAATGCACCTCATATTCGAAGAAATTACATTTAGACATCTTTCCATACAACTTATGTTCCCTCAGTTGCTGTAACACAATTCTCAAATGCTTCTCATGTTCTTCCTCTGACTTAGAATAGATCAAGATATCATCAAGAAAGATTAGGACAAAGTTATCTAAACAATCTCGGAAGACACTATTCATCAGGTTCATGAAAGCTGCAGGGGCATTACTTAGCCCAAATGGTAGCACCGTAAACTCGTAGTGCCCATACCTTGTTCTGAAGGCAATTTTGTGAATGTCTTCTTCCTTCAATCTCAACTAGTGGTATCCTGATCTTAAATCAATTTTTGAGAATACCTTGGCGTCTTTCAGCTGGTCAAACAAGTCATCAATACATGGGAGCATGTATTTATTCTTGATAGTGACCTTGTTAAGCATCCTATAGGCAATGCATAACCTCAAGGTCCCATCCTTCTTTTTCACAAAAATAACTGGAACTCCCCAAGGCGACACGCTTGGCCTGATAAAATCCTACTTCAACAATTCTTCCAGTTGGGCCTTAAGCTCAAATAATTCTATTGTGTTCATCCTATAAGGAGCCTTAGACTGAGGTTCTACTCCTGGAGTCAAATCAATAGAAAAATCAAACACACGCCTAGGCAGTAGCTTAGTCAACTCTATAGGAAAAACATCCTCGAATTCTTTCAGAATGGGATGATCATTAATTGAGGATTCTTTCTCATCAAGGCCCTTGACCTTTATTGCAAAGATAGTGCATCCCTTTTGACTTGCCTTTTTCAACTGCATGGCGGAGACTTGCCTAAGCTCTAAAGGCTTTTTAATGCCATAAAGCTCCACATGGTTTCCTCAGTCATCAAGACACTTTATTGACTTGTCTTCGCAATCCACAAGAGCCTTATGTTCAAAGAGCCAATTTATCCCTAATATCACATCGTAAGACCCCAACGGTGCAACATACAAATTCACTTGCATTTGAAGGTTAGGGAGTTCAAGTTTACTAAACTACATGCATTGCTCTACCTTCCCCTCTACCCAGTTTCCATACTGAACTTTCCAAGAATTTGCCATAAAACTCGGTCTGACTGATAACTTAGTCAAAACATGAGGATCTACAAAACTATCAGTAGCACCAGTATCAATCAAAATAGAAACAGGGCATCCAAACAATTTACCCGATAACTGGATGGGAGTGGCTTGATAATCTGCTTGGCGATTGTCAACCGCTGCATGAATATGATGTTGATTCCTGTTATTCTATTTGTTATTCCTTTGAGGGCACACACTGGCGTAGTGCTTGCCACCACAAGTATAACAACCCCCACGAGGTGCTTTGGGCTTGTCAGAAAAATCTCTCATGTTATTATCGTTCCTTTTATTGAAATTGCCCCTCTTGTTATTGTTCCTATTTCCATAATTGCGGTCCTGAGGACTACCATCCCTCTTCAAATTTTTGATTTTCCTATTTTCATTCCCTTGATTGTCTTGTTTGCTCTGACCACCCTAATTGTTATTACCTTGACGATTTCCCTAGAACTTTTTATTGCCATACTTGGCTTCCCTGCTCTTCTTATAGTTAGCAGCTTGTTGCAGCTTGTGCTCCTGTTTAATTGCCAAATCAAAAAATTCATCCATGGTGGTTGGATTATGCAGATCTATTTCATTTCCAATATGAGGTCTAAGCCCCAAAATAAATTTTTGAACTTGAAACCTCTCATCATGCTAGTATTGGGGTGCGTACTTGAGCAAGTGAGAGAATTTCTCCCAATATTGAGTCACTGTCATGCCACCTTGTATGAGTACCTGGAATTCTGTCATTTTCTTATCAAAGTAAGATTGGGGTAACCATCTTTTCCTAAATAATTGTAGAAACTTATCCCAAGTTACCTTCCCATGCATAAACTGCTTATCTGCCCTTTCATTTTCCCACCAAGTAGCAGCCTCACCGGTGAGCTGATGAGAACCCCATTCAACCTTTGTTTCATCTGATAAATTTTGTAGGGAAAAATACCTCTCCATTTCTATAACCCAGGCTTCTGCCCCATCTCCAAGGGTTTTCCCATCAAACTTTGGAGGAGCGACCTTCTTTAGGTCTTTTCCCAACTCCTCAGCCACCCTATTTAGATTTCCTTCGTTTCCAGGTGGTTCAACATTTGTTTCTCCTTCAAGTTAATTTGTGTTTAATCCTTGATGGCCAATTCGCCTCTCCTATTCTAGTTCTTCAATTCTAGCCCCCTAACTTTACAGCAAGGCCAAAATTTGGTCTAGTTTATCATTGGGACCTCCACGAGATCTGCCAATTCGCTGGTACACTCTATTCTCCAGTTAAGGTCACCCTGATTAAAACACAACGTCATACGTAGTTAGGCATAGGTCCTAGAGTTGAACCTTGCCACTTTGATACTGAGATGTAACACTTGGGAGATAAGAAAAATCATTTTGAATTGTTCATCCATTTTCAAAAGGTTTAAAAGTAATTATTACCATTCATAAAAGCTTTCAAAATGAGCTCAATGTAAGAGAGGATAAATTGCATTTCATGTATATAATAATAACATTATAATTTATCAAGATTATGCACAAGGAAAAAAGTACATCAATGAATTATCATAATATGCATTCATCCATACTCGAAAGAGTTCAATAATTCCAATAAAAACATCTTTTTATTGTTACATCATAAAACCTTAATTCTACACATCAATGTTACCTCGAATTCTTTCATGCAATACTTCTATTTCAAAGTTTAATAATGAATGTCAAATACATATACATATACAATGGGGCTCTAAGAGCCATTCTAGAATGATACACAAGTACATCAATATCAAATAAAACTCTAATTCTCCAACCGTCGTGACACCATCGGTCTTCTTGCGAGTTGGGGCCAAGAGTGTGATTCAGGCGCCTTTTCCACCCAACCACGAAGTACATGACTTCCCCGGGTTCCTTCCTAACTCGAAGGAATCCTCGGCCCTACAGAAAGGAGCCTAGAAACCTGACACAATAAAACAGGAGGGAACTCTCGATGCATGCCTGGTGCCTATATGTATTTCTAACATGAGAAAACATATTTCTTGCAACAGGAGGTGGCAGAGACTCAAATATATATATTTCTAGGCTTTTAAAACAAATCCATCTATTTCAATGGTACAAGTGCTTGGCCAAGTATAAATGAAATAAACAAGTGGTAGTTTCAGAAAAGGTAAAACTACCGTCTCTGTGGATCCACCTTCGGCATCCTGTCCCGGAAGTTACCAAAATACAGTATAATAAAGTGCAAGAACATAAAGTTGTGCAGTTTCTATACATGCTTCATGTATTCTATTGATTCTAAAAGAATTTTCTTCATTTATCCACATTCATACAAAGATTGCTTTTCAAACTGATTTCCATGCATACTTAGGTTTCAAATGAGAGTTTCAAAACATCTTTTGAATTCCATTTGAACAAAAGAAAAAGGTTGTAAGTTTCAGTATTAAATATCATTTGCTCTTTTCTTAGTAATTTTCTTTGATTTGGTAAAGGAATCTGTTTTCACTCCAAGCTACTCTCTTGAAGGTTTTGTTCAAGTTTGGTTTTTCAAATGTAAAAATGCATGTATATCATGATACTTTCAGTGTATGAACATAAGTAGAGGAAATAATTTTCTGTGTAAAACAGTGTTCTTAGATTTATGTATATATTTCTATATTTTCAAAATTCAAGCTGATTTGAAAGTGGAGTTCCCAATTTGCTACAGGTTTCTGGTTAACAATAATATATAGAAACATGATAATTCTTTTAGGAATAACAGAGGTTTGGAAATCTTGCATTTGAGTTTTATATTGTATACCAATATTCAAAAATTTACATCTGTATGTAAGCATAAGACAATGTGATCAAAGAAGGTCACCAATTTACATGGTTCTCAGAGGTACATTTTCATATTTCCAGCTTCAAAAATTACTGAGATGTTTGTATATATTTGACAGAAATTATATCACAGTCTAAAGATGGTTTTCCTATATAAATTTTCATTTATGTATATATATATATATATGTGTGTATATATATATAGATACAGCTGAGTACATATATATATACATAAATATATATATATATGTTTTTAAATAAAAAGAAATACTGATTTTCATAACTGTTCTCATGTTTTTTGGTCATGCACACAGAAAAGAGCATTATACAAGGTTCTAAGAAGGTGATAAGCACCCCAAAGGTGTTGGGAGGCCTTGCCTCTCCCATGGGGAGGGCGCGAGCCTCCCCACAGAGCCATGCCCTTCCTATGGGAAGGGCTGGGGATTAAAATCCTTCCCCTCTACAGTAAAAGAATTTCATAAAAACATAATTCGCCCAGCATTCAACTGCAATTTAATTCATTTCAAAATAATTTTGAATTACTGTCTGGTAAAGGTTTTCTTGCGAGATTATATGTATATATGCATAGGAATACAAATTCTTATGTATATATATATATGTATATATATTTATATATATATATATATATATGTATATATATATATTTATATATATATATATATGATTTCAGATCTTTTCTCTCACAAATTTTTCTGTACTAAAGAATAGCAAATGAGGGCAGTTTAAAGAAATGCAGCTTTGCAATAGATTATAACCCTGTTCTGGAAGAAAGAAATTGGGTATTTTCTCTACAATGCAACAAATGAGTAAAAGGTTTTCACTCAGATTTAAAAATAAAATTGGAAGAAATTTCTCAGATATTTGTAATCATTTTCATAAAATGATGCATACAATTTCTCCAATTTCATACTGAAATTTAAAACTAGTTTTAAAAGCAAAGAATGGAAAACCTGGTAGATTACTCCAGTTGCAGATGTCTGGAATTACCTTCAGTCTCCTTCTCCCTGAGCCCTGGTTATGTTCTGAATAATGTTCTCTTCTCTCCCCTTAAAGCTTTATTCCTTCTTCCAAGAGTCATGCAGACCATTTCAAAATGACAGATGTGTATTTTTCTTGGCAAATTTACATGCAAATTAAAGGTGTAGCCACCTGCCGAGAGCTTTTTTGGTTTTAAGGAGAATTTCCCAGAGCCCAAAGTTTCTCGGGACTGTTCATTTTTCCTTCTCCAAATTTTGGACTTAGGTTTAAATGCAAACAAAGCTATTTCCACTTTTTCATATGCAAACAAAGATATTTCCTCTTTATCATATGCAAATGTAAAATGTTTCCACTTTATTTTAATTTCCTAATTGGATAAAATTTAATAAACATATTTTCTATTATTACAGAGAAAGTGGATTATACTAAATAAAATAAATCATAATATTTTCACAACTTTAATTGATAATTAATTTATTATTATTATTATTATCATTTACTTATTCAAACCATTTATTACGTATTTGTAAACAATTCAAAACAATCATATTGAAACAAACATTGCCTAAATGCAGCTATATGATTTTTTTTTAGGTGTTGTGTGTGTGATCGGGAGTTTCTCCTCTTTTACCCTATCGGGAAGCTAGCCTTCTTTTCCTCAATCACGCTCTTGGTCTTCGACCACCTGCGACTCAAATGCACTCAAGCGTGCCACAACGAAATTGTATCAGTAACCGATATAGAAATATAAATCAAAGCAATAATTAAATCAATACTTCTATTTTGTTCTATCTTGTATATTTCAAAATAAAATGCGTTCATAATTCTAAAAGCAAATATTTTTCTACATTTCCATACACCAAAGCATTGTATTATATCATGTTACTCTAACATGCACCATCATTCATATAATAAATCCCACAAAGTCATGGTCAAAACAACATCAAAGTCTGAGACGTGACAGGTTATCATTCTTGTTCTATATGTGGATGAATTGTTTTTAACAAGTTCACTAGGGCTCATAGAGGAGTGCAAGAGGTACCTTGCAGTAGAGTTTGAGATAAAGGATTTGGGACTTATGCACTACTTTCTAGGCATGGAGGTATGGCAGACAGATGGAGAAATTTTCCTTGAACAAGGGAAATATTGCATCGAAATCTTGAGGAAGTTCGAGTTGGAGAATTGCAAAGCCATGTCTACTCCTATGATCATGAATTGGAAGAAGGTAGACACATCTAGGGAGAAGGATGTAGAACCTACCTTATACAGGCAGTTGATTGGATCTCTCACACATTTGGTCAACACCAGGCTAGATATATCATTTGCAGTAAACTCTCTTAGTCAGTTCATGGTGGAGAAAAAGAGAGTGCATTGGACAATGACAAAGCATGTGTTGTGGTATTTGCATGGTACAATTGAGTATGGAATCAGATATGCTCAAGGTGATGGTATCAGGTTGATAGGCTACACTAACGCAAATTAAGCAAGCAAAATAGCGGATAGGAAAAGCACTTTAGGGTGTTTCTTTAGCTTGGGATCAAGAATTGTCTCTTGGTACAATAGGAAGCAGAAGTTCATGGCTTTAAGTTTTGCAGAGGAAAAATACATAACAGCTAGCATGGTGACATGTGAGGCGAAATGGCTTCAAATGTTGCTGGTGGCCTTGTTTCTTTAGAGGGTTGAGACTATGGTGATACACTGCAACAATTAGAGTTCCATCAAATTGTCTGAGAATCCGGTGTTTCATGATAGGTCTAAGCATATAGACATCAAGTATCATTTCATCAGGGATTGTGTACAACGAGGGATTGTTCAGCTACAGTATATACCTATAGATCAGCAGGCAGCAGACATTTTGACCAAGGCATTGGGGAAGGCAAAATTCATATTCTTCAAAGATAGGTTGGGTGTCATGCATAACACCTTCCTCGCCAAGAGGGAGTGTTAATTTTTGTAGCTTGGACAGGTGTCTCCATTCCTAAGAAATGATTAATTAATTATTTAATTTTTTTGGAGACTTCTAGAAAGGAGTTAGTTGTCCAAATAATTATTTAATTAATTAATTGATTCCTCTAGACTTCTCAAATCCAATTAGTTAGGGTTTGTTAGAGTCTAATTAATCTTAGTCATTGATTGAGATTAAATCATGGCCATCAGTTTTTCAATGAGAATAGTATAAAATGGGATCAATGGGAATTTGGAGAACACACTGGAGAAAGACTTGCAATGATAGTAAGTAGATTTGCAGTGATAGCAAGGGCATAGTGATAGTGTTGGGGATAGTAGCAGTGGAATTTCATCATGAGAAATTGAGGGAAGAATTTCTAGAGAAGAATATTGTCGGAGCTCTGCCAATAAGAGGCAAGCAGTTTATGTATCTCTTAATTTGCTGAAGATTAATAAAATTCCTCATCTACAGTACCGATTTTCCCTTTGGGGTTTTTTCAGGGACAATTTGTCCAAAAAAATTATGTTTATTATTTTGCATGTTTTCTTCGCTATTCCTGTGGTTTTATTTGTGAAGTTGTAGTTGTGTTATTTTTCAATATTTGCTATGAATTAATTTTTGGGAGTCAAATAATCTATATAGATAGGAGATTAATAATTAGTAACTGTAATAGAATTTTCACAATTAGAACATTCAGTAAGGGCAGGGGATTTTGAGTGTTTGCTTAGGGATAAACACATCCACGGTATCTAGCCATCTAGTACAAGACTCCTAGGCCATCGATAGGTGGTACTTACAATGGACATTGTTCCTATACCTTGTTCTTGGTTGGAATATTGCTTGTGTCTTGATTTTGGAAGATCACCGTAGCAATTGGTATTGGAAGTGCCAGTTTTGGTTTGGCACTTCATCAATATCAGTTCACAAAGTTTTCTAATATCATCCGTATTAGCATAAAAAGAGGTAATTAGTTTTCTCAAGTCACTATAAATTTTGCTTCTTTAGACGAAGAAATTGTTGTTGAGTATGGGTAAAGGTAGTACAACCAAGGAGATGTCTCTAAGTAGGGGCAGCTACTATCCACACTATAGGAAAGATGCACAGTGCGAGTGCACCATGTGTATGACAAGCATCCATGATACATTAGATTTGAGGCCTTCAAACAACCTCTTCAGTGGCCTAATTCTGAGTAGTCAAATAATTGGCATTTTATTATGTCCAGGAAGGACATCAAAAGTTTGACAGCCAAATCTAAAGTTCAGTTGTTTCATAGTGATGATTCTGAATAGTCAATGGAAGAAAAGTAAATCAAGATAGATAAGAAGGAAAAGAGAGGACATCCATTTTCAAAAAAAAATGTGTGGTTTTTCTTATTCTCATGGTGGAATTTGATGAAGAACACAAAACCGAGTGCAGAGAGGTGAGGAGGCGCGGCCGCATCAAACTGTGTTGGCAAGGGGAATCCTGCAACAAAAGAGTAGAGGAGGAGGGAGTGCAAGAAGAGGGGGTAAGGGAAGAAACTCGTAGAGGAGAAGCATCAGGTCGGGGAGTGCTAGAGGAGATTGGTAGGAGATGGCCTATCAAGTGAATGGTTGGAGAAATGCACCTACAATAGACTTTGCTCCTGTCCCTGCCATCGCTATCACACCTCCAAAAACCCGAGGTTCGAATCTCTCGACAAACAAATAAACCATTCCTAATCTAAAACCCTGAGCATTCCACCACTCCAAATAGAACAAAAAAAATTTCCTAGTAAATCGCAAATGTTCCACACAGTCTCGCTTCACATTACTCTGAAGCATCCAATAGTGTGATTCGAACCATGTTCCTACAATTACACTGTGATTCTAGTAAGATATTTTAAGTTCCCAAACATACGCCCCAATTTTCCTACCAGACAACACAATCATATCCTTGGTAGAAAGACCCTAACTGCTAAAAGATGAGATGAGCTTGCTGAGGTTTGATGTGGGTGCAAGAATGTAATCAGTTTGTATCAGTGCATCCAGAACAAGAGTCAAAACAAGTTTCTTTGGCTCTATCCTTCCGTTTGCTGGTGATTTTAAATGCTCTGGAACAGGTTGTAATGGGGTTTTTGGGTGCCATTGCTTTTGCAGATTCAGACCACTCATGCATTTATCCTGGTGTATGATTTCATGTGAAAAGAGAAACCTAGTCATATTTTTTCAACTCGGCCATCAACAGACGAAATGGTTTCAATCATTGGCAGGCATTCCATCCGTTGATTGCCAAACTTAGCTTGGTCTTGTTCAAATAGGATATGCCTTTGGCATAAAATATTATTAGATAAATTTTATATTTATATAATTATATTTTTTCTTTTAATTATATTATACTATCATTTTATTTTTTAATTTAATTTTATATTTATAATATCTTTATAATATTTATAATTTTAATATATAATTGATTTTTATATAATATAGTTAAGATAAAATTAACAATTGGGTGGGGGCCCTAGCTCGGTTGGCTAAGTAATTCTATTGCGGCTCGGTTGGTCACGAGTTCTAGTCTCCCCCGTCCCATGGTACCGGAGGGCGTGTCGCGCTAGCGCCGCCGGTCACATTAAAAAGTTTACCAGGCGCACTACAGTTTATAGGGGGTCGTGCTACCCGATTCCTGCAATCTAAAAAAAAAGATAAAATTAACAATTATTAATATTAATATAAATGAATGTAACTATTTTTATTCCTTTAAGTTAGAATATAGACATGCATTATCATACAATTTATATTGGCAATGATTTAATTTATTACACCTTAATAAAGCACCACAATTGAGTTACTTTTAAATATTATGTTAATACTATAATTAACAAAATTAACATTTAATTTTATTTACATTAACAAAACTTAAACTTAAATTTATTTTTATTAAATTTAAAATACTATAATTAAAATACTATAAAGGCAAGTAGTAGCCACTACATGGCACTTGTTAATTATATAACATATATTATAAATATAAATATAATATAATTATATTTATAATTTATATAATTTATCTGTGATAAGATTTTATTAATTTATCCTGATTACTTCTTTTTTATATTTATTAAACCAACTGATGCATAACATGTGGTTAAAAAGGTTGTGTTTGATTAGTTTGTTTGTAGCTGTGTTTGATTAGGTAGTTCCTGCATGACAAACAAAACTAGTAAAAAATTTATAAAGTAATTAAATAATTAACATCTATGATCTATTTTTCTGGCATGTATACTTGGGAGAGTGTGTAATCTGCTTTACTTGGGATGGATCTACATTTACTAAGGGTCAAAATTGAGGATTTGAAGATATTTCTTGAGAGCGGCAACACCAACATGGTAGATGGAGATAATCAATGGTTGGCGCATTATTAATATTTTATCGTAGTGTGTGAAAAACAACCGAAAAGTGGCAAAAAATGATGGATGGCTGATTTTTTTTTTAATGTCAACCAAGTCCTATCCTTCATTTTGGACTGTTGATACGGAAAATGAGCTATGAAAGCTCATATAGGACATGCCTTCGGCGTAATTAAAAAAAATCTTTTACAAATTTGTATTTCACATGGAGGTCTCTTCTTATTATATGCAAACTTAATCATCCAATCATTTATGTCTTAGCAATAAATTTTCATGGATTTGTTTTCTAATTGGAAATATTGCTATAAGTTAAAGATTAGAGTTTGGCTAAAATAATCAATAACAAAATATCAACACTACAGATTTGTGTGTGTCTAGTTGAATTGTTAAAGAAATTGAGACAAAATGCTCATTGATTTGAATCCTATCATTTAACTTTTCTCACATTGTGCATGTGACAACCTTCTATTAATTAAGAAGTGGGATATTAATTAAGAAATAATAGCATATAATAGAATGTTTATAAGAAAAAGTGGCCTCTTAAACTAAAGCTAAAACATAAAATATCAAGTGCATGTAGCTAAGCAAAAGTACTGGCCATGAAGTAACCACCCAAGAGAACTCTTTGAAATGAGAGTGAAGGATTTACTAGCCATTATTAAGGTCTTACACAACAAGTGACACCAATACTTCCCAACCCAATGGCAAAGGCACAAAAAAATCCTTGATACCACCTATGTCAACCTAAAAGCTTTCTCCCCTAAGGAAGGTGTTGAAAACCTCTATGGAAGGAGGATATAGTTAGATATGACTTTCTGTGAATGGATTCATTGTTGAGGAGTTGATATTTCTAAGCACTTATAGTCACATTAAGAGGCAAGGAGAGGGGAAGTGAAGGGTGGATCATCCTACCAAGTAAACCACCCAAGAGAAAGAACTATGCAAAATGAGAGTCACAGATCTACTAGCCATCTTAAGGGTATTGCACAACAAGTAACACCAATACTCCCTAGTCCGATGACAAAGGCACAAAAAATGTCTTTATATCATATGTTATCCTAGAAAATTTCTTCCCTAAGGAAGGTGTTGAGCGCCTCTATTTAGGAGAAGGTATAGATATATGACTATGTGTGAGTGGATCCACCAATGAGGAGTTGTTGGTATCAATATGTAAGTAATGTGATTAGGTGAAACTATCCTAATGGTATAAAGAGCACTCCCTTAGTTAGCTAAGGAGGTCTTGCATGTTGTGGAATTCTAGCACCACTTCCACCTATGCTTGGTTTTGAAAAAAAGCAGTGGTAAGCACATAAAATTTCACATTATGACAAAAATAATAGGTAATAGATTCAACATGAAAAATAACACTATTTTTTGCTTTCAAGAGCTAAAAGAATTAGAGGCTTGAAAGAAATCCCAAATTCTAGTAATGTAACTAGGCCACAAGGTTGTATATCCAAATATAGCAAATTATTAGCAAAAAATCTTAGATGAAAATGATAGAAGAAACCATGGATCATCTTCCAAGCATCTCAAGAATAAGGGCAATTCCAAAAGATGTGTTTGAAAGAATCTACTTTGCAAAAGGATGGACATTTAGTATGAACTTGTCCAACATGTATAAGTCTATCACCAAGTGGAATACCTTGGTGGACCAAACACCAAATAAAGTGAACAATTTTAGGCTCAAGTCTACATTGACAAACTTTTTTAAGCCTACAAATGCAAGTTAGGGGGGATGAGAAATCCCCATCTCAAAGTTATGCTTATAAAGTGTTAAAGAGAAAGGAATAAGCACTTTAGATAGAATCCCTATAGTAGCATTCCTTAGTGCAATGCCAAAATTTTACCACAAATTCTTCCACAAGCTAGAAGAGGTTGAAGCTCTAACTTGTGAACTGTGACATATGGAATTAGCTCTTATATTCAAATGATGCAATGGAAATAAATGTTAGCAGGAAAATTAATTTGTTGAAAGGTAGGTCACAAGGTCTAATCTTGAGAAGAGACTAAAGATAGTATGAATGCATTTGTTAAATAGTATTAAAATTTATGATTTAAGGTGTTTCTACAAAAGAAGTTAGAATTGTCAATGATAAATAACCACTAGATGTTATGGTCATTGAAAGAAAAATTAGCTCTAAAACCATGTAATATTACTCATTTTTACCTCTTTTAGATTATTTCATATGATTATTATGTTCCATCCCATGGTAATTCAGATGTGATTATTATCCTAGATGATTACATTATAGGAGACTATGAATTGTTCTTAGTTCCTTGTGTATTTTCTTGTTGAATAAATGGTTTATTAGATGAAATATTTTAATTAAATATTAAATGTGGATCATTGTGATTGTTTAATAGTGCTACAAGGTATCATGTGTTGAGATGTGATGTTTGACAAGAATAGGTGCTAGGGAAAGTGAATTAGGTCTCAATTTTGAAGTACATCAGGGTAAATGCACCAAGATGGTTCCCAAAAAAGGGGCTTAAGTGGCCACTTTTTTTTTTCTGAAATCAGGAAATACTGACCTTGGACGTG